>CM053275.1:27644922-27954269 GCA_028583415.1 Protea cynaroides | reverse complement strand
TGACGTACACAATGCCTTCCTTCATGGCATTTTACAAGAGGAGGTTTACATGCAGCAATGTCCTGGTTTTGTTGATACGGCTCAACCATCAATGGTCTGTAAACTTCACCAAGCTCTATATGGTCTTAAAAAAGCTCCAAGAGCTTGGTTTTTCTGACTCAATCAAGGATTTATCACCATGGGTTTTCACAGTGCAAAATCAGATTATTCTCTATTTCTCAGAATCTATAATAGGCAAACTACTCTCCTACTAGTTTATGTCGATGACATCATAATCACAGGGAGTAATTCGGATCAAGTTGCATCCATCATTCAGGATCTGAATTCTATGTTCAAATTACGTGATATTGGCCCTTTACACTATTTCCTTGGTGTTAAAGCGATTGCTATTCCTGAGGGATTGTTCCTCTCTCAAGGAAAATACATTCATGACTTACTAGTCTGCACCAAAATAGATGGGGCCAAAGGTATCTCGACACCAGCTGCTACTAGCATTAAACTTACCACAAAGGGTGGCACCCCCTTTGGTGATGTTACTTACTACCGAAGTGTGGTTGGGGCCCTACAGTATCCTACTTTGACACGACCTAAAATTAGGTACGCTGTAAACAAGGTCTGCCAATTCATGCACATCCCTATTGGTCTTGAACTATTGTGAAGCGGATACTATTCTACCTCAAACACACTATTCGGTTTGGTTTACATTTGCATTGTGCTTCACAATTATCTTTGCACGCATATTCTGATGCTAACTGGATTGGTTGCCTTGATGATCAACGGTCAACCAACAGGTCCTGTATTTTTTTGGGGCCCAATCTAGTCTCTTCTAGTTCGAA
Source organism: Protea cynaroides (assembly GCA_028583415.1). NCBI lineage: Eukaryota > Viridiplantae > Streptophyta > Magnoliopsida > Proteales > Proteaceae > Protea > Protea cynaroides. Next base: position 27,953,433 of record CM053275.1, on the reverse strand, counting down.
AAAGCAGTCTACTGTAGCTTGCTCAAGCACTGAGTTAAAGTATCGAGGTTTGGCCAATGCCATTGCCGAGGTCACATGGCTCCAACAATTACTACAATAACTTCAAGTTGAGTCTCCCACTCCCCCAATTCTATGATGTGATAACTTGGGTGCCACGTACTTATCAGTTAGTGATCACTTAACTTAATGATATTCTCTTAAGCCTGCCTTCTAGTGATGAAATTCATTAGGCTCTTAATTCCATGACCCCTGTCAAAGCTCCAGGTTCAGATGGTTTTCCACCTCCATTTTTTTTCAAAAATTTTGGGGTATTACAAAGGAAGATATTATAAATTTTATCATGGCCTTCTTCTCTACAAGTGTGATCCCAAAAGAGTTCAATCGTACATACATCTGCCTCATTCCAAAGGTAAAGGATCCTGAGACTGTAGAGCAGTTTAGACTAATTAGTTTATGTGGAGTTTGCATGAAAATTATTTCCAAATTGATGGCCATGAGATTGAAGCTTTTTCTTGATGAGCTAATCAGCCTATCTAATCAGCTTTCATTCCTAATAAACTTATTTCTGACAATATTTTAATTTTTCATGAGATGTTTTATTTTATTAAGAAAATGAGGAAAGGGAAATCTTCTTTTGTGGCCTTAAAAATTGATATGCAGAAGGTTATGACAAACTGGAATGGAACTTGACTGAAGCTCTTTTATTTAAGCTTGGCTTTGACCCTTGTTGGATTAAGCTTGTGATGAGTATTATTAGAACAATCTCATACACTATTATTATAAATGGAGTTGAACATGGTAGCTTCACACCTACAAGGGGCATCAGGTAACGTGATCCTCTCTCTCCAACTTTATTCATATTATGTGTTTAAGCACTTTCATTTGATTCATGGTATTCGTATTCGGGCTTCTTCTCCACCCCTTACCCACTTGCTCTTCGCTGATGACTGCTTGTTATTTTCCCAAGTCAATCTTGGCCAAATTGCTTGTCTTCAAAACTACTTGGATACATATTGTTAGGCTTTGGGGAAATGCATCAACACCAAAAAATCCTCCTTAACTTTCAGCCCAAACACCTCATCTAGAATTAAAAGGTGGATCTCCAGAATTTTGAAGATGCCTTTTGGTAATGGCCTATCAAGGTATTTGGGTCTTCCATCCGAATTTGGGAGGGTTAAAAAAGATGATTTCAAGAATATTTTAGATAAAACACTCTAAAATGAAGAGTTGGAAATTCAATCTTCTTTCTCATGATGGTAGGGAGATTCTTCTAAAATTAGTTGTTCTCCCATTGTCCAATTTTGCAAGTTCTCATTTTAAGTTTCCTACATCTCACCATCATTCTATTATTCTATTAGAAAGACAGCTGTAAATTTTGGAATGCTAGTGCTAAGAGATCTGGCATCCATTGGATTTCCTAGAAGCATCTTTGTAGATCCAAAGAAAAAGGTGGGTTGGAATTATGTGATCCCTCTTAAAAAACAAAGCCTTCATTGCAAAACTTGCGTGGAGAATTTGATAAAATCAGGAGTCTAATTGGGCCAAAATTTTTAGATCTATCTATTATCCGCATAAAAAATTTCTTGTTGCAAATATTGGCAATCAACCATTCTGGGCTTGGAAAAGCATTATTGAAGGGAGGAAGGTCTTGTTGGATGGTCTAATCTGGCAGGTTGAGAAGGGTGATAAAATTAAATTTTGGAATGATAAATGGGTCCCTTCCATGCAAGGGTTTAAAATAAAACACCCAAAGCCTCCTAATTGCCCTCTTGTTTTCTTCAAAGAGCTTATTGATCCAACCTTGAAATCTTAGCATAGAGATTTCTTAGACCGATTTTTTCATGTTGATGATGCGGCTGCTATCTTCAATATTCATCTTAGTCTATTCCCTAATGAGGACCGATTGTTTTGTTGTGATGCTAAAAATGACATTCACACCATCAAAACAACTTATCACTTTCTCTCAAATCAGTAGGAGGAGGCGGATCTGGCAGGACCTTCATCCTCTAAGGTAAGTCAAGGGAAATTTGTTCCTAAAGGTGTGTGGAATAGGATTTGGAAATGCAACTCCCTTCCAAAGATAAAATCCTTCCTTTGGAGGGCTTGTGGTCAAGGCATTGCTTCTGGAGAAGGGCTCAATCAAAAAAACATTAATCTAATCTATGTTGTGAAAGGTATGGTAAGCTAGTCGGGACCATCGAACATATTCTGTTCTTCTGCCCATTTGCTAGAGTGGTATGGTTTGGTTCATCTCTATCTTACAAAGTTCCTGATTATCATCAAATGAAGCTCTATCAATGCACTAGCAGTTGGAATCCTCTTTTCTCTCACTTAAAGCCACAAGTTAAGAATTCTTTAGCTTGGCTACTTTCATCGTCGGTACATTTGGAGAGCCAGAAATGACTTTGTTTTTTTATTCCCACACATGGACTCCTTTGGAAGTTATTTTGCAAGCAGATAGTGCTTTCAAAGAAATTTCAGATGCCTCCAGGCTCCAGTCACAAACTTTTCAAGATGTCTCCATTTCAGTTACCCCCTCTGCTCCAACAGTTTGACTTCCTGCCCCTTGTGGCTTCTTTAAAGTTAACACCGATGCTAGTGTTTCATCAAATTCTAATGGTGTGGGATTCTTATTTCGTGATTCTTCTGGAACGACAATCAAAGTTGTTTCTTGTGCGATGGTGTTTGATTCTATCAAATTAGGTGAGGCTCTAGCAGTGCACCTTGCTTTGGGTACGGCTGTCAAGGATGGTCTCACAGAGATCCTTGTCGAATCCAATTGCTTGGATATGGTTAATCTCATTAACAAGATTGATCCTTCCGGTGATGTGGTTATTCAACCCGTTATTCGGGACATTGCTCATCTTGCTTCTTGTTTTAGATGTTGTATGTTTTCTTTCATTCCAAGGGAAACTAATAATACTACTCATACCCTTATTGCCTGGAAAACCACTTCCATTTTGGGGTTGGTTATGTGACCTAGTTCCATTCCTTGGCTTCATGAATTAGTTGTTCATGATGCCTTGGCTTCTTTCCGGTTTGAGTAATAGATCTTCCTTTTACCTAAAAAAAAAAAAAATCGTAATTAACCCTTTAAAGTTACTATACAAAATTTATAGCATCTAAAACCCAAGAAAATGCTTGAAAACATGAGAAATTGCAAATTGACTTTAAAAAAGGTCTATAATCAAGAAAAATCAAGGAAACCTCCCAAAATGCAGAAAATTAGTGCAACAATGTTTTTCGACTTTACATGTAAGAATACCAAATTTAGAAATTTCTAAAATTTTGTAAGAGCACACAACGGCTAAAACTTTTGTAAAATTTTTAATGCTTAGATCATTTTTTGAAAAAGAAAATAAGAAAAAACGGGAAAAAAAAAAACTTCGAAGAGGTGACAAGGGGGGCTTACACAGCAAAAGTGAAGCGAAACAAAGTCGTCTCTTATCTATATCCATTTAGAGGTATTAGTATCCAGTTAGGGAAATCTGGAGCCGAATTTAGATAATCCAAAACATAATTTATTCTATCGCCGAATAAATATTCAACTAATAATAAAAATAAAGTAGCTAATGATCTTGATGATTTTTGAAGATTCAACTAGTTAGAGAACGAGACAGAGAGAATCATGTGATTGAGACAATGAGAGGAATAGAATAAGAATGAATCATGCCCCTAAAAGAGAGGAGGATCCAGGTTACAAAAGTTAAGATGTAAAGAGATGATCGAAAATCCTGATTCAATCCCCTTTAGATCTTCCGTCCATCTTTGCTAACAATTCAAGGTAGTATGCCTAGTTCAGTGTGATCACCTGTAGCCAACAATAAATAATTCAAAAGTGAAAAACCCAAAAAACCAAATAATAAGAAGTCGAGCTGAAAAAAAAAACAGAGTGAAAATCGAAAACAAAAGAAAAAAAAAAAAAAAAAAAAAGATATAATTAAGGGCCCAACCGGGTTCGAACCGGTGACCTCTTGATCTGCAGTCAAATGCTCTACCACTGAGCTATGGACCCATTCACTTGAGGGAAGAAATTTTTTTTATTTTCATTAATCTTTGATACAGGAAAGTCAAAAGCTTTGTTGGGAAATACCTGATAAACATAATCATTTCCATCCAGATCATATTTTATAGATTGGTGATGTGTTGGAAATGATGAACATTATACAGTCCAAAATACGAATAATAAGTAATTATCTTCTTTTCTCTCGTCTTTTCTGGTTTACCTATTATGATCTATCACATTATTTGATAGAATTTTGTGTTAATTCATTTGGAACCATACATGATCTTTCTGGTCAAGATTCTAAATCTAGGTATCGATATGAACAGGAGGAGTACAGATATAATAGGAGACTAATATATGACTGATATGCATTGAAATGATTTTAAAATAAGATTAGATCAAGAATATTACTTAAGATCTTAATCCCTTCATACCGGTTTTAACTCCATTTGTATCCATAAAAAAGGTATATATACGGCCAGATTGAATTGGATCGGACTAGAGTCATATTCGTCTCCAATCGTTGGAGCCTCCAATCGAGGATCCAACGGTTGGAGTTAATCCGGCGTGCCTATCAATACATCGGTAGACGTACCTGATTAACTTCCAACCGCTGGATTTTTGATTGGAGGCTCCAGCGATTAGAGACGATAATAACCCATCGGACTGGGCTTAGAACGATGTGTCAACTCAGGCCTGGACTGGCTCCGGCTTCAGTTCAGGCCAGAATATCTGAACCACCCAAGGGGCTGAAAAGCTAGCCCAAGCCCTGCTCGGGCGGGCTCGAGATTGACGAGCCAAACTAGACATCATAAGGAATTTAGGTTCACCCAGCAAAACAAAAAAAAAATTCCAGTCCGGAGATAAACATCCCCTGATCCGCATCGTCTGAGAGCCGCGTCGATCCAGTCAACAACGGAGGTAAAAACATTCCATCATATAGAGTCAAGGTCTCGGTAGATCAGGTAATTCTAGAACCAACATAGGATGCCACCTTTTATCGGCCTATAATAATGGCACCCTGGATTAAAAAAAAAATAATAATAATTTCCTTGTTGTCTATAAATCCTTTCCTTTGAATGAGAGTCCAATGAAGATTCATGTTAATAAAGAAAGCTAATGTCCAAGAAAGACAGCTAAATTGAGATCTTTTACATAATTTTAAAACTGGCCGGTTTGACCCTTCCATTCTCCAAACACGGTTGTATATGGGATTCACATCTTCTCTTGGCTGAGTTTGGGTTGGAGAGTTGACGGTCTAAATGGATGATCATCATCTGGTTCTCGGATGAATCCGAGCCCTCCATCAGAGCCGACACCCTTATCGACTCAGTTTGTCGATTGAGGTGTCGACTCGAATAAAAAACTCGTATTCACCGGATAATCAAGTAACAGACGGCCATCCATCCAGCTGTCAACTCTCATACAGGGTGGATTTCTATACCTATATATGTCCTATGTACAGTTAAGCCGTTGTTGCTTACACCTGAATTTTTATACAAATACGACAGAGGAAAGTTCCCAGCTCCCAAGGTATATTCTATCCAGCCAAGCAAACAGCTCAATCATTATTCCCTCACACTCTTATTATCATCACCGTCACCAGTTAACCCATGTTTCCTACGCTTTCCCCTCCTCTCAAGTTCCGCAAAGGAAAGTTCCTCGCTCCCAAAGTATTCCATCCAGCCAAGCATCACCTTCACCAGTTAACCCATGTTTGCTTCCCTTTCCCTTCCTCTTAACTTCTGTTTTTCTATATAAACTCCCAACCTCTTCTTATCTCTTTCATTGCAACTCTTCTTATCTATCTTCATTTACAGCATATATCTCAAGCTCCACCATTTTTCAGCTACAAAAATGCCTTCAATGTTACTGCTTGGTTTACTACTAGCAAGCTCTTTAATGGCTGCCTCTGCTGGTGATTTAAGTCAAGATTTCTTCCTCACAGGGGTTGGTGGTCAAATACTTGACAATGGACAGTTGCTCATGCTGTCACTTGACAACACCACTGGTGGTTCTGGGTTCGAATCTATGAATACATATCTATTTGGAAGGTTTGATATGGATATCAAGCTCGTCCCCGGAAACTCAGCCGGCACCGTAACTACTTTCTACGTAAGTTTCTATTGTAAACTCAAACCAGAAAGCCTTAGTTTCCATTAACTTATGATCTCCAATTGTTACTTTGTTGCAGCTATCATCTCAAGGAAGCCATCATGATGAGATTGATTTTGAGTTCTTAGGTAACTTGAGTGGAGAACCTTATACTGTCCATACCAATGTATTCAGCCAAGGCATAGGTGGGAGAGAAATGCAGTTCCAACTGTGGTTCGATCCAACCCTGGACTTCCACACTTACACATTCATCTGGAATTCGGAACAAATCATGTAAGGAATAGACACCTATACTCTTTTCTCCAATTCAATTACAACCGATTAATCTTATGAATTAGTTAAGGATGCAACTTCTTGTCATCAAGAAGGTGAACTAAGAAGTTGTAACCTCTTTTGATGAGTTCGGATCCTGCCCCCACCTCGTAACCATCTCACACCCTTGAGAGCTGTCCGTGGATGTGGGTCCTGCACTCCAAATTTAGGTGGCACACCAATGGCAGATCTCAATGCTGGGGTGCTAGTTATCAGGTGTGGAGAAGATCTGCACTTTTCATTTGATTGACATTTCACTTATTTCCAAAAATTATTAGATAAAAAAATGTTTTCAAATTTCTGAATATACAGGTGAAATGATATGATTTACGTTCTTTGACAAAAATATATATTATACTAAGGAGTTTTTGCAATGGTAACAAACCTTGTTACAATTACATCTAATAATATTTTTTTACTATCAGATTTGTATTAGTTCCCAAATAAAATACCAAAACTGCCTTATATACACATTGAGATTTTCATGATGACCCAATAAATGTGTGTTAAAAGGAATTGATTACAATTACATGTTGTACCAACCTTTGTTATTACATTCCGACAGACCCTATGTTAAAAACTCAAAAAAAGTAAAATTACAGTTTTTTTTTCCCAACGTTAGTTACAACAACATTTTCCCATTAGTTATATTAATGGTTTATTATTATTTTCCTCCCTTGCAGCTTCATGGTGGACAACATTCCTATAAGAGAATTCAAGAATAGAGAATCTGAAGGACTTTCATACCCTAACAAACAACCAATGACGATCTACTCCAGTCTCTGGGATGGTGAGGAGTGGGCAACTAGAGGTGGTGCTATTAAGACTAACTGGACCGAAGCACCATTCAAAACTTTCTATAAGAACTTCAATGGGAATGCCTGTCTGGTGTCTTCTAGTGGGGTTTCTTCTTGTGATTCAAAGACAAGTACTAGTTCTCTGTCATGGCAATCCCAACAACTCAACTCAAAAAGTCGAAGATATCTCAGATGGGTCCAGAAGCATTACATGATCTACAACTACTGCACCGATCATAAGCGATTTTCTAATGGTTTCCCACGAGAGTGTAGACGTTCTAAGTCCCATTAGAGAACTTCACATTCCCTTACAAGTGATGTTAATATATATTTCATTATCATTCTTTTATTTGTAAACTGATTTGTTGACTATGGACTAGTACATTTTCTTGTTCTTTGAGTATCTAATATTGTAATAAAACTCATAAATTATTTATCTCTCAAAGATTATTAATGGATCATTATTTAATGCAAAACTAGGAGATGCATCCCAAAATTGGTTTTGCGGATGGTATCTCATGTTGCCTCTTGATAATGGTCCATAAGCAACGATTGTTATCTGTTGTAATAATTATAGTACCTTATTTGAGAATTCTTCAATCTAATGATGATGGCTGCAAAAGATCTTCAAGATAAAGAGTTGAAGCTTGATCGTATCAAAGTCGATACTGTCCTAAAGACAGAATTTACCCCCAGTGGTGCAACCGGATTGTATTACAAATCTGGCTCCAAGATAAAGCAGTTTTGACTTCCCGCATCAAACCTGCACTAGTCTAATGCGCCCCTTCGAGTACTTCGGAATAGTGCTAAGGCAAATGCAGATGATCAATATGGGAAAAATCAATTATTAATGGCAAATTCAAAGACATATACGGTAGGGAACAATAAATAGTATACGGTATTAATTTTTCATCAGAAATTCGTATCAAAAGAGGCTCCCCACTACTCCATATGAAGTAGGACATTCCCTTCCAAGGCACCCTTAGATGTAGGTGTGTCCATTCATTCCAACAGCTCACATCCACAGATCTTGATTTGAGGGTTTAGATCACACCCTTTACCAAGGGATTTGTTCTATTGAACAAATTCACCTCTACAATCTAACGACTTGGATTATTCAAATCTAATCCGACCATTGAGATCTTAACAACTTGGATTATTTAAATCTGATTCAACCATTCCAATCGAACCCCTTTGGTAAGAGTATGTCTCTTTAAATAGTCATATCTATTCACCAATTGATCCGATTTTATTTGGGTCAATGGATGAACAGTATCAAACCCAACATAAACCAAAATTAAACCAACTCTTAAAAAATACATCTTGAGTTGACCCACACCAGCGACGTGCCGCGCCCACGTGTGTGAAAAGCAATCCGAAACTGACTCGGACACAAGGGAGGAGGGATCCACAAGGGAGGGGGGATACTTCCTTCCAAATCACCCTATCCCTTATAGTTCCCAAAACTATATATAAGGCTCCCTACAACCTCTTTCACTTCCCATGTCAGACTAAAGAAAGAGACCAAACATACTTGTGTCATCTTGAGGTCTTGGGATCCAACCTGAATAGCTCCACCTCAATACCCTCTCAAACCACATACCATAAAAAGCAAAACCAAAATAGCTTTTCATTTTGAAACTTTATTTTTACTTAAAATAATAATTAAAATAAATAAAAATACAGCAATTCCCCCACAAGATTCAAAATAAAAAATCGATAAACAAAAGATAACCTTAGCACCTTAGAACAATAAAACACATCATCGTAGATGTCTTTTGGACTTGAATCTGCACTAGGTCTGGCAAGCCACGCTACAGAGTATGGGTTGACTCAAACTCATTGAACATTTTCTCATTGATGTAGCCAACTGTCCTACTAGCCGTGTCCTACTGTCCGACCCCTCAGTATATCCTTTCTATTCATGGACATTTTGGCCCTATCCCTATCTTAGGTCATTAATGTTTAGAGAATTTGTCCATAGAAATTCTCATCGAAAGCGGGCACACTTCCTATATTCACTTAGGTCAGCCCATAATATGCACCACGGTTAATATACCCCCACAAATCCGTGAGATTTTTTTTGGCTGATTAAGAGTTTTAAAACTCATCCTCCTGTCATCGCGGTGAGTACTATTTTCTCATCTAAACCGGAATAGGCAATATATGATAGTACTAGACAAGTCATCCAGTGATTTCGTTTTTACCCTTTGAACCTAATTCCAGGGATCTCCTTTCACATAGGTTGTGTGTCCATCATCTTAACTCATGATCCATGGATGTTAGGCCTATTCCTCTAGATGTATCATAGATAATCTTGGTGGATCGTAATTTTGTTAGCATATCTGCTACATTTTCCTCCGACTTAACAAAGTCAATTGCAATGGTACCATCTTCAACATATTGTTGGACCAGATGATGTTTAAGGCGTATATGTCTTTTCTTACCATTATATAATTTGCTCTTAGCCTTGGCTATTGCTGCTTGACTATCACAATGAATATGGATAGGTGACACAGGTGTTGACCATAACGGTATATCTGCTACTAGATTCCTAAATCGTTCGGCTTCTGATCCAGCTTTTTCCAAAGCCACAAACTCTACTTCCATGGTCGAACTTGTCCCACAGGAGTGTTCAACGGATTTCCAAGAAATCGTACCTCCACCCAAATTAAATACATAGCCATTAGTAGCAAGAGTTTCTTTTGAATCTAAAATCCAATTTGCATCACAAAACCCTTCAAGAACTGTCGGATTTCCACTGTAGTGTAGACCATAGTTTAGGGCTTTGTTTAAATACCTTAACAAATGTATCAAAGCATCCCAATGTTCTTGACCTGAATTTCTTGTAAACTTACATAACTTCCTTACAATTAGGGCTATATCAGGTCGAGTACAATTCATTAAAAGAAACTGAACCAATAATCTGTGAATAAAGCTTTTGAGATATTGGTTCACCCTCATACCTTTGTAAATGAGAATCAACTGATAATGGAACATTTACAGGTTTATCATCATAATGACTATACTTTTTAAGTATGCTTTCTACATAATATACATGAGACAGAATTATACTATTTTGTCTCCTTATAATCTTGATTCCCAATATAACATCGGCTTCACCTATGTCCTTAGCATCAAATTTAGACATAAGGAATGCTTTTGTTGATTTAATAATCTCAAGACTTGTTCCCATAATTAACATATCATCCACATATAAAATTATAAACACACATTTGTTATCATGAAACTTGTTATATAAGAATCTTTCAAAATCATTAACATGAAAACCATTTGAAACCAAAATATTATTAAATTTTTCATGTCATTGTTTAGGTGCCTGTTTCAAGCCATATAGTGAATGTACTAGTATACAAACTTTATGTTCTTGTCCCAAAATTACACATCTTTCTGGTTGTTTGATATAAATTTCTTCTTCTAAATCTTCATTTAAGAATATTGTCTTAACATCCATTTGATGTATGACAAACTTATACACAGATGCAATTGTAATCATTAATCTTATTGTTGTAATTCTAGCTACGGGTGAAAATGTATCAAAGAAGTCAATATCTTTTTTCTGACGAAATCCTTTGACTATTAATCTAGCCTTAAATTTGTCAAGGGATCCATCAGGTTTTAATTTCTTTTTAAAGATCCATTTAGTGTCAAAAACCTCAATACCTGGAGGGAAAGGAACTAATTCCTAAGTATGATTAGCAATAATAGAGTCTAATTCACTCTTAATTGCTTTTTTCTAAAAAAACTAAATCAGGAAAAGTGACGGCCTATAGGTATGTTAATGGATCATTTATAATCACATATGTAAACATACCATCACCCATATTAGGTTTCCTTCTTTGCCTTACTCCGTCTTAATTCAATTTCACCACTAGGTTCATCATTATTTATCATAGGATTAATATTATCCTCATTTTCATGCATTACATGTTCATTAGATATGGATACATTACTATGCAAATCTTTTCTCATAGGAAACACATATTCAAAAAACTTAGCATCCCTAGATTCAATTATACTATTAGCATCAAATATACCATCCATAGATTAAAGCACTAAAAATCTATAAACAGCACTATGAGAAGCATATCCAATAAAAATACAACCACAAGTTCTTGGTCTAAGTTTTCTTTTCTTAGGTTAAGATCTTAACAGCTTGGATTATTCAAATCTAATTTGATCGTTCAGATTGAACCCCTTTGGTAAGAGTGTGTCTCTTTGAATAGTCAAATCTATTCACTAATTGATCCGGTTTGATTTGGGTCACGGGATGAACCATATCCGACCCAACATAAATCAAAATTAAACCAACTCTTAAAAAATACATCTTGAGTTAACCTACACCCGTGTTGCGCCACACCACGACTGGCCGGTCTGCTAAGCTCGACACGGCGCACATGTGTGAAAAGCAACCTGAAACCGACTTGGACACAAGGGAGGAGGGAGACTTCCCTCCAAATCACCCTATCCCTTATAGTTCCCAAAACTATATATAAGGTACCTTACAATCTTTTTCACTTCCCATGTGGGACTAAAAAAAGTGACCAAACATACTTGTGTCATCTTGAGGTCTTCCCATTAAGATGACACATACTCGTATAATATTTATTAGTGATCCCGGTTCCAATAGTCCAAGGGACCATTTTGATGGTTCAACTATCCAGATCAAACAGTTCTTTGGCCCTATCAATGAGTTTGAGTAATGAACCAATGCCTCATGATAACAAAGTTGTTGCAGAACTTGTTGCTCAATCTCCTCAAGCTCAAAATGAGGCTAATGATCAAATAATATTAAGATGATCCTCGAAAGTCATAAGATCATCAATAACTTCTAATTATCAAGTCTACCTTCAAAATTGTGATGATGATAATGGAATTAATCTAGATCCAACATTGTTCTCACAAGCCATGAACTGTAGTGATTCCACTCTATGGCTTAACGCCATGAAGGATGTGATGGATTCTATAAATAAGAACCCAGTTTGGGATCTTGTAGAATTACCTAGTAGAGCATCCCCTATGTGATGTAAATGAATTTTTAAAACCAAAAGATATTCCACTGGAAACATCAAAAGATATAAAGCCCGACTTGTGGCGAAAGGGTTTAACAAAAATGATTATTGATTATAAGGAAACTTTTTCACCATTAGTTTCCAGAAAAGAATCCCTTAGGATCGTCATGGCTCTTGTGGCTCATTTTGACCTCAAGCTACATCAAATGTGTAAGAATCGTACTCTGAAAATCCGGTTTAACTCATGGCTTACGTCGTGACAGGTCTCCCAATCATAATCGGACCGAAAGGCGAGGCCGGGTGACGAACTATGATATCCAGGTATGAGAAACGATGTATAAAAAATGCAATTTTTACATATCGGTGTCAGTACATGTCTCACTCAAAGTGAGACAGGTATGTGCAATCGATATGTATTTCTCGAGTGGAGACGGACTCCAGCGGATCCCACACTCCGAATCTAAGTTTAGGAAACCTTTTAGACGTAAGAGACCTTCCTAAAATGGTCTCCCACTATATATATGCATCACTCCTTCTCTTTAGATTCTTTTCAAACACTCTCAAACCCTAGAGCCGTCTAAAAGAGATCTGAGAAGGAACAAGGAGGAAGGAGGTTGTGCGAGAAGGGGATCTTCTGTTGAAGGGGAGCACCGCCATTCAAGAAACACCAGTAAGTGCTCAACCTCTGTATGATGTTTGGGATTATAGATTTAAGCCGTGAAATGGTGTAATGATACAAAACCCTAGAACTGTAAAACCCTAGTTTCATTTAGATTCATTTTGAAAAGGATGCGACGAAAAAATCTAAAGCTAGGTGACCAAATAGGTATCTATATCTATATATATATATATATATATATAAGGGGACTTTGGTTTCGCAAAGATATAAGCACTCCAATACAAATCATTGTGTGAGAGATTGAGAAACCAACAAGTAGTCCTCTATCAAAGAAGCAGTAAGAACTTGACGACAGCAATGGCATCGAACATATCCACATTGGCATAGTCACTTTTCGTCAGATAAGGCATCGGAGGTATGTGCACCTCCCTTCTGTTTACAACAATCCCATACATAGACGTCAGACAATCGAAATACTGAAAATTTTCATAGATTAGACAATGGGGATAGGAGTTTCAAAGAACCTCGATAGCTCTCATGGCAACGAAGAGCTAGAAGACAATCTAGACCATGCATGGACAGCTCTATGTCTCATTGAAAATGGAGAATTACATGTTAGAATTTATCAATTATGAATCATATTAAAGCAAATAAACATACCTGGATCCATATAGTTTGTAGAAGACAAATTCCACAATGAGCTTTAAACTTCAAGTACCGTCAGCCAATTTTCTCTGATAGTCTTGTCTACTCCCTTTTCAGTATATGTGAACGATTGCCAATTATGGGAATTGACCATCTATATAAATACGGAGAGCAGGGACTAACCCTGTTAAGAAGGGTAATTTGGTCCTTCCCATAATCGGACCAAATTACTAGAAGGTCCCCAAACAATTACACGTTAAGGTGGATTAATTGGAACCCTCCCATAAAGGGTACCATCGAATCACAGCCGTCCATTCAACACCTTTCCACTAATCCTACCCACATAATGTCTGGTGCAAGTCCATACATGATGAAAACATTACATTCTCCCACTTGGGCTGCATCAGAATATTGCTTCAACCATGGATTAGAAAGATTGTGATCACATATAGGAAGTGTTGAAAGTAGCTCACCTTAACAATACACCTTGGACCAAGTAAGAACATAAATACCCAATCGTAAGTGTCATCGTGTCTTAAGTCAATGTGGAACACTACACGTCAAAGTGCTTGCACCCTTACCCGCTTTTGGGCTACAAATAGTGTAAAAACTAAAGTATGGAAGTTGCATGTCTAGATCATCAAACATGTCAAATCCAAATTAGTCCAAACTTCCAACTGAAGTCATTAGCTACTCCATCATTTAAAGCTCACTGAAATCATTCTTGACATGGCAAACTGCCACTAGAACTACCAAAATAGCTATTTCATATAGAAACATACTATAAATACTTCACACTGAAGTATCATGGGATTGGATCCATAAATCCCATCACACTAGCCCAAGTTCTCAAAGAGAGTAACTCTACTAGCTGAGTGTACCTATAAATACAACCTCTAAAAATGAGGAAGGTAACACATGAAAACTACCTCTACTATCATTCGAGGTTTGCCTTTACTCTCATTCAAGGCTTGCCTTTACTATCATTCAAGGCAAAATATGTACATGTACTAATAATAAGAAACAAAAATAATAATAATAATAATAAACACTGCCTATGTCTATAAACTGTATTCCCACTAACAAAATATATCCAGGGATTCAACTAATCCCATACCAACAACATGCTCTTGAAAAACATTTATAGCTAAAGCTTTTGTTAGTGGATTAGCAATCATGATATTCGTAGAGATTTGTTCAGTAGAAATCACAGACTCTTGGAACTTCTCCCTAACAAAGAAATATTTTATGTCAATGTGCTTTAAACTAGAAGCACTCTTGCTATTATGAGAAAACTGCACTGCAGCAGAGTTATCACAATACATCTTCAATGGTCTGGATATGGAATCAACCACCTGAAGACCTGAAATGAAGTTCCTCAGCCATAGAGCCTGAACTGTGGCTTCATAACATGCCACATACTCTGCGTGCCCAGTGGAAGAAGCAGTAATCATTTGCTTCACACTCTTCCATGATACTGCGCCACCAGCCATCATAAAAACATAACCAGATGTTGACTTTAGATCATCTGGACATCCAGCATAATCAGAATCTGAATATCCAATCACTTCAAGAGTATCAGCCCTTCTAAAGGTAAGCATGAGGTCTCTAGTTCCCTTAAGATACCTCATGACCTTTTTCGCTGCCACCCAATGAGTCCACCCTGGATTACTCTGGAATCGTCTAAGTACACTGATAGCAAACACGATATCAGGTCGAGTACAAACCTGAGCATACATAAGACTACCAACAACAGCAGCATATGGTATGTCTTTCATCTGAGCCCATTCAACTTCATTCTTTGGACTATTAGATTTGGTGAGTTTATCGTCCTTTGTAATAGGAGTTTTCGAGGAGACACAATTAATCATGTTAAACCTCTGCAATACTCTATCAATATATGTTTTTTGTGACAATCCAAGAACACCACATGACCTATTACGAAGAATCTCTATTCCCAAAACATAAGATGCCTCACCAAGATCCTTCATATTGAAGTGGTTGGACAACAATCTCTTTGTCTCATGTAGCATCCCTTTATCATTACTGGCTAGAAGAATATAATCTACATAGAAAACTAGGAAGATAAATCTACTCCCACTGATCTTAAGGTATATACATTGATCAACAACATTTTCTTTGAATCCAAGAGAGGTAACAACTTGGTCAAACCTCAAGTACCATTGTCTAGGAGATTGTTTCAAGCCATAAATAGATCTTTTGAGTTTACATACCATATTCTCATTATCAACTGTCATGAAACCAGGAGGTTGTAACATGTATACTTCCTCTTCTAAGACTCCATTAAGAAATGCAGTCTTTACATCCATCTGATGCAGCTCTAAGTCAAATTGTGAAACCAATGCCATAATTATCCTGAAAGAATCCGTGGTGGACACTAGAGAGAAAGTTTCTGTGTAATCTATACCTTCTTTCTGACTGAAGCCTTTTGCTACAAGTCTAACTTTGTAACGCTCAATTTCTCCTCTAGCATCCCTTTTGGTCTTAAACACCCACTTACAACCAATTGGTCTAAAACCCTTGGGAAATTCAACTAGGTCCCAAACCTTATTAGTTTTCATAGATTCCAATTCATCATGCATGGCATCCATCCATTGAGAACAATGTGCACTATCAATAGCCTCTTGAAAGGAAACAGGATTTGTCTCAGCTCCAATGTCATATTCATGCTCTTGTAGATATGTGACAAAGTCACTAGGGATGGTGGACTTTTGAGTCCACTCTGATCTCCTCAAAGGAGGAATATTGACTACTGGCTCATCAGGAGAGAGATCAGGAACAAGAGCTATAGAGATAATATTTGTAGGCTCCACATGTTCTTGAGCAGGAATAGGCACAGTCAGCTGCACACCAGGTGTATAACAAGACGATGATGGGAGACTAGGAATCGGAACTATAACTGTTCCTCCTCAAAAGTAAAACTGCGAGGCGGGAAAGTCTGATGGCAAATGTCATCCTCAAAGAAAACAGCTCGCTCAGACTCAATAACTTTGGTAGAATGAGATGGACAATAAAATCTAAATCCCTTTGACCTCTCTGGATAACCAATGAAATGTCCACTTATGGTCCTGGGATCAAGTTTCTTCATCTAAGGATTATAGGGTCTTACTTCCGCTGCGCATCCCCAAACATGAAGATGATGAATACTCGGTTTTCTACCATTCCATAACTCATGAGGTGTCTTTGAAACTGATTTACTTGACACTTTATTCAAGATGTACGCTGCAGTCTTTAATGCATCCCCCCACAAAAAGTCTGGTAAGGTAGACTTACTTACCATACTTCTCACCATGTCTATAAGAGTACGATTTCTTCTTTCAGCGACACAATTCTATTCTGGGGTACCAGGCATAGTATACTGAGCATCAATGCCACAGTCTTGTAAGTATTTTGCAAATGATCCAAGGTTGCGACCAGTTTCATCATACCTACCATAATACTCTCCGCCTCGATCAGATCTCACAGCCTTTATTTTCTTCCCCATTTTCAGTTCAACTTCAGCCTTAAAAATTCTAAAGGCCTCAAGAGATTAAGATTTCTCTTGAATTAGATACACATATCCATAACGAGACTGATCATCAATGAAGGTAATGAAGTAACGAAAACCTCCCATTGCTATAGGAGTGAAGGGACCACAAATATCAGTATGAATTAGATCTAAAACTTCTTCCTTTCGGAATGACCCTTTTCCTCTAGCTCTAGTAAGTTTCCCTTTGATACAATTGATGCATATCCCAAAATTAGAAAAATCAACCTTACGTAGGATTCTATCATTGTGATTAGACGTTCCATTCTTGATTTAGAAATATGCCCTAAACGTCTATGCCATAACATAGAGGAGTCTTCATTAGACAAAGGACATTTAGAACCCAAAGCCACATTTACAGTAAAGGAATGAATTGAGGATGTAGGAGTAGATAATTCTAGTTTATAAAGCCCATCAGATAATAAAGCAGAACCAATCAATTTTGATCCATAATAACAGACCATTTTATTATTTGCAATGTTGAAAACATAACCTTTACAATCTAACCTTGAAACAGAAATAAGTTTCCGTCTAAGTGACCAAACACAAACCACATTGTCTAATTTCAAAACAAAACCAGAAGACAAAATTAAATCTACTACTCCTACATAATCTACTTGAATCTTCTCCCCATTCCCTACGTAGATGTGCAGCTCCCCATTACTTGGCCTCCTCTTGTTTCTTAGATCTTGCATAGAATTCGTAATATGAATACTAGCGCCTGTGTCAAACCACCAAGAAGTGGGGGATCAACTAAATTGAATTCAGAACAGACTAGAGCTAGAAGAGTACATATAATTAAGTCCTGAAGCGAAGTGACAAGTTGAGCTGTATTCTTCTCTTTGTTGTTCTGTAACTTGTAACACTCAGATTTCTTATGTCCTATTTTCTTGCAGTAGTTGCATTTCCCTTGAAATTTTGTAGACCCTTGATCTGTAAGACCCGTATCGAACTAATCGATCTTACCACCTTGTATCAGGTCTACCTATCATGGTCGAGTCAAATGGACCAAGTGCGTAAAGAAACCACAAGACCAGTATGAAATCAACCCAAAAATAGTCAATTATGAGTGTATGGTCGCATACCTAAACAAGTGTGACCGACCACACCTCAAAATAGTGCAACCACATGAATTTTGGTCGTGTGGTCGGACATTTCAGAATGTGGGGTCGCAGGTGTGGTCGACGGATTCTGCGACCCCACCTCCGACCACACGAACCCAGTCAGAAATCAAAAATTAGGAAACCTTCTTAATCTGAAAGGGGTCCTTTCCTAAACTCATTAGGGCATATTATGGAGAGTTTTTCTCTATAAATAGGATGTCCCTTAGCCTCTTTTACTCTTTTAGAACTCAAACTGAGAGTAAGAGAAAGAGAAGAGAAGGAAGAGAAGGAAAATTGAAGAGGAAGACTAAGGAGGAGGAAAATTCAGAGAAAACTCTGAATCTTCAGCAAGCTTAAGGTATGAACATATTTTCCATGTTAAATTGAGAGTCTAAAATAGTTCATGAAGAAGATAGGATTTAGGAGAAACCCAAATCATCAATCCATGGATAAATTCCAAGAGAATCCATGGAGGAAATTATGTAGACAATGGATTCTGTATAAAATATTAATTATGAGCCATAGAACAATTGTAGAAAGGACCATGATGTTAGGCCAAGGAATCCAAACATAGAGGATTGGAGTTGAGAGTGAAAGTTCGACCATCACACGTGTGGTCGCATGATGTGCGACCACACGAGACACACATGTCCGACCACATGCCATCGGGAAGTTTCCAGGGAGGGTGTGGTCGCACGTGTGGTCGCAGGATATGCGACCACATCCTTCGACCACACCCTGCGACCACACACCCTGTGGTCGTAAATGCTGAGACCACAGGTGCAGCCACACCTGCGATCCCTCAATTTCTGTAAACTCATGGGAATTAATTTTAATTTAAAATCTACAAATTTGTTAGGTTTTTAAGTGGTCTAAGAGTGAATTACAATGCTTGAACGAGGATCTATTATCAATCAAAGGTGAAGAAACAAGACCTAAATTAATTGGCTAATAATAAATTGTTTTTATTTATTGAGTCCAATGCCATGAATGATTCTATGCTTGTATGCGTGTATTGTGTATTTCACATGTCATCCAATATTCTTGTTATTATTGTTTATGCATATTTAATTCAGTTTATTTATAACATGATGATGATGATGATGTTAGGAATAGGCATGTGAATGTATGTATGTGGTTAGTGTACTTGATGTGAGTGGAGCATCAGGGGGAGGACGTGACACTGTGGTTCATCCTGGTCACCAGACTCTAGCTCTATCTCTACTCAAGTCTTGTCCACTGACATCGTCGTATCGCCATTACCTTAGCAGAACTATTACATCGTAGGGCATCAGGGGAGGTGGTCTCAGACCGTGTAGTCTCTGACTCTGCCGGGGGGCCTTAGCTCTATCTCTATAGACGTATTGAGGGATGCTGGGGTGAGGCCTTGGATACACTGTTAGACATTAGGATTGGTTAGTTGCGAGCCCAGTTTGCAAGCCCTCGCTAATAGGGGCTTACGTGTTGGTATGGGTAGGGCATCAGGGGAAGTGTTATGCGGTGTTTGATCCGGATACTTTAGTTCTATCTCTATTCCATGATGGGTGCATGTGGGACGGAAATGGTGTTTGATCCATTGGGAGGCTTCACACACTCGTGTATAGAGGTGTGATGGCCACCTATCATTTCTATTGCACATTGCAAACTTATGAACCAGACTAAAGATATGAATTGAATGCATGCATATGTTTGTTGCATTGTTTTATTTGCTCACTGAACCATGATGTGTGCTCACCCTTTTGACGTCGAATATTTTTAGTTGATGATGCAAGTACTACAGTAAAAGATTATATGAATGCTCCAATGTACGGGCATGTTGCGGCAATGGATGCAGAAGCTATGATGGAGTCGCATGATTAATCGTGCGAGTGCAACTCATGCGTCTTTGATTAGATTTATTTGTTGGATTATTAAGAACATGTAATTGATTAATTTATTTTATTTTATGCCTTAGTCATTTGGAGATAATTGGATAATTTATTTATGTTATCACTGTTAGATTCTCAGTTCATTAATGTTAAAGACTTTCGCTATTATTTATTTATTCTGATTATGGTTTTGGATGTATATGGTTTAAGCAAAGGGACACGGCCTATTCGAGATCCTGGTTGAACCGTTGGATCATAGAAGGTTCATCACACCATTCTAGTTGGTTCAGAATTGGGGTGTGACATGACCATTCCTTTTGAAGCTTTTATTCTTTGGTTTGTAGAACTGACCAGTCTGCTTAAATTTGCCAGATTTCCCTTTTACCTTCTTTCCTTTCAGATCTGCCTTCTGGGTATTTTTATTACCCTCATGTACAGTCAATTGGACTGTCTGTCCTTTCTTCTTCTTTGTCTCTTCCTCTTGAACAAGAATTGTAGCCATGTCATCTATAGTCCATTGCAGACTATTGACATTGTAGGATGTTCTAAGATTGTCAAAACTAGCTGGAAGAGATTCCATAATCTGTCATACCAAGTGACTATCTACAATGGGCACTTTCATCTTTGAGAGTTTATTCGCATACTTGGTCATTTTCAGGATGTGATTGCGAACTCCCCCTACTCCATCATACTTGGACAATGTAAAATTCTCCAATAAGGCACCTCTCTCTGCTTTGTCATGTTTCTTAAATTTCTTAGCAACTTCAGACAGATATAGTTTGGCAGTCTTCTGATCAAGGATACTCTCCCTAATAGCCCTATCTATACTATGCTGAATGATCATCAAGCAGAGACGATTGGATTCCTCCCAATCAGTAGCAAGTTTCTTTGTTTCAGAGTCAGCAGACTCAGAAGGTTTACGAGGCTCATCATGTCTTAGTGAAATGTCGAGAAGCATAACAGCAAGCGTCACAGTAACAGATTCTAGTCATTCTTCATAATAAGAACCATCTAGTTTCTTGATGGATGCAAAGTGGGAAGCCAAAGCTGGTAAACACAAAACAATAATTTACTAGTCAATACGCATAATAAAGTATATAGGAATATAAAAATGCCACTAATAATAATAACATCAATGAATCTGACCAAATGGGCAATTGATCAGATTTCTCCCAGTCTTATTTTTCCAGAAAAAATGAGAAAATCCCAAAAGAACTAGGTGTAAGGTCCACGTCATTGGGGTCACACCTGAGATGGCAAGATCGCCCAATACGCCTTCCCTACAATCTGAGCAAAGCGAGATGCCTGAAAACAACCTTCCTCAGAAATCCCGTCACCTGAGATGGCAAGACAAGGACTCCTGATTCTGTGAAGTTCATCAACATCACCTTCACTCGATCAAACGGACCGACCAAAACGAAGACTCACCTGAGATGGAAAGAGCACGACGTTTGTCATATGGTCTCCTCGATGGCAATCTTTTAATACCGTTGGTGGCAGTCCCATACCTTGAGAAACTAGCTCGCGGAACGGAATAACTCAAATCATGGAATCCCATCAACAAGATTGCACTAGGCCCATGGGTTCAGACTTGGTAGCTTTAAATATTATAGACTATTTCGACACTTATTAGGAAAAACATTCCATGCCTAAGTCCATAAAAGCATTCCACTATGAAAACCCATAATTTAATTATTTCATGGCATATTCCCACTCATGGAACAAAAACATTGTCCCAAACAATGCCCTTTTTTTTCTTTTTTTTTATTTATGACGTTTGTATCTGTCACTAAAACAGTGTACTTTATTTCTGTTTATCTATATATACAGTGGCGTTTAGATCATAAATGTTACTAAACCAGTAACTACTTTAAATATTTAACGACGTTTATATAAATGTCACTAAAAACAGTAACTATCATTATTTCTAAACGTCACCACAGATATATTCATGAACAGAAAGAAGCCTCCACACCTCTCATTATCAGGATTTCATGCTCAACACCTTTGTCGTCGTTGATGGCACCGTAAGGGTAGAAGTGGGTTCGGCTTGCATCAATCAATCGGGGACACCCAATGCCATCCTAAATGGTGCTGCGCAAGGTATCATCCACCGTGATGTAAAGACCACCAACATTCTCCTTGATGACAAATTCGTCGCAAAGGTCGCTGATCTTGGGTTTTCCAAGACTGGACCACCGATGAACCAGCACGTCAGCATCGCCGTGAAGGGAAGCTGTAGGTATCTCGATCCAAAGTATTTCATGCGACAACATCTCAGGGAGAAATTTGATGCGTACTCATTCGGTGTTGTCCTCTTTGAGGTGTTGTGTGCGAGGCCGGACATCAATTCGGCGTAGCTGAGGGAGCAAGTGAACTTGGCAGAATGCAATGTCCCATTAAAGGCAGAAAAGATTCTTCACTATCCCATTGACGGTAGTTTTGTCTTTAAAACTTTGAGAATGAGCTTACATCTAGGGGTTCCTGACGATCGGAGCCCGCCCAAATCCACCCTAAACCCTGGTAGGGTTAAACCCACTCAAACACTGGCAGGGCTGGGGTTAGGGTCCAAATTTTGGTCAACCCTGACAGGATTGGGTTGGATTAGGGTTGACCCTAGCCCAAACCTTGGAGGGTTGGGATTAGGGTCCAAATTTTGATCAACCCTGACAAGATTGGGTTGGATTAGGGTTGACCCCAACCTTTTATATATATATAATTCTTGTTTGTAGTAATTGATATTTACATTTTTCATGTCGGATACAAATTATGCTTGTAATATGTTTAAGTTATAATTGTTACATGTATGTTATTTGACAATTTGTTGTATGTATCAGGACCAATCACGGTCAATCAGGGTTAACCCGGCCCAACACTGCCCTGTCAGGGTCAATCAGAGTAAGTTAGGGTTATGCCCAACCCTACCAGGGCCAGGGTTAGGATTGTACATTTTCTGACCCTGATAGGTTTGGGCTAGGTTAGGGTTAAATTTAATTAAATAGTCACAGTTAAGGTTAGGGTTTTGAAAAATTCGGCCCAACCCGACCCTGTTGCAGCCCTACTTACATCAACATCTAACGAAAATCACTTCACTGATTCAGGCTCTATTATGTAACACATTTTTGAAATTGAGGATAGTACAAATAATTGTCTGAGACTACTAGATGATAGGTGAAAATAGTCCATAGTCCGAGGAAGGTACAAATAATTTTTCCAATTTTTTATTGTCATTAATCTCTAATAAACGGAATTAGTAATTGCAGGCAAGCTTTGTTGGGTAATACCTGATAAACAAAATCATTTCCATCTAGATCTGATCTTATTTAATTGGTCAAGTATTGGAAATGATGAAAATGATACCTTCCTTATTGTCCAAAAAAAAATAATAATAATAAATAATTACCTTCCTTTCTCTCGTCTTTTTTGGTTTAACTATGATCTTCATATTATTTGATAGAATTTTGTGTTAATTCATTTGAGTCCATACATGATCATCCTGGTCAAGATTCTAAATCTAAGTATCGATCAGGTGTACGGATAAAATAGAAAACTGATACACATTAAAATGATATTAAAATAAGATCAGATTGAATATGTTACTTAAGATCTTAATCCCTTCATAAGGGGTTTAATCCAATTTGTATCCATTAAAGGGTATATACAGTGCCAGATTGAACTGAGCTGGACTGGGCTTAGATTGAGACGTCAACCCAAGCCTGCTCCTGCTCCTGCTCCGACACCTCCAGTTCAGGCCTGAATATCTGAACCACCCAAGGGGCTGGAAAGCCCAGCCCAAGCCTCCTGCTCGGGCTCGGGACATCCTAAGGACTTAGGGTTCACCCAAAACAAAAAAGTTCCAATCCGGAGATAAACATACGCGTGGTCAGAGAGCCGCGTCGATATCCAATCAACAACGGAGGTAAAAACATTCCATTATAGAGTCAAGGTCTTAACTCTCAATAGATCATGTAATTCTAGAACCAGCATAGGATGCCACCTTTTATCCGCCTATAATAATGCCTCCCTGGGGAAAAAAATTCATTTCCTTGTTGTCTATAAATCCTTTGAATGAAAGTCCAGTGAAGTTTCATGTTAATAATGAAAGCTAATGTCCAAAAAAAGACAGCTAAATTGAGATTTTATACATAATTATAAAAAAACTGGTTTGACCCATCTAGTCTCCAAACACAGCTATTATATGCCTTACGTAGAGTTAGCCGTTGTTTCTTACACATGAATTTCAAAAAAAAAATACCACAGAGGATAGTTCCTACTCCCAATGTATATTCCATCCAGCCACGCAACAGCACAAGCATCACCTTCACCAGTTAAATCATGTTTCCTTCCCTTTCCGCTCCTCTCAACTTCCAGAGAGGAAAGTTCCCAGCTCCCAAGGCATGCTATCCAGCCAAGCATCACCTTCACCAATTAACCTTCCTTTCCTTTCCCTTCCTCTTAACTTCTGTTTTTCTATATAAACTCCCAACCTCTTACTGTCTCTTTCATCACAACTCTTCTTATCTATCTTCATTTACAGCATATATCTCAAGCTCCACCATTTTTCAGCTACAAAAATGCCTTCAATGATACTGCTTGGTTTACTACTAGCAAGCTCTTTAATGCCTGCCTCTGCTGATGAATTAAGTCAAGATTTCTTCCTCACAGGGGTTGGTGGTCAAATACTTAACAATGGACAGTTGCTCATGCTGTCACTTGACAACACCACTGGTGGTTCTGGGTTCGAATCTAAGGATACATATCTATTTGGAAGGTTTGATATGGATATCAAGCTCGTCCCCGGAAACTCAGCCGGCACCGTAACTACTTTCTATGTAAGTTTCTATTGTAAACTCAAACCAGAAAGCCTTGGTTTCCATTAACTCATGATCTCCAATTGTTACTTTGTTGCAGCTATCATCTCAAGGAAGCAATCATGATGAGATTGATTTTGAGTTCTTAGGTAACTTGAGTGGAGACCCTTATACTATCCATACCAATGTATTCAGCCAAGGCATAGGTGGAAGAGAAATGCAGTTCCAACTGTGGTTCGATCCAACCCTGGACTTCCACACTTACACATTCATCTGGAATTCGGTACAAATCATGTAAGGAATAGACACCTATAATCTTTTCTCCAATTCAATTACAATCGATTAATCTTATTAATTAGTTAAGGATGCAACTTCTTGTTACCAAGAAGGTGAACTAAGAAGTTGCAACCTTCTTTTGATGAGTTGGATCCTGTCCCCACCTCGTAACCATCTCACACCCTTAAGAGCTGTCCTTGGGTGTGTGTCCTGCACTCCAGATGTGGGTGGTACACCAATGGCAGATCCCAAGGCTGGGGGTACTAGTCGTCAAGTGTGGAGAAGATCTGCACTCTTCATTTCATTGACATTTCACTTATTTCCAAAAGTTATTAGATAAAAAAATGTTTTCAAATTTTTAAAATATACATGTGAAATGATATGATTTACCTTATTTGACAAAAATATATATTATTATACTAAGGAGTTTTTGCAATTGTAACAAACCTTGTTGCGATTACGTCCAACAATATTTTTTTACGGTCAGATTTGCACTAGTCCCCAAATGAAATATCAAAACTGCCTCATATACATTTAGATTTCCATGATGACCCAAAAAATGTGCATTAACAGTTATTGGTTACAACTACATGTTGTACCAACCCTTGTTATTACATTCTAACTGACCCTATGTTAAAAACTCAAAAAAAGTAAAATTACAGTTTTTTTTTTCCCAACCTTAGTTACAACAAGATTTTCCCATTAGTTAAATTAATGGTTTATTATTATTTTTCTCCTTTGCAGCTTCATGGTGGACAACATTCCTATCAGAGAATTCAAGAATAGAGAATCTGATGGACTTTCATACCCTAACAAACAACCAATGACGATCTACTCCAGTCTCTGGGATGGTGAGCAGTGGGCAACTAGAGGAGGTGCTGTTAAGACTAACTGGACCGATGCACCATTTGAAACTTTCTTTAAGAACTTCAATGGAAACGCCTGTGTGGTGTTTCCTAATGGGATTTCTTCTTGTGATTCAAAGACAAGTACTAGTTCTCTGTCATGGCAATCCCAACAACTCAACTCAGAAGGTCGAAGTTATCTCAGATGGGTCCAGAAGCATTTCATGACCTACAACTACTGCAAAGATTATAAGCGGTTTCCTAATGGTTTCCCACCAGAGTGTAGAAGTTCTAAGTCCCATTAGAAAACTTCACGTTCTCTTACAAGTGATGTTAATATATATTTCATTATCATTCTTTTATATGTAAACTGATTTATTGCCTATGGGCTAGTACATTTTCTAGTTCTTTGTGTATCTAAACGTAATAAAACCAATAAATTATTTATCTCTCAAAGATTATTTAATGCACCATCATTATTATTAAGTTTTCATTCTAAAAGTTCAAAGTAGTAAGTAGAGGGATTCTTACACATATATAAGTCACTCAAGTTTCCTGTTTTAGGCAATGTGGAACTATTCCAACGCTCCCCTTTATGTAAAAGTGTCAAAAATGAACTGAAATCGAATCAAACTGTTTAAACAAAAACTGTGAAATCGATTATTAAACGGTTCGATTTTGGTTTTTAAAAAACGAAACCATTTAGTTATATAATTTGATTTTAGTTATAAAAATGAAACCGTTTAAATCGACTGTTAGGAACTGGTAAAATCAATTAAATCGTTATTTTAATCCCTTAGTGCTAAAGGCCTTTTCGTTGAAATAAGTTTTATTTTAACATTTTTCACATGGCCTACTTTTAAATTGTAAGACACTTTCATTTATGATTAAAATTATTTTAATACTTTTCTTGGTTTTCCTTTTTCTCTCTCCCTCTTTTTGTTTCTAACTCTCTTCTTCTCCCTATTTTCATAAATGATTAAAATTATTTTAATATTTTTTTAGTCTTCCCCCCCCCCCCTCTCTCTCTCTCTCTCTCTCTCTCTCTCTCTCTCTCTCTCTCTCCTAACTCTATTCCTCTCCCTCCTAATAGCGACACCGTTTAAAAATCAAAATTGATTAATAATCAGTTTTGGTAAGCATTTTGATACAGTTAATTATTGGGTTTGGTTTTGATTTTATTCATTACACATTGAACCGCACTACTAAATCAAAACCACACTGTTTAACCCCCTTACCCTCATGTGTTGCCCCTCTTTTGAATGATCATGATCCCTCTTCTAGAGGATGGTAATGAAAAGTTGAAACTCTAATACTATATTTAAGTTTTCATCTTAAAACTAATAAGTGAAGGGAATCGATCACACCATATTATACCTAAGATTTCAATCTTAACTAATAAAAAATTATTTCCAACAACTATTTCATTTATTTTCTCTCACATCATAATTTTGATAAATTTTTTAGTAATTTTTTATTCTTTTTTATGTAATCCATTGGATGGCAACTCCTCAAAACAGAACCATATATGACCATGCCACCTATTTGCATGTGACTTGTTGCGTAAAATATGACTTTTGACTTGAAGTTTACTTGATGGATTCCTAGATTCTTGAAATAGAATACTCATTGTCATGAGAAGGTGGATCCATAGTTAGTGTTAATTTCTGAACGTTCCATTGATTTTAGAAACCAACGCAGTTCCATTAATGGCTCTCCAAGGGGTTGGCAGATGAGGTTAGATTTACAGTTGTGGGAGACTTCACATCTTTCGAGAGAATCTCATCATAAATTTGCTGACTTTTTCCAAAACTACTTTAATCGTTTTAATGAGAATTTTTTTTTTTTTTGGGTAGAATAATGAGAGCTTTCTTAATAATATCAAAAATGATCTGCTGGATTTTAAAAAGATGCTGATCATTCAAAATGTATGTACCAATAGATTTATACAGAATATCTACAAACCACTATAGGAGAATTTTTTATAATACATAAATAAATATATAAGAATTAATATCTTTAATGAGACTCACAAGATCAAAAGAAGAAAAAGAAACTTACTGTAAGAGAAAATGTGCGAATTAATTATACGAAAGATTGTATTGAGGGGAGACTTAGATCCCCTCGCCACATGGGTATCTTTCTTATGACCTTTATCTCTGCTCATGTTTAACGGGTCCCTAAGTTGAGAGAGAGGAAAGAGAAGGGCCTAATGTACAATAGAGTTTAAAACTAATATTTTACGTGTGTTTAATGCTGGGAAGTCTAGATTAGACACAGCATCCCCTACACGGTCAAAAGAGTTCTAGATCAATTCTCTGCATCAAATGGCACACGCATCGCTATCAGGTGGAACATGCTTGGAACTTGGAAGGAAAGATTAAAGGAGTTTCTCTTTCATGATAAAAATATTAGAGGTCATTACAATTAAAAAAAAAAAAAAAAAAAAAAAAAGAAGCAGACAATCGGTCCTCTCACCGGAGAAAGGGGTGGGGCGGTGAAGGGGTGGTGGGATACAAATAATTTAATTTTTTTTTTCTGTATTAGGAAAAAAATAAATAATGGTGATTATCCATATAACAAAAGAATTTGATATTTTAAAAAATCATAAGATAATCCAAAACCATTCATTTTTATAATTTTTTAATATAAATCAACTATTCGTGCACAGAATTGGGAGAGTGCAAAGCCTATGAAAAAATATTCTGAGATAAGTTTTCTCTACCTCACCTATTGAGGTGAGCTGTATATGCTGACAATTTTCGTAAAATACAGATTACGATTGATAGGCAAGAGCCTTCTCAATTGAATTTGAAACAAACTGTCATGCTAAACATTATGAGTAATTATGCAAGTGTATAGGGATTAGATTCAGTTTTGGTTCAGCATTGAATGCTCATATGAATTTGAAAAAGATTCTACCTTAAGAATACATGGATGATTCCCTAATAGACACCCGCAGAGCATCAGCTTGTCTCGGATCCACAAAAATCAACTAGCGGATAGTGGTTTGGTCAGCACATGGGCCAGTTGATCCTTTGTAAGTTCAACTATAGGAGACCTTTTGCCACAAGATCCCGCACAAAGTGGATATCCACTTCAATGTGTTTGCTCTTGGCATGGAAAAGTGGATTGCCTATTAAGTATGTTGCCCCCAAATTGTCACACCCCTAATTTCTTGAGCAGGGAGTTGAGCCAAACAAATTCTGTAGTGGCATTTGCTAGCGCTCAGCTTTCGGATTCTATGGAGGACCAGGCAATTGTAGGTTGTTTTCTTGTTGACCAGGAGATGAGATTTATTGCCCATGAAAATTGCATCCGCTTGTGGATTCCTATCATTGACACAACTAGCGCAATCCACATCCGTGTAAGCCATTAAGCATTGTAACGGAAGAGCAAGAAATGAGAAGGTCCCAATCGAAAGTCTCTTTGAAGTACCAGAGTATCCGTTTACCAATGTCCAGTACTCCGCGGCATCAACTAGCGGGCTCCCTGTTACCTTCGATAGGCTTGGTGTGATGAACATTGGTGTTTGGATCGGTTTGGAACTGTCCATTCCTATGCGTTGTAAAAGACTCATTGATATATTTCTATTAGGATTAGATAATGCCATTTGATGAGGAATCACCTCGACGCCTAAGAAGTTGTTGTTGGACTTTATGTTGTCATTATTGGCAACTTGGCTGATGTGACAGTGTTTGTGAGCATACAGTCAAAGAAATTAGGAGAGAGAGTGTCAGTGCAGGAGAGAAAGTGTCAGTGTAGGGGAGAGAGTGTCAGTGCAATGGCAAAGATGGAGCAATCTCGCATGTGTGTTCTATAGTGTTCTACATGTGTTTCAGATGGCTTGCAGCGAGTTAAATGGTATTCTACATCAAGTTTGATGAGAGAGAGTGACTGTAGACCCCACTGGTGATGTGGTCGGGTTTTTGATGGTGCGACAGTGTTCCTGAAGCTTTTCTGATTATGTTCATGTTTCTCATGTTTCTGGTGTTGTGGCATTGAAGAGAGAAATTCAAGAGAGAGAAAGAAGAGAGAGAATCAGAAGAGAGAGAAAGAGGTGAGAGAAAAAAAAAATGTGAGTGGGACCCACAGGTGTGGTGGGAAGGTGACATGCCAACACGGCAGCCCACGGCACTTGGCATGCATGCACGCAAAGTTTCGGGTTCAAATTCCAAGGTTTGACAGAGTTTTAACTTTGGGCCTATTTTTGGTGGGTCCCACAGCAGGTTCATGGAATTCCGACAGTGGAAAGATGTAGAGCGTCGAGTTATCTTTCCAACGCAACTTGAATCACTCAATTCCGACGTCGGATGAGAGAGATATCGCAGTTTCTGTCGGATCGCTCGAAAAAGTCATTTCACAAGTTGTTTAGGGGTAATTTCGGCATTTCACAAATTGTTTAGGGGCAATTTCGGCATAAAAAGATGAGAAGATGCAAGATCAACGGCTGGATTATAGCCACGATGCTCAGATCCACTTTGAATGGATTAGATCAAGGCGGGCTCGAGTGTAATGCGGCGGCAACGTCGAGATTCCATCGGGAGGCTTTTGGTTGGGCAAACGCAAGTTAATATAGTGATTCCATGAAATAGGTTTCTTGATTCTGTGTGACGCACGTACAGATACGGCGGCTGAGAAGATCCAAATCGAAGAGTCAAAACTGGACTCGATCGGGCCTGACGTGATTTGTGCCGATCCAACGGCAATAAGACAATCCCGCCTTTTTAAGGTTATCCGACGGCTGGTAGAGGAGATTCTACATCACCCAATCAGCCAGGAGCGGGCAGCGATTTTCGTGTAGCGCAGGTGCACGGTATGCCTCCGAAAGATTCTGTTTTGAATTTTCTGATTGGCCGAACTTGAAACCGCCATAACTTCTTCATCCGAGCTCCAAATCGGTCCGTTCAAGTTGCAGTTTCTATATTTTTGGATGATCTATACTTTGGTCGCCGTTGGGAGTCGTAAAAACGCTGAGAAAAATCGAAAATAGGGTTTTGAAGCTTAACAAAGGGTATTTCTAGGGTTTTGTGCCCTGTGGGAGTGATCAATCACCAACTACCTCTTCTCTGTGCATCAATGGAGTGCTAAATCCCTATGAGAGGTCAATAGAGCTTTTATTTTCACATTCATGGTGATTATGGATTGTATGGAAGAGATTGGAAGCCTATCGATGAGGTGTGCTCTGTGAATCTATCTCTATCATCATTGAAGGTTGTTAAAGAGTACGTGAGAGCAGTGTGAAGCTTCAGAGAGATTGTTGGCCATTCGAAAGCATTGTTTGTGAGATTCTCAATTCCTTATCTATTTATGCTTTCAATTTATTGTATGCTAGCGTAGGTGCAAATTGTTGAATACCTAGCTAGTGGGGGAAAATTGTAAGGCAAATTTATAAGCCTAAAAAAAATTGTTATTTGTTTCCCGTGGGTGCGGATTAAGCGTCGTGTGCAACGTATGTTGAGCACTGGTACTTGATACTTGAATTCCTGGCACATGTGTGCCCTCCTAGTTTTATGCTGGGTAAATTGGGTGTATGTACTCCTTGCTGTGTAGACAGCAAAAAGAAGTGTATTGAGTATATACGGAGCCCGTTGGGCATTACTCCTTGGATTAGTCATCACACACTGTGTTGGTGAACCACGTATATCCTGTGTTGTGGACTGTCTTTATTTTCCTATATATTTTGGAGTGTGTGGAATGGCTTGCAGGATGGGTGTGCAAATCTGGTAGACCTGGCCACTGAGTGGTAGCGAAGTAGATTTGCATGCGCTTGTGTGTGTGTGAAAGTTAGGTCTCCATCAGCTCTGGGCAGCAGTAAATAATTACGAAAAATTTTCAGACACTGATTCACCCCCCCTCTCAGTGTCATATCAAGTTCATCAGTTGCAAAGAGGCCCTAGGTCACGAACGACAAACTCAGTGCTGAGGGCAGCAAGGACAATGTGAACTTTTGCGTAGTTGGATACTGTAAGACCTGTATCTTGAAATCCCGCACTAATTTGGACTTCAGTCTATAACGGGCCTTCCCACGGTTAGCTTTACTTGTTTCGAGTCGGAGAAGGATTCTACAAACCCAAATCTGGTAAATATTTCGATATTATCATACGTCTAATACTCGGTTTAAGCTTTACCATATACTCTGATAAAGCAAAAACAAATCGCTACGAGAAATAGAGCCATAACTGCCACCATTGGTGCGTAGGCCTCAAACTGGCAGCTTCAAACTTAAAGCCTACAGCCTGTCACTTAAAACCTGTGGGTTGAGGCCACCCATACACCTGCGACCTGAGTGTTGCACAACCGTATCTCAAGGGCAATAATTGAAAATAATATTAAATCAATTAAGACCCACCAAACTAATTGCCAAATAGCAATCCTAATAATTAACACAAGATGAACGGTTAAAATCTGTTAGATGATACAGTCTTTAAAGAATGTGTTGGACTGAAAGGGGGAAACTACAATCCAACTCCAGAGAAAACTCTCTCTATTTCATTGTTAACTTGATTAGGGATTCCTAATTAGCTCCCATAATCCCTAATTACGTTTTCGGGAGAGAGGGTGCTGAGAAAGAGAAGGGAACTCACCATCTCAAAACTGCAATTCCATTAATGGAGCTCCAAAGCTAGGACAAACACCATAGGCTTTAGAAACGTTGTCAGTAAGTACACTAAACCCCCTAATTTACTTCCGACCAATACAAGGGATGTGCAGAGAGGAAAATCATCCTCTATGCATGTGTAAAACCAAATGATGAAAGCCATTAAAGATTTAAAATCAAAGGAGGAAACAAATGCCATCTAATTTAGTTAGCATGCTCCGATAGCATTCGTTTACCGATGGAATGCCATGAAAGATTCACCAAGGACCTAGAAAAGGTCCCCATTTAGGAGTCCAAACATTGCCAAACACCTTGAACCATAAGAGACCATAAGAGGCTAGATTTCATGGATTCAAAACAAAGGAGATTCACATGTATAATCCCAGCAGGCTGCAAACTTGCAGTCTATGGTTTGGGACCTCTTGAGAGAAACCACCTGAGGCTGCAAAACCGTAAGCTGCAAACTTGCGGCTTATGATATTGCAACCTCCCTTTGAGAAACAGCCCAGCAAGAAGGGGCGGCTCCAAGGGGCAAGCTCCAAACTTGAAGTCTATCATCTTGGAATCTCTGGTATGGTTTTGCTCTGGTATTATACTAGAGGCTGCAAATAGCATGCCTCAAGCTTAAGGCCACCCATTTGAGACCATGTGACCACAGTAGGTGTCCCAAAAAGCTAGTATGGGTTTGTACCCTTCCCGTACCCTGACCTATGACCTTGGAACCCTGCTTAAGGACCAATGAGACCTCTAAGTAATGATAAACCTACCTTATTGCCGTTTTAAGACTAATGATTAATTAATACATAAACTTTAGGGAAAACGGCGTAAGATTACAAGAAGGGAAATAACTAAGAATTTGCTGATATTTGCTAATTATTAAGTAAGGGAGTAGGACCATTTTAATTTCCATGTTTATTATATGTTGCATGTCTTTGATGCATATTATATGTTGGTTGATACCATGCCATTCAATATTTACTATTATTGCTCATGCATGTGCAAATTGCTTTAATGATGTGATGAAAAGAATAATGTTTGTTTTAGCCTATGCAGAGGATGGGATGGGATTGGGGATCGTCGGACCGTGGCATCTATGTAGGCATTGCTTTGTATAGACAATATCCTAGTAGAGGTATGGTGCTTGGTTGGAGCCAGGATCGGGATTTCTACTGGGGTACGGCCTGAGATTGTAATGAGGTGCATTTAGATGTATGTGGTTAGGTTATTCAGACCATGAGTTGAACCTTTGCCAATAGGGGGTTAAGTATTGGCATAGGCTTTGAGTTGAGGTCCGGGATCAAGATGCCAGGTTAGAGCCTAATGGGAACCTATTGGAGGTACTGTTGCATGACTAGTTTGGAGACTGGGAGTGCCGCACTATCCTTGCATGAGAGTGGATCATGGTTGGAGCCATGGTGAAGCTCGAATGTTAGCTCATTACATTGGACCTAATTAATTAACTCATTTTTTGCATTCATCATTGCATGCTTCTATGTACTTACTTCCTTATTGAACTCAAATTGGAGAGCTTACTCCTGTTTACGGACTCTTTTTCAGATAATGGTACAGGATACATTGTCACAGATTTTGTAGGGTCTCCTATCTTAGCTGGTGTTTAAGTCGAGAACGCTGAAGATGAGGGACACCTTGATAGCTGCTAGTGTGAAGTTTGCACCTTTAGCGACAAACCTTGATTCTAGATTTAGTTTACTTAGAATTTTGGATTGATGTTCCGACTTATTCATTTATGTATTTGAGTTTTGATGACAAGCATAACACTTTTTATTACTTACTTTATCATTAAAACATCAGCTTGCTTAGTAAGATTCTATTTAAAGACTTCTACTGGATATTTATTTACCTTGATACTCTGATTATGGTGGATACTTTATTGTGTTGTGGACTGTGATGTGGTTAAGGTAAGTACTGCATTCCAAGGTCTTGGGTGGATTTTGGGTCTTTTATCGGCGATCCAATTACGTCACTGGAAAATGGGATGTGACAGATACTGTGATGAAATCTGTGTTCCAAAGAAGGTAGTTGTCTGGGTAGACTTTGAAACTTATATGTTACTGGAATTAGAAATAGAGATAAAAGAATTGGCGGAAGACATATTGGAAGATTGGACTTGATCATCCGATACCATGTGAGAAACAATATACTGAGATAAGTTTTCTCTAGCTCACCTCTTGAAGTGCACTGTATATATTGACAATCTTTGTATCATACATATTACAATTGATAGATAAGAGCCTTTTGGAATTTGAATTTGAAACAAGCTATTATTCTAAACTTTAGGAGTTGTTATGTAAATGTTTAAGGATTGGACTTACAGATCATTTTTTATTCAGCATTGTATGGTCATTTGAATTTTATAAGGATTCCACATCAAAGATACGTGGATGGATTGCCTAACACAAAGTAATATCAAGAATACTAGTACACATGCATGAACATACATGGGATGCATGCCAATACAAATAAGGTATTTGATTGAATTAGACTTTGCACATAGTTAATCTAAACCATATCATTTCTATCGAACAGTTGGAGACATTGTCAATCTATATCACAGAATAGATGTTTGGTGACGTTTGGAAAAACAATATCCATGTGCTTTTTTTTCCTCACCATATAGTAGCTCAAATATTATAAATATATCAACTCCCATATCTGCAATAACATGTTAGTTTTAACCCTAATAAAGTTTAACAAGTGATAAAATAAAGCATTAAAAACTCAGTAGCACACAAATGGTATATGGTTTTAAGAGGATGCATGGTCATA
This sequence comes from Protea cynaroides, assembly GCA_028583415.1. Classification (NCBI taxonomy): domain Eukaryota; kingdom Viridiplantae; phylum Streptophyta; class Magnoliopsida; order Proteales; family Proteaceae; genus Protea; species Protea cynaroides. The sequence goes on along the minus strand of CM053275.1, from coordinate 27,918,068 downwards.
CACAGAAAGATATCATAATACAAAGGACTAAGGGAGGATTTAATGATTGATGAATTTTGCGTCAACAATTTTACACATGGCCAATCTAATTATTCTCTACACATCCAACAGTTTTTTTTGCTAAAGGTTAGCAATGTATTGAAAATAAGAATAAGAAAATTACAAGAGATAGAAGCTAGAAAAAACATCTCCTTTGGCATTACCATCAATTAAAAGAGCCCTACCTTCAAAAATATACTACTACTAAGATTATGCTAAATCAAAGACGCTCAGAAATGCCACATAAAACTATAGAAAGAGAAAGCTCCATATTTGCCCCCCCACACATTACTTTTTCTTCTTTCTCTGCTTCTTAGCTTGTGTTTTTTTAGGCATACTCTCTTAAGAGTGAACATTTTCTTTCTGTAAACTTTTGTGAGTAGCCTTCGCTTCCTTTTCTTTTAAAATTGTATCTACCCTTTCAATTTCTTTAAATGCAACATCCTTATCTGATGTAGCCATTGACTCAATTTCTGCTCTTATCGATTGCCTGGTGGTCCTCATATGAGCCTCTCCTACTGCTACAACTATCCCAGCCTGATCGAGTGGACTTTGGATCGATGATTCCAGTATATTCGCACTATGTTGAAGAACCCCCACTGTAGTATTCACAACATTATCATTATCATTATCAGCTAGCTCATCTTCTTTTGTTTCAAACTCGGTATCTAATTCCCCATTGTCCTCTTCTTCTGCCATGTCTGCCCAAGTCTTTCTTGTTTGACCTCCTGATCCATGGACCTCAATTAGGTCATCTCAATTAGAAAGTTCAGCAATCGGACTAGATTCCACTGTAGTAGTAACTGTCCGAGGCATTGAGATCTCACTAATTTGAATATCCATAACTAGAGCAGCTTGTGGGACTGTACAGGTGCTAACCTGAATACCCGTTGGTCTATCAATCTGAGAAGCACTAGATCTTACCTCAGTAGCTAAACCATTTAGTGGAGGAACTGCCTGTACACTTTGAGATACTACAGCCCTAACATGTATATCAGCAGTTTTATTACTTTCTTCCACAGCCAAATGGATTCCAGCCTGTTCACTACCATGTGGCATCAAATTATCATGCTAATTATCAGATTCTCTAACATTATTTAATCGACACTTATCCTGAAAATGTCCAAATGTTGAGCAGAGGGCACATTTAATAGGAGCTTCCTCATATATAACTACTTGCTTAAAATAAAAGTCCTTCCCAGAAGAATTATTAAGCTTACCAACAAGCACTTCCTTCAACCAAGGAGCATTTTTTTCAACCTCTACGCAAACTCTAGCATACCGTCCTAAGAAAGCATGCTGAGTTGTTCTATCCATGCCAACCGGCTTACCTACAGTTTGAGCTATCGAGTAAAGAATAGATTGTTCCCAATATTCGTAGGGAAGTGCTGGGAATCTCACCCATTGCAAATTACACGTGATACTCTATTCTTCAACATTAAAGTCCGGCTCCCACTTCTGAAATTTTATAGGTCTTCCTTCCACTCTTGTAACACCCCTCTTCCAGACGAAATGCATGTCTCTTGCAGAGTTAAATCTAAAAATGAAAAAACCCCTTCCCAAAGATATCATCTCAAAATAAATATTCCCCCATTGCTATTTTGCAGATTGTTCAATTGTAGATAATAGGAAACCCCTTGAATCTATGTGGCCTATGAGAGCAATCTCAAAATTTTTTAGTTGTCTCTCATAGGCTGCCTGGGCCTGGGGAATCATAACTCGAGTAATCCCAGCCATAGTAGTCGGCTCTATGACGTCTGAGAATTTCACATTTTGAAAATTTCTTCCTACCTCTGCAAAGACCGCAATCCCTCTTGAGCAACCCTTCCCGTGACATTACCATTGGATGTTTGTGTAACACTACCAATCACGCCTTCCATTCCTAAGTTAGGTATTCCATGATCTAAACCAACAGTACCTCTAGGATTAGCCATACGTGGTTAGCTCTAATAACCTTGGCAAAGGTTCTTCTAGTTCCTTGAGTAGCCATTATTGCTGAACCAAGATTTTCCTATGTATGCTGCCTCGACATTATTGTTGAGATCTCTGGCTACCTCTGCAAATCTTGTATCGACATATACTAGGCATTTAAACCTTTCCCTTTCTCCTGTCGGCTCAATCGCCTTTGTCTTTTATTAATCGGCTGCTAGAAAGCTCTTCGTTTTGGAAAACCACTGTTTGTCTTGCTCGAAACCCTAGCCCCTGTCAAGTTATTGTTTTCCATCATATTAGGGTTAGGGTTCTGTGCAGCAATCAACTAGGTCCCGATTGAGGCATATCATGGATAACATTATCCTGATTTGTCCTCGAGGATCAGCTACCTGAAGTGATGCTCTCAAACCCTACTCTTGGGTTTACCTGATTTTCTGCTCCAGTCGCACCCAAGTTAAGTTTTAGTATAATCCTTTGCAGTGAGCTTCCAACGCCTCTGCTCACAAACCCTAACTCAGGGTTAACCATAGGCAAACTCCCCACACCTTTGCAGAGTCCCGCTTCCGTAACCATCGGGTCTATGCATTCCATATTAGTGTACGTAGCCACCCTAGTCGGTAAACTAACTGATGATGTTGTCCTAGGGGTGCAAGTTTTACCCTGACGACCCTAACCCACCTAGGCCCGCCCTGAACCCTGGCAGGGTTGAACCCGGCCCGAACCCTGACAGGGCTGGGTTAGGGCTTAATTTTTTATCAACCCTGGCAGGGTTGGATTAGGTTAGAGTTGATCCCTTGGGTTGAGCCCGGCCCGACCCGACCCTATATATATATGAATATACTCTGGGAAGTGTTGCCGACTCTAAGAGGGGTTGAGACATTGTCTGAGAGACTGAGAATCGACTGTCGAAAAAGATTAGGTGATAATCGAAATCTCCTGAGGAGTTTTCCTTGTTTTGAGTTAAATATTTTTTATAGTTTGATTGTTATTGTTTCGACTTCATTTGCTGATCTATTAGAAAATTGTAGGGAGAATTTACTTTGTTTTGAGTTATGTGTTTTCAATCTTTCTGTTGTTCTTTTGACAGATTGAGTAAGTTGTTTGATTTTTGTTGTTTCTATTCTATTTGTTGATCTTTTAGAGTTCTCCTCTGTTTTGGCTACCAATCTTGTTTATATTTTGTTTATATTTTCATCGGTAAAGATTTATGATTCTCATGAGTGTTGTAATGGACAATCAAAAGCATGTTTAATGATCGACAAGAGATTTCTATTTGAGCTAAGATCAAATGGGTTTTAAATGAATTGTATGATTGATATTGTTTATCCTCTCTTTTTTTCTCTTTCTACATACGGGGATCTTTTTTTTTTCTCTTTTTACCTCCTCCTGAATCAGAGTTAATCAGGGTTAACCCGGCCCAACCCGATCCTGTCAAGGTCAATCAGGGCAGGTTAGGGTTAGGCCCAACCTTGCCAAGGTCAGGGTTAGGGTTGTATATTTTCTGACCCTGGTAGGGTTGGGCTAGGTTAGGGTTAAGTTTAAATAGTCAGGGTTGGGGCTATGGTTTTGAAAAACCCGACCCAACCCAGCCCTGTTGCAACCCTATGTTGTCCGATGCACTCCAGAGTTATTTCCCCGTACTATCAGACATGATTCATCATTCCTTGTGGTTGCGTTGTTCACAGCAAGAAGATCATTACCCACAGTTACCAGAGGATTAGAATGCTCTCCGAAATAGATAATTTCAGAGAAGATTCTATTGTCTTGATCCGCATGGAGTCTTCCTCCTTCCACCGGCAACAAATTGGTACTACTTACCAGCGACATATCACCTACACAGCAAAACTCTAGCTATATCATTTTGCAGTCCAAATACAATATTTTCATAGCCCCGATCCCATTATTCTAAATCACCAAATCACCCATTTCCTTCCTTTATATAAATTTATAAAAAAAAAAAAAAATTCAAAGCCCTGATCCCTCCATCTTCACAATTTCTTTTATCTAATTAGTCCCTTTATTTTAAGCTCTCAATGTCTCTCAAAACCTTACCCTTCATGCAGAAATATGGTTTGTTTTTGTTTTATATGATTCTGTGTGTTTTATTGTAAAATTTTATGTGCTAATAATATTTTATATGAAATTTTTTTTTTCATGTGAGAATTTTTCTTACTTCTCAATACCTTTTTTTTTTTTTTTTTGCCATTTTCGTTATAACAAATAGTGCAAAAGTCCTATTTTACAAGAAAAAAAAATCTCTTTTCCATCTTTCTTCATAGAAACAAACAAAACTATAAAACATTTTGCAATGTTACTTGTTCTACCACTGTCCACCTCTTTAATGGCTGCCTCTACTGGTAATGTCAATCAATAATTAGACATTACTGGGAGGGAGAGGCAGGGGAGATGGCCATGCTAAGATTCCTAACAAGGAGCAACTACTTGCCAAGGGAACAACAGTTTTGTCTATTGTTCTCTTCCACAAAAAACTTCCACATGTCATTTGCATTTCATATACAGTCTTGGAACGCATTCAAAGTCAAGAATAGACTATGAGATGACAAAAATAGTTTTTGGCATGCATTCTCACTCTTTAATCATGGAACGCATTAAGAGAACCCAGTCTATTCTCGAACGTGACCTTTTGCCCATTAATTCCTCATTTTGAGCACAGAATGGAAATGTCTAGCTCTTAATTGTTAACAGATCACCGAATCAGCCAGCAACCAAAGGAGAGGCCGTAACGTAGGAGACTCCCACATGAAAAAATAATTGTTCCAGTGTTATCGCATGCATTCTCTCAATATTGGACGCACAGTTTTTGTATCTTACTGTAACTCTAACTCTCTCAACCAATTATTGTGTTGGACTAGGATTCCAATCCTTGTATATGTTTATGTAATCTCATTCACACATAATTAATGAAAAACATAGAACGATTTAAGTTCTGTTATGGTATAGAGCCTTTTGAGCAACCTCCTCCTTACGCATACTCTGTGCCGACCATGACCAACACCGAGCTCCCCTCTCCATTCCCAAACCTCCACCATTTCATCTCCATCAAATTAACCAAGTAAAACTACCTACTTTGGCGTTCCCAATTTCTCCCCATTTTTCGCACATATGACCTCGAAGGCTTCATCGACAGCACCACAGCTGTACCTTCGTAGTTTTTCTCTGCGTTTGCTCCCTCTACTTCTACAGATTCTACGTCTTCCACCTTGAGCTCCTCCACTACGGTCACCACCATGCTGAACCCAACGTACAGGACCTGGTACAAGCAAGACCAGCTGCTCCTCAACTAGCTTATATCATCTCTTTCTAAGCTTATCTTAGCTTACGTAGTCGGCCTTACATCTTCACAGCAGGTCTGGTCTGCTCCTGCCTCCATATTTGCTTCTCACTCCAAGGCTCGAGGTGTTCAAACACAACTCCATCTCACTGCACTTCGCAAAGGTTGAATGAATATCTCCAATTATCTTCAGAAGATCAAGGCTTGCACTGATTCATTCGCCTCTGCTGGCCTGCCAATCCAAGATGCTGAACTCCTTGGCTATGTTCTCAAAGGCTTAAGCTCTGAGTATGGACCACTCATTACTGCCATCACCAGTAGACCTGACATCATCACTATGGATGAACTCCATGGCCATCTCCTCCAACATGCATGAATCATGGCTTGAACAAATGGCCTCTCTCCCAACTCTTCAGTTTCCCTCAGTGAATTTCGCAACTTGTGGTACTCGAGGTCATAACCCCCAGCGGGATCCTCGCTGTGATGGCCTCCTCCCTACTCCATTCCCACATCGAGGACAAGGCCACTCTAGAGGCCATGGCCATCCTAATCATTTCTCCACTGACACCCAATCTTGGCCAGTCTATCAGATCTACGACTGACCTGTTCATACAGTGGCTCGATGCTATTCGTTGTATGATGGTCGTAATCCTCCACTCCAATGGCTTACAATAGTTCCACTACTCCTGCTTTCTCGACATGTGTTGGTACCCTGACTCAGGCGCCACTAATCATCTGATGGCCGACCTTAACAATCTCCAAATCAACTCTGATTATGCTGCCACTGATCATGTCAACATAGGTAATGGTACATGTCTGTTTATTCACCATAGTGGTCATCTTCTCTTACCTCTCAGAATCGTTAGTTAATTTTCAAAAATATACTGCATGTCCCTTATATTACGAAGAATCTTCTATCTGTCAACAAGTTTTCAAAAGATAATGACATATACTTTAAATTTCATCCTACCTAGTTTTGCATTAAGGATTCACTCATAGGGCAGACCCTCCTGCACGGCCAAGCCAGCAATGGCCTCTACTAGCTTTACCTTAATAAGTTCCCTCAGCACAATAAAGAGGCTTTTCATGTTGCTTGTGCCTCCTCTGACTGCTGGCATCGTTGTCTCGGCAATCAGCTTGTCTCACACGTACATCATCACTTGTCGCCATCTACCAGTGCTTGGGCATGACCTTCAGTCAGTACATGGTGCCTATATACAAGGCAAAAGCCTACGGTTCCCCTCCCCTTCAATTAAAGCTATCACATCTTCCCCTTTAGAATTAGTCCACTCAGACTTATGGGGACTAGCCCATATTTTATCTTCTTTTGGAAATCGGTATTACATTTCGTTTATTGATGACTTTCATAAGTTTACTTAGCTGTTCTTACACCCCTCAAAGGATGCTACTTTCATGCATTTCTTAATTTTAAAATGCAAGTCAAAAGATTATTGGACAGAAAGATCAAGGCTCTCTAATCTGATTGGGGAGGTGAATTTCATTCTATCTCCAAGGAGTTAGCCCAGCATGGTATCTTATATCAGATTTCATGCCCTCATGTGCATGAACAAAATGGTTCTGCTGAAAGAAAACACTACCATATTGTCAACACAAGCATGTATCTCCATCATGGCCCACATTTCTCTGTCTATGCACTATTAGGGCTCTATATTTGAAGCATCATGTTATTAATAAATTGACTGCCATCCACACTGCTTGGGTTTCAAAAACCTTTTCAAAAGCTTTTTGACCGCCAGCCTCATTATTCCATGTTGCACACACTTAGCTATGCATGCTACCAGAATCTTCGGCCCTATAACTCATCCAAGTTGGAATACCGATCAACCCAATGTGTCTTCATTAGTTACAATTCATCCCATAAAGGCTACAAATGCCTGAACTGTCACACTAGTTGTGTTTTCATTGCTCGTGATGTCGTCTTTGATGACACTCTATTTCCATTTAATACACCCTCACCCGAATCAAAACCACCCAACGAGAGCTATCACCCTCCACCATTAGGACCCCTACCATGTTTAGGTCCCATAACCACTACCCCACTATATCATAACCCCTCTCCCCCTTGAGCCACCCTCACCGTTACCACAATCAAACACGACCCCCCCTCCCATATTGTCACCCGCCCCTTCCCCCCCCAATCACCAACACCCACCCATGAGACCCCTCCAAACTCACATGTCACCCAAGCTTAGAGGGGTATTACATGGCCTAAGACCAAAAGGGATGGGACAATTTTGTGGCCACGCACTAGTCCCCATGCTCTTGTAGCTACACATATACCCAGCGAACCAACCTGCTATAGTGATGGTATTCGACATCCCAAGTAGCACGCAGCCATGAATGTTGAGTTCCATGCTTTGTTCACTAATGGGACATGGTCTCTTGTCCCTCAGTTTACATCAAACAATGTGGTAGGATGCAAGTGGGTTTTTCATATCAAACAGAAAGCTGACTGTTTTATTGACAGGTACAAGGCTTGCCTCATGGCCAAAGGATTTCACCAATAGGTTGGGATTGATTATGGTGACACTTTCAGCCCCGTTGTCAAACCGACAATTATTCGGACCATTCTGGCATTGGCCACCACTAATGGTTGGCCCATCCAACAGATAGATATACATAATGCTTTTCTCCTTGGTTATCTTGATGAAGATGTTTACATGGTGCAACCCCCTGGCTTTGCACATCTTCAATTTCCCGAGCACATTTGCAAGCTTCACAAGGCCATCTATGGCTTAAAGCGAGCTCCCCGTGCCTGGTATTCTCGTCTCAGCAATTGTCTTCTTGCTTTGGGATTCACACAATCCAAGGCTGACACCTCACTTTTTGTGCTGCACTGCAATAGAAATCTCATTCTCATACTTATTTATTTTGATGACATACTCATTGTTTCCAACAAGGAGACGCTTATTCATAGTATCCTCACTCCGCTACGAGCTGAGTTCCCTGTCAAAGATCTTAGCACCTTTAAATACCTACATCCCATCAGGTATGATTCTCTCATAGAAGAAGTATATTTTGGATCTACTACAACGATCTAAAATGATGGATGCCAAGCTTGTGGCCACCCCAATGGCCACTACCCCCACTCTCACCAAGTTCCTTAGTGATCCCATTTCTAACATTATTGAGTACCGTAGCATTGTCAAGGCTCTCAGTGCCTTACGTTTACCAAGCCTGACATATCCTTTGCAGTGAACAAGGTGAATCAATTCTTGTACCAGCCTACACTGCCCATTGGACTGTTGTCAAATGCATTCTATGCTACCTGAAGGGCACCATTGATCTTGGATTGCACTATCAGAAATCACCAAATGCACCACTCTCAGCCTTCTCAGAAACCGATTGGGCTGGATGCCCTGACGATCATCATTCTACTGGGGGTTACTCTATATATCTTGGCTATAATCTCGTATTGTAGAGCTCTCATAAACAACCTACCGTGGCTTGTTCCACCACTGAGGGTTGAATACAAGGCTTTGTCTAATATGGCTACTGAGGTGTCCTGGTTACGTTATCTTCTTCATGACATTGGTTACCCCCTCCAAACTTCACCCATTCTCTGGTGTAATAATATTGGTGCCACTTATCGATCATCCAATCTGGTGTTCCATGCACAAACAAAGCACATTGAGATCGACTTCCACTTTGTTTGTGATCTTGACTAGTGCTGGCTACTACAGGTTCAATTTATTTCAACTCGTGATCACCTTGCCGACTCCCTCCCCAAGACGTTGGGTACCGCATGTTTTCTTTGGCTCCAAAACAAATCCAACGTCCTTCTTTTCCCGTTGACTTTGCGGGGGGATGTTAACGGATCACCAAATCAGTCGGTAACCGAAGGAGAGGCCGTAACATAGGATGACTCCCACATGTGATAATAACTGTTCCAGTATTATCACATGCACTCTCAATATTGGACACCCAGTTTTTGTATCTTACTGTAACTCTCTCTCTCAGTTGATTATTGGGTTGGATTAGGATTCTAATCCTTGTATATGTTTATGTGATAATATTGGCGCCACCTATCTATCATCCAATCCGGTGTTCCATGCACAAACAAAGCACATTGAGATCGACTTCCACTTTATTTGCGATCTCGTCCAGCGCTGGCTACTACAAGTTCTATTTATTTCGACTCGTGATCAGCTTGCCAGCTCCCTCACCAAGCTATTAGGTACCGCACGTTTTCGTTGGCTCCGAGACAAATCCAATGTCCTTCCTGTCCCGTTGGCTTTGCGGTGGGATGTTAACGGATCACCGAATCAGTCGGTAACCGAAGGAGAGGCCGTAACATAGGATGACTCCCACATGCAATAATAACTGTTCTAGTATTATTGCATGCACTCTCAATATTGGACACCTAGTTTTTGTATTTTATTGTAACTCTAACTCTCTCAACCGATTGTTGCATTGGATTAGGATTCCAATCCTTGTATATGTTTGTGTAATCTCATTCACACATAATCAATGAAAAAACATAGAATGATTTAAGTTCTGTTATTAACGTCTTACTCTTTAACTCATTCTCATTCAAAGGTAGGAATTCATTTTCCATTTTGAGAATACATCCGAAAAATACATACCAAACACAACCTTAAATACATCTAAACAGATGATCCAAGAAAGAGACAAACATAATATTTCCCTGAATTTCAATAATTTATCTTCCTTGCAGCTTCCATGTCGAGAACATTCCCATCAAAAGAATACAAGAACACAGAATCTGTGGGAACTCCATTTCTTAAGAGCCAACCCACGAATTTCATTGCCAGCCTCTGGAGTGTTGATGACGGGGGCAACGAATGGTGGGCTTGTGAAAACCAATTGGAAAGAAGCACCATCCAATGCAAATGCTTGTGGTATCTTCTCAGAAATCTTCTTGTAATTAATTCAAAGATAGTTAATTCTGACTCAAGAGCTCAGTCCTTAAAACCAAAGATAGCTCAGATGGGTTCAAAAGAAGTTACATGAAATGCCATCATCACAGCAGTTATAAGCGTTTTTCACAAATTTTTCCTTCGGAGTACAATTCTCAAATTTTCCTTGATTACTTATAACCTCGATGAAAACCTCTCCTCTTTGTTGCAAACAAGGTCCATCCTCATCCTCAAGATCAGGCTGCCACTGATCAGCAGAATTGATATTATATGGAGATTATTCAGCTCTATGGTTGTTTTGGGTTACCTTCTTTTTTTTTCCTCTTTACTTTTTTATTGTTTATGTACAGAGAATCTTGCGTTCTTTGTGAACTGTTTTATAGGATATAGCGAGTGAATTTCTCGCTATCTCCCATTCTCCCTCTATATATCGTCTGAATTCAAATTTGATTACATTTCCTATTAATTTAATTTAATTTTCCATTTCTCATACTCTGTCCTTTACACCATAAGCGACTCCCAAACCCCAGGCCATGAAACCTGCATGTCTATACCAATTACTTCTAATTTAGTTAATTTTTATGCGGGCAAATCCCCTCTATTATTTGTTCGGGCATGAAAAGCTTGACAGGAGAGTCGAAGCAAATGGAGCTGATCGTGAGGCTCAAGTTTTGGATAAACAGACAATGCAGTCAATGGCAAATGAGCTTTTGAGCTGCGAGCAGTGGTGAAGGTGGCGATTGAGGCAAAAGATCTAGTCATCTTCTCCCACTATGATGACAGAAAAGGAGACGATAGCCGATAGGGTTTTAGTTTTCAGTTTTGGTCAGAGAAAGAGAGGAGAAAAAATAGAGCGGGAGACGACATACGAGGGAGATCGGAGTGTGGAAGTGGGGAGAGAGGGGTAGAGGAGGGGCTGCAAGAGTCAGAGGAAGGAGAGAGAGAAAGGAGAGGGAGATGGTGTGCAAGAGGGAGCATAGTCACAAGGGCAGGAGGGTGTTGGGTTTGGTGTCTTGTATTCTGTGGAGTCCACACAGTTATTGGGATTATACTTGTATTAGGGTTTGGGTCTGCTACATGTACGAGGGTAAATCAATAGTTGTGTGAAGATTAAGGTTTCTATGTTTGCCTATATATTGTCTCTATGTGGGAAAACGTAGGTAAGACTAACAAAGGAGTACACTTTATCAAGTGGATAGCTGTAATGTTGACAAGGAGAACATTTTGTCAAGATAAAGAATTGTAGAAGTTTCTTGGGAATAAAAAAAAGTCTTTCTTTCTCTAGAGTAGAGGTAGGCATCCCGTATTGGGGTACTGAACCACGTTAATTCTTGTTCTTCGTCTTTTTCTTCTTGTTTGCGTTTTCATCCCTAACAGAGGGCAAAGGCACAAGGCTATGATATGACTGGTAGTGGAGGGGAATGGGTAGAAATGCAAAGTGGTGGGAGAGATAAACTGGCTGAGGTGGGGCAAGAGTGGAGGCAAGGGAGGCCGGATGGGTACAAATGCAAAGAGCATGGATGAGAGAGGGGGAGATATATTGAAACAGATTGGAGGATAAAATTTGGAATAGAAAACTTTTAAACCAAACCATGGTAAAATGGAATATCAACATAGTTTTTGAAACATGAAGTACACCAAATATTGTTTTATATTGTTTTTAAAACATTGGATACCTCAAGTGTAATTTACCCTTATTATTATTATTTCAATATCCACTTAAAATGGTCGGAAAGCAATGCAATTTCAATTTTTTTTTTCCAGAAAACCAAGGTATTTCAATAGCAGCAGAACATCCTAAGGTGTGAACTACACCGCAAGAATGCAATCTGAGCACAAATCAGATGATTATTGTTGCATGAATTAGATCCTAATACATCATTGACAGTAACTGAGTTTGAAACTTCTTACCCACGATTGAATACCATCTAACAATGCACACATGTTAAAACTTGAATTCATGACCAATGTATTAAGAAAGAAGAAAAAAAGTTTGGTATGTCAGGCAGCAGGCGGATAGAAGTGTAATAACATTTTAACAAGCCCCACAAGAAAACAAGTTGATCCAAGATATCTTCGGTAAACTGACTTTCCAATTCCCTTGTACAGCTTCCAAGCAAGAAAATTGTAAACTTTTATAGTTGTTAAATCCTGTAAACTTTTATAGTTGTTAAATCCAGTGAATCACAGCCATTAAGCCTTGTAATGGAAAGAGGAGGTATAACCTTCAGGATTCACAACCATTCATAAAAAAAATTCCATATTTATCTGGGGATGAAACTATTAAGTTCTTCTGCCACGTAGACGTGGATATCTTTGGAGAAGGTAATTATTTGGTTGGAAGCCTCCAATCCCACACCACTCCCTCTGAGCACCAGCCCAAAAAGGAAAAAAAATAAATTAATTATTAACCAGCTTCCATTCCCACCAGAAGTAAAAAGGAAAAAATTAAATCAGTTAAAAGTACATCAGTTAATCAGTCAAAAGGTTCTAGGAAGCATTCCTCGGTATTTCAAAGTGAAGAAACACAGAAAGTTACTAGTTTATCACATCACAGGGCCATTTTGACCATAGAAAAGACATGTTTTTATGGATAGGCACTTCCTTGCCCTGGAAAAAGTAAAAGCCTTCTTTGTTTTTCTCCAAATGCAATCCCCTTTTCCTCTATTTTCTTTTCAATTTGCTTGCTTTGCTGGTTACAGTAAGATTGAATGCAACCCATACTCCTGAAGAAAGTGAAAAGAACAAGCTACAATCTGAACCTACAAGATGCAGCTTCATGCAAAATAGTCCCCACCCGAAGTACAATTAAGCTGATCTATATCTGTAATAATTCATTTTACTTTAAGTTATCCTGTGCAAGCAATTTTTTATCTTGGAGCCAAATTCTGTTCATCAATACAACCAAATCAACTACAATTTTATGAAAGCAGAAACGTCATTCTCCTTATCCCATATCTTCCGCCTTACCATTTGGAGTCCTTGATCTGCAAGTCTCAACGTAATTGGCAAAGCTTACTCTTGGCCGCTGCAAACCCTGTTAAGGGACAGTTATTAAGACTGCAAAGAGGAAGTTTCTAGATTTCAAATGCCAAAACGCTTGACTAAAAAACCAGAAAGAAAAAAAAGTCTTACAGTCATTCTGCAGTGAATGTTGAGATCATTATTCATTTGCAGTAGGCGAATTTTTGCCACTTCTTCTACACTAGAAGCATTCGTGCATGCTTCTTTCATCTGCAAATGGATAAGAACTTTCAGATAGCAGTTATTGTGCATGTATAATTTATATTTTCCAGGTTAAAAAGAAAATTTTATTAGAAACAGAACACTAGAGTACAGGACATTGTACAACGACAAGGGTTATAGCCTAGAAGATCTGCACAGAGGACTAATCAAAAAGATACGAGCCCATATACAATGACTCCCTATTAACTTCACCTTTAGCTAACTCATCTTCAATGATATTGGCTTATTGCATCATCCACGAAAAAGTTAAATGACCTTGACATTGAAGATATGAAGGACAAAAACTCAGCCACAAAAATTAAGGGAAAGGTCAGTTTTGTGGTCTCTCAGGATTATAACTGCCTGACAGAGTGCAAATTCTTTGGAATCCTAATAGGAGTATATATTTCGTCAGGGTTGAGGACCATCCATTGTTTTGCATATCCTGCTGCACACATGATATAATTTCAACAGGTATCTGGATGGGCTTCATCAAAGATCTGAGAACAAATGCTGACCTAGTCAAATAATTTTAACCCCATATCCATAAAATTCATCTAGGATGGCTAGCAAAAGCAAAATCATGGAGACCAGAAGAACCACTCCAGTTGATATAGTAGTTATCATATGATGTCATCCACCTTTGGCTTAGATATCCTCAGTGAACTATATAGTACTGAGTTCCAAACCCACAATAAGTATGAGATGTAAAGGATAGAAGCGGGAAGAACTTTAGGATCCTTCAAACTGGGCCAATTATTCATCAATCGAGGGATCATGATACAGAATGATCATAGACTGAACATTTTCCTCAGAGTTATAAGGGTACTTTAGGAAGATATCAAAAGTGTAGACAAACAGGAATCAAAGAACAGTGAACAATTGTTGATTTCAAACAACCAAAATGACTAGAAACAATTTCTGTCAAGCATTATTTATCTCCATACCCAGGTCTAGTTCATAATTAAAAAAATAAAGGTTTTTCTTTTTAAACTGGCTCCACATCTTCACACAATTTCTCCACATTCTGGTATACATGAAAAAAGAAGTTATCCAGCTAGACAAATCAATATCTAAATGGTGGGTTGGGAGTTAATCAAAATACCTAAGAAAAGAGCAAAAGAAATGTAAGCTACGTAGCACAATCCCATCTCAAAAAACCACAAGGAGGATATATCAAATAAATTATAAAACAACTCACAGCAAAAGAGGAACATGACCAGAAGGCAAATCAAGGACCTCTGTCACACTACCTGACAGACTTCAAAAACATGATCCTTTGAAGCATCTGCACATTTCCCCAATAGATTCCTCAAGCAAGTTAACTCCCTCATCAGCAACACAGCCACTTCCTCGGCATCTTGCAACTGATTTTTTGAGAACTCAAATGCCCTCTCAGCATGAAGGCGAAATGAGGAACAATCTAGACATGAGCAGGGGCCTCTGCATCCCCGTGGATTTCTTTTGAGAATCCCCTTTGTAGGACCAACCGCAGGCTTTAGAGAAGGGACAAGAGCTTCAAATTGTGGTAAATCTTGACAAAATTGGAGTGCTTCTAGAGGCTTGATATCTGCATTAAATTTCATTCTGGTGCAATCCTCTTCAACTCCTGTGGAAGAATAAGAAGAAACTTGCAGAGCACCCTGTTCTAATGTCGTAGCTTGAGAACTGAAGGATAGCTTTTCTGGTACATCTGCTTTCTGAATCAAACCCATGGCATTATAAGTATCCACCTCACAAAAACTATTTGGCTTAACTTGTTGAACTTGTGATGAACATTCACGGTAGGAATTGGGTGTTGTTATGATCACTGAATCATTGGCTGCAGAAATAAAAGTTCTTTCAGGGAAATTTTGAAGGGAAGGCTCAGTATTGGGTTGTCCACGGGAACCAAAATTTAGGCCCTGAATCTTAGAAGAACCATCAAATGTAGGTTCTCTTGCTTTTTCAAGTGGAGTGGAAGCCAAACAATCCAAATGATGTCCAATGGGCATAGAGTCAGTGTTCACACTTTCCATGGGAATTTCCTGAGACGAAGAAACCAAAAATGATGGAACAAGCTTCTGCTCCGCTGACTTTTCAACTTTCTCACATTTGTGAATTTTCAAAGCACCTGAAATGAATTGATTTTCAATGAAACAAATGGAAATCTTTTAACATTTATTATAAAATAAGTACAAGAAGCAGAAGGGAGAAGAAATTACTGGAATTATCTTTGGCAATATCCATAAGAAAGGGCAACAATCTTCTGTAGCTAAAGGAATTTGGGGTTCCAAAGAGCTTTAACCGTGAACATGGAATAAGACCATCCTGCAAAATACAACTCCTCTTTATATTTGGTCCTTGTAAAAGGTTGTAGTTAAATCAAAGCTTAAAATTTCAAAATCAGAAACAAGAATCCACTTACTCTCCTGCTCTTAGTGTGGGGACAGTCGTTTTTGTCCATATTAATGTG
Source organism: Protea cynaroides (assembly GCA_028583415.1). Taxonomy (NCBI): domain Eukaryota; kingdom Viridiplantae; phylum Streptophyta; class Magnoliopsida; order Proteales; family Proteaceae; genus Protea; species Protea cynaroides. The sequence continues at coordinate 27,902,224 of CM053275.1, read as the reverse complement.
GGAAAACTCTTTGCCAACACAACTACAATTGTCGGAAGCCCTTCTGCTCAATGGGTTCTCCACAACAGAGTCCCTACTCTGTAAATCAAACTCCACTGTATTCCCTACATTCCCCTCTATTGCCGATTTGCAGAAGCCATTGGCATCCAGAGGTGTCTGAACCCAATCTTCTGTAGAATCATCTCCCCTACAAATAACCTCACTGTCTCCACTACTTATCTTCTCAACTAGACAGGAACCCACTAAAAAATCCCTAGTATCTTCGATCTCAGTTACTTGGTTCTTTTTGGGACACTGAGAATCAAAATCCTTTCTGCTTCCTCCGTTCTCTTCTGCCACAAATTTACGTAAGACATCAATATCAGGGGGTGTCGTCTGAGACCAGCCATCACTGGAACAAACAACTCCCCCTGAAACTTCAGGGTTTATATTATTTTCCAGCTGACCTCGGCAGACCTCAGTCAACTGAACAGTTACTCCTGTCACAGGAAATTCAAACATTTTGAGATCGGCATCTGCTGCAAGGGTCCTCTGGTTGCTATTAGGCAAATTTTGAAGGGTAGGTTCAATAATGGATTGTCCCAGAGATTCTAAATTTGAGCCCTGACTGCCATAATCACCTAATGGAGCCGTTTCTCTCCCTTTTCCAGGTGGAGTGGACACCAAACAACCCAAAGGATGTTCAATGGGCACAGGATCAGTGTTCGCTACTATGGGGATTTCCTGAGTCAAAGAAACTGAAGATGGCAGAATAGGCTTGTCCTCCAAAGATCTTTCAGCTTTCTTGCACTGGCGAATATCCAAAGCAGCTGAAAGGAATTGATTAGGGAAAGTAATGAGAACCTATTTGCATTTATCATAAAAGAATAAGAACAAAAAGCGGAAGGAAGAAGAAATTACTCGAATTATCCTTTGCAATGTCCATAAGAAATGGCAACAATCTTCTGTAGCCGAAGGAATTTGGGGCTTTAAATAGCTTCAACCGTGAACACGGAACAAGACCGACCTGCAAAGTACAAGCACCCATTTACATTGGTTCTACAAAAATTGCGTATCTGTTTTGGGTAGAATATAAAACTTTATTCATATTTGATGAGCGTAAAAAGCGATGGGAGGAATTCAATATTCCCACGAAGCATATTAGATAATGAACCATCCCAGAACTGAAGCAGCAGCAACAAATGATAATATATCACGGAGGAAATAAGGAGGTCTAGATGTTAGATATAATCACAATTTAAAAATTAGAATTTCAAAATGGGAAACGAGAAGCCGCTTACGGCCCTGCTCCCATTGCTGAGTCGATTGTTCTTGTCCATATCGTTGCGGGAAAACTCTTCACCAACGCAACTACCATTGTCTGAAAGCCTTCTGCTCGATGAGTTCTCAGCAATATAGTCCCCAGTCTGCAAATCAAAGTCCACCGTACTCCCTCCATTCTCCTTTGCTTTCAATTTACACAAGACATCAGCATCCGGAGGTGTTGTTTGAACCCAATCTTCGGTAGAATCATCTCCGCCACCCAAAATCTCACTTTCTACATTACTTTTCTTCTCACCTCGACAGTACTCCACTGACAACTCCTTCGACCCTTCCGTGTCAGTCAATTGGTGCTTTTCTGCACATTGAAAATTAAAACCGATTTCGCTTCCCTCATTTTTCTCTACATCGGATTTAGAGAATAAACCAGCTAATTGAGGTTTTTGGAGATCCGCATCTGCTACATCACTTTTACCGTTTGAATAGTAATCGTTGGAGATGGATGCAGGAGAAAAAACCCGTCTGGCACGAAGATCCTTGATGGAGATGCGAGCCATTTCATTGTTGGATGCTCTAGGGTTTCCCCGGCACCAATCAGGAAAGTGGACATTGGTGTTGTGGTTTCTTGCGGGGCTGGAGTCTGAACGAATGCGACCAGATCTGCTGCGGTGGAGGAAGATCTCCGACCTCCTCCGAGTGAAGATCCCTGCGAAAGGATCGGTGGAAGTGGAGGAGCTCTGCTTTCGCTTCTTTGTATTTGAACTTCCTGTTGCTTCTTCCATGGCGATTCTTGGGATTTGGGCCAATGCACAAAAGATTACGAGGGTTTTTGCGAGGTTAAGGTTATCTCTCTATATATATTTTCATTATTTTGGGCGGGAGTGGGCGCGAGGGAAACTTTGTATTTTAGCGCCAAAAACAGGGTTCAACTGCTCAAGGACTCGGGCACGTTCGATCCCGATTCCCGAGTCGGGCTCCGATTCTTACGATTCAAAGGTAGATTTCCACCCGTGCAAGATTTATTTTTGGGCTTTTGGGATCGATCTTCCCCAATTATATTTTTCAACAACAATGACCATAGTGGGCCCAAGAAATGGAATTGGGCGCCAAGGGTGCAGCCAACACTGAGTGTGGTTAAGAGTATTTGAAACCTCGACCTCGACCTCGTGGCGGCGACAACGATCACACCTTGTCATACTCGACACTCGGCCAAGAGGTGGACCACGATCCTTCCCAATTCAAGGACTTAAACATGATCACTGGTAGATTATTTGAATATTTGAATTTACAGTGCAAACTTTAGGGTAATCAATTTCTGGCCTGCACTATGTCCCTCGAATTGGATCGATTGATTAAAACTCGTAGTAACATGCACCGTTTACTAAATGTGCCAGATTTAGGCTCGAACCAATTATTAATCAATTGTTTACGATGCAAGGGTGTAACTGGACAGTCGTCCAACCACACCGACTAATTATAGATTGAATTCGAGACTGATCGATTAAATGACTACTAACCGCTAAAAGTTAAATCCCTAAAAATTTAATCTTTAATTTCTCGTTGTTAAATCTCTAAGGTTAACCGGCATCATTGAAGTACGGAAGAACCCTTATTTTTTATCTCAAATAATACATATTGATAGGCCTATAGTTTTAATAGACCATGATGATCCATTGATAATTATATAATTTGATCAAGTTAGTAGTCCAACCTAAACCGAATATATTTAAAACCGTTTAACCAATATGTTTTGGTGCCAAAACCGAACCGTGTCTATCAAAACCATATTGTTTTGGCGCTAAACCCAAACCCATTAAAAACCATTTTAATTGAATATATTTAAAACCGTTCAACTGTATTACCTATTTAAGCATTTATCCATTTCCCTAAGGCTAAGGCTAAGAGAGTATAAGACCCTAACCTTTTGCCTCAAAATCCTAGATTGTGATCTAACAATCTAACATTCTAGTTTTTTTCCTAGCATATGGTGAGGTTATAATTCACACAGAGATGAAAACGGTAACAAAGACCATTGATTTTGGCTTTGATTGGCAAACCCACTCGTAAAGAAACCGTTTAGCAAAATCTAAAATTTAAATTAGAACCACAGCTAAAACCGTTTAATCCGTTAACCTTAAAATCGTTTAAGAACCAGTAAATTGAAACCATTTATTAATCAGTTTTGGTAGAGATTTTCAAATTATTTATTAAACGGTATGCTTTCGGTTTCACCCTTTATGCACCAAACTGAACTGCAAACCCGATTCACGGTTTAATGCTCGTACTTTTAGGTTTCTGTGAACATAACACTTTAATAGTTAATGAAAGATAAGCTATCGAGAAAGATATTCTCACAAACCCTTAATTGAGAATTAATTATTCATATGAAGAAAATTAGGGCAAAGTACAAGACTGAATAACATAACTGATTATGGACCGATTGGTTTGTATCACTGAAACCTTCTTATAGACGGATTATATTGATTACCATAGGACCGATTATGGACCAAGACCGATCGAATCAAATATAAACATATTTATGTCTCGCAAAATGAATACCGATTAATTAATCATGTCAGTTACAGTGCAAAATATTTAATCAATGGTGATAGGTTAGGCCCGACCATAGTTATTTAATTTTCTGAATTATTCGCGAATTATTCTTCTGAACGGAATAATACGAATAATTCTCTCAAATTCGAATTATTTTTTATGATTTTTTAAAATTCTTGCATTTTTTGGTTTAGAAATAAATATCGTGAATAATTATTTCAAATCAGAAATATACTGAATAATTCTTATACTTAAAAAAATATATATATTCTAGTGGAGGATTTATTGCTTTAACTACTGTTCTCAAATTAAGTTTTTTGAAAAAAAAATTAATGCCATAACTATTTGCATATTTTCCAATCTAAGACTAATTATAAATAAAAAATCATGTCATAATATAAAACAAATCATTAATTTTATTTTTTATTTTTATAATGTGAGATTAAATATTAGTATGACAATCAAATCATAATACAAAGAAATAATTAATTTTGTTCGACAACGTGGAATTAATTATGAGTTTAAAAATCATATTATAATACAAAACAAGTCATTACTTTCGTGTACTTTTACAATTGGGATTAAATATGAATCTAAAAATAGATATTATAATACAAATCATTGAGAAAGTAATTAACGAACATAAAAAAGAGATGGATTTTATGAGGATAATTGAATGAATTTAAGAAAATGTTTGATTTTATAAACATCAACTCCACTAGAATGATATTACAATCATAATAATTCTAATAATCCACGTTATATATTATAATGAAATCTAACAAATCCACTGTTATACACACATACCCTTCTACTATGTATTATATTGTTATTTATAAATTTAATGTCACTTATATATTATGTAGGTGTAATAATTGATTGATATGAACACCAAATACTAAAAATTAACATTCGAATTTTTTGTCTGAATCTTTTTTAAAAATAATTCTCGAACCAAATCGAATTCAAATTTTATTTTAAGTCCGTTTTTTTACCACATCTTTGACTGAATTCTTAAATTATCAAAATGACTCATTTTGAATTATTCTCCTTCTGAATGATTCCCGAATCTGAATTAAATAACTATGGACCCGATTAAGACCAAATCGATCGACACTGTCTTATTAACTACCGAAAGTGAAATGTTGGAAAAGCCTCATTCTAAAATTAGTCCAGTCATTACTCATTAATTGTTGATATTTTTACCAAATAAAATACCTTTGATATTTTACAAAATATAAAATAAAATAACCGTTGATATGACCAAATTCTTTAATTGGAGATGACATAAAAACAATTCAAAACAACATCTAAGGGCTTGTTTGATAAAGCTCTAGATTCTAGATTCTATGAATTCTAATTCCCAGAAAACCATTTTGGAATAGAATCGCTTTTGATAAGTTTGGTTAAATTCGAGCTCCCACAGACTAAACTGGATTCAAACTAACTTCAGAATCCAAATTTTTAGAATATGAAAATGTTTCTTTCTTTTCTTTTTTTTTCTTTTTTTTTTTTGAATAATTTTTGAGAGAAGAAAGAAAGTAAAATAGATTTCTCCTCTAACACTCATTTTTTCTTCACAAAACAAATGTTTGGCTCCTGCCACCACTGCCACCACCACCACTACCATCCATCCATCAAATACAACCTCAGTATTTCACATTTCCATTTAAAATATAAAAATTTCGTTTTCTTTCCCTTCAATTCCTCTTGCACCCAAACAAAGGCTAAGAGAATTAAATCATTTTAAAAAAAAAGAAAAATTTCGTAATCCTGATTCCAAAATTTATATAAAATTTTTACAATATTTAGTAAATAAATATGGGTAATGGTTTCATGCATGTTGGCATAAAGTTATCAGCGTTTATAGAGGTTTTTTTGGGATTAGAAGAGGATCATTTATGTGATCCGACGGTTTCATGCATGGTTATACATTAAAATTTTGATTAATATACATATATTTCAGATGTAAAATTTATTTATTTTTTAAATTAAAAGAATATAATTAAAGTTAAAGTGAATTTTTTTAAAAATAAAATAGTATGCTTTTAATGGAGATAAGTATTGATTTGATTTGAAGTCATAGATTTTTTTTTTTATTTATTTATTTTTTGCTTCGTTGAAAAAAAATTAAGATTATTGTTGAGAGTGGGATTTGAACCCACGCCCTTTCGGACCAGAACCTTAATCTGGCGCCTTAGACCAACTCGGCCATCTCAACTTCACGCCTAATTCATGGATTTCTCGATTGAAAAGGGAGAGAGTAAAATCCAAAAGTCTCCGTATGAGAGCAAAAAAAGTCTATTAATAGTAAGTAGTATCCTCCTCTTGAACCCTCCTCTTGAACCCTCTATTAAATTGAAGGGAAAAAGACAATTGCTTCCCTTGTATTATGCCTGGATCCGCATCCTCTCTTCCCAGTGGTTCTGAGAGGACACAGTAGCCTTACCCGGATGGCCAACACTTGGTTCTCGGGTGAATCTGAGACGCACATCCGAGCTGACACCTAGACGTGAGTCTTGGATTCACCCGAGAGTCACGTGTCGGCCATTCAAGTAAGGCTGTCGTATCTTCCCAAAACCACTGGGAGGAGACGATGTGAATCCTACTATGCCTAAAGGACAAATGCCCTCAAAAGTTTATAGAAAAGACAATTGTCCCTTTTTTTTTAAAGAGTTAAAGTTAATTTTTCCATGGACGATTTTACCCTAAACATTTTTTTACATAAAAAGTGATTCTATTGTTAAAACTGATCCTTACCAAATCTTGAACGTCAATATCGATTTCCAACCGATCAATAATCACCAAATCTGTGATTGATAGACTTAAATGGACCTTCAAAGCTTCATGAAATTCTTTCCTTAACTAAATAGGGAAAATATCAAAATCATTGAATAGTAGTAGAAGAACGCTGGTGAAATCTTCAAAAAAATCGATGGAACAAGAACATTTGTTGTTCGCCGTCATTGTCAATCGTGGGGGGATCGCAGAATCGAACTAATCACCATCGAAGTCTACCGCCTAGATCAGAGGTTTCATAGATCATCACTGGGAGAAGTGATTGCTCTTTTGACGAAGGAGATGAACTATCATCATAAATCGGTCATAGAATACAAGCGCAAATGGCAATCGATTAGATAATCATCAATATTGGAGAAATCACATTTTAGTAAAAATCTATTGGAGAATATGAATCAGAATGACTTTGTTAGAATCTGTCTTGATTAAGAGTTATTGGTGCCTATGAGGTGTAAGTGTATAAATTGCTCTATTTTCTTGACTTTTCCTGCAACTTCAACTGTACCACTCCGACCCTTAATGAATTATTATTTTCTGGGTTGAGCTTGATCGTCAAGGATGGGCGATTTCACCCTTTCGTCACCATTGTTATAAGAAGGCATCTATGGAAATGCTGCGCTTTTGGGTGGTGAAACACAAATGGTGGATTAGAATTACCTTTACCCTCTTTATTCTATAATCTGATGTTCGGTCCATCTTAGCAATTCGTGGATCGTGATACGAAATTACTAGATCAGCTTCAACTGCAAATAAATTAAAGAAAATCCCTGAAATAAGAAAACAAAACAATCCAGAAGAAGTGACACAAACCAGAGAGCAAGAAAATTGGAAGAAACCCTAAACGAGCAAAAGAAGATCGAGAACCTAAGGGATAGAATAGGAAAACCAGAGGGAATAGAAAGAAATAAACGGGAGAAAGACGGAAATAAAGACAGATAAGAAGAGATAGAAGAAAGGGAGAGGTGAAAGGGACGATGCCGCCATGGGTTGAAGCACACACTCACACACACACATAGAGAGAGAGAGAGAGAGAGAGAGAGAGAGAGAGAGAGAGAGAGAGAGAGAGAGAGAGAGAGAGAGAGAGATGTGGACCGTTGCAGCGGCGGAAGAGGAAAGCAGCGAATGACCTATTTCAATAAGGGTAAAAAATGGTACTTTACCCTTGTAAAAGGTTAATTTGGTCATTAAAAAAAATTAGCTTTCCACCGCCGGTATCTAACAGAATATACCTAACGGCATGAGTCTATTTATATTTTAATAGTGTTTCTAGGGGAGGTATTTGTCTTTTTCAAAAACTTTTGGGGACAGTTGTCCTTTAGGCATACTAGAGGGGAGGAAACTGTCATTTTCCTTAAGTTGAAAATTGCTAGGCCCAAAAGAAAGAGAAGGGGGTGTGTAGGGAACTGGGCGAAGTATTACTACTTCTTATCTCTCATAAAAGGACTTGGCTTCTCAGTAGTGAGGCCAAAGTGGTAGTGAGGATCACTAGCACTCAAAGTGGATCGGGATGTGTCCCGATCCATCCCGATCCACTTGGATCACTACCACTTTGACCTTACTACAGATGATTTTTTTCCCTTTATAAAAGAATTCCCTTTTCTTTGCTTTCATCATCATTTTATACTTTAAACACAATTCCACCTCACCTTATTTTACTTTTATTGTATCATTTTATTGATTAATGGATTAATTAATTATTTTTGTATTTTATCTTTATCCGAACTGACCAGTAGAATTGTTACCTCCATAGTTAGATAAATATTATAAACTCACAAGACGACAAAAATGTGATATTAGTGGTGTCTTTAAGGCACAATGTGGAAGTGAGACTCTAGAGTTGAGGGATTCAAATCCTCTCCTCCCTGAGATTTGGGAGGAGGGGTGGCGGCCTGGATGGATGACTGACACCTGTGTCTCGGGTGAATCCGAGCCCTCCATCAGAGCCGACACCTCAGCCAACAAGAACTCATCCACTCAAACACTCGTCTTTACGTTCTACCACTATTCCGAGAACTCATCCAGAGCTTGGAGAAAGAAACTAAGGCAAGAGTTTTGGTGAGTTCATTTGATGCCTTAGAAGATGAAGTCGTAAGATCAATTGATAAGTTTAATATGGTTGTGATCGGACCGCTGATCTCATCGGCTTTCTTAGATGGGAAGGACCCTTCAGACACTTCCTTTGGTGGGGATTTGATCAGTAGCTCTACGGATTACATGGATTGGTTGAATTCCAAACCGGAAGCGTCAGTGGTTTATGTTTCTTTCGGAACTACATCGGCGTTATCAAAGATGCAGGAGAAAGAGATCGGCCGAGGGTTGTTAGAATGCCGTCGGCCATTCTTGTGGGTCGTCAAGCAACCTATGGAGAATGGGAAAGAAGAAGGTGAGATATTGGAGAACATGGAAGAACTAAAGAAATATAGAATGGTGGTTCCTTGGTGTTCACAGGTGGAGGTTCTTTGTAACCCTTCAATTGGATGCTTTGTACACATTGCGGTTGGAATTCAACGATGGAGGGTTTGGTTGCTGGAGTTCCGATGGTAACGTTTCCACAGTGGTCGGACCAACCAACAAATGCGAAGCTGATAAAGGATGTTTGGAAGACAGGTTTGAGGTTGAATTTGAGCGAGGAAGGGTTGGTAAAAGGAGATGAGCTTAAGAGGTCTCTAGGGTTTCCCCTATCCTTTACTAAGGTCCAAACCCTTTAGTGGCCTTCGGATTTCGGCTAGAACACCATATCAAACCTAGGTTAGATCCGAATGAGGAAAACAATGGAAACTATAGTCTTTTTGGATCATTGCGCTGCTTCGCGGCTTCGATTTGACATCCTAAAATTACTAACAGTATAGAGCACTTACCGGCGGTGTTTGTCGGTTAGCGGCGTGCTCTTCCTTCCTGGGCGGCTTCCACCTCCTTGCTCCTTCTCAGCTCTTCTCCAAACGGCTAGAGTTTTTGAGAAGGAGCAATGGAGTGTCTCCTTCTCTATTAATAGAGGGAGGCCATCCATGGAAAGCTTTTCCTCAGAATGGAAACTTTCCAAGTTCCAAGTTTCCATTATGAGAGAAAGGCTCACTGGAGTCTGTCTACAGCCGGAATCAGGCATACCGGTCGCACATACCGGTTGGAGAGCCCGCAACCGGTATAGTCCAACCGGTATACCATACCGGTTGCACATACCGGTTGCACTATACTGCAACCGGTATAGTGAGACCGGTATGGAGTTTTAGGCATTTTTTATTCTTTTTCTTACCTGAAATTTGAGTGGCTCGTCACTCGGCTTCGCCCTCCGGTCCGGTTATAATTGGGACACCTGTCATCATATAAAACCATGATTTAGACCCGATTTTAGAATACGGTTCTTACAACTCTACCACCCTAAAAAAAAAATTTCGTCCCTGAAATTTGCATGTAGGTCTCACAATTCCCCCACCCTTAAAAGAAATTTCGTCCCCGAAATTGCACGTACCTTCAGAGTCGAAAAGATGGGGATATCCTTGTAGCATGGCATCCTCCTCTTCCCAAGTAATTTCTTCTACGTCCTGACTTTTCCAAACTACCTTGACATAATGGATAGCTCGCCTTCGCAGTTGTTGTACCTTTTTACTAATGAGCTGGATTGGCACCACCTCGAAGGTTAAGTCTTCTGTCAAATCTGGGGGGTCTGCAACAAGAATGTGTGAGGGGTATCTCACGTACTTCTTCAGTAAGGACACGTGGAAGACATCGTGGACACTAGACATCGCTGGTGGCAATGCAAGTTGATAGGCTACTTTGCCGCATCGGGACAGAATTTCATATGGTCCCACATATCTAGGACATAATTTTCCTTTTCTGCCGAACCGCTTCAAGCCTCTTACTGGTGACACCTTCAAGAACACCTTGTCCCCAACCATGAAATCAAGATCCCGTCATCTGTTATCAGCATAGTGCTTCTGACGCACCTGAGCTGTCTTTACTCGGTTCTTGATTAGATCTACTGCCTTGCAGGTTTCTTCCACAAATTCTGGTCCTACGATCCGTCTTTCTCCAACTTTGTCCCATAATAAAGGTGTCCGACATTTCTTGCCATATAAGGTCTCGTATGGGGCCATCTGGATCGTAGACTGGTAGCGGTTGTTGTAGGCAAACTCGATGAGTGAAAGCTTCTCATCCCAAGTCCCCTTGAAGTTGATAGCACATGCCCGAAGCATGTCTTCTAGAATCTGAATGGTCCTCTCCGACTGACCATCAGTTTGAGGGTGGAAAGCTGTGCTAAACTTTAGTTTCGTCCCCATTGCCTTCTGAAGTCCTTCCCAAAACTTAGATGTGAAGCGTGGATCTCGATCAGACACAATACTCTCTGGAACCCCGTGGAGCCTGACTATATTGTCCACGTACAGCCTTGCCAACCTATCCATAGTATATTGTGGTCTGACAGGGATAAATCTGGCTGTTTTGGTGAGGCGATCTACAATTACCCATACTGCATTTACCGACCTCGGAGTAATAGGTAATCCAGTGACGAAATCCATGGTTATACAATCCCATTTCCATGCTGGCTCGGGTAATGGTTGTAGTAATCCTGCAGGCCTCTGTCTTTCTGCTTTAACTTGCTGACAGTTTAAACATTGAAATACATGTCGGGCCACATCAGCTTTCATACCCCTCCACCAGTACAACCTTTTCAAGTCGTGGTACATTTTCGTGCTTCCAGGGTGTACTGAATATGGGGTGGAGTGAGCTTCCAACATAATCCGATTTCAGATTTCCAGATCTTCATCCTCAGGTATGCACAAACGCCCACGGTATCTGAGTACCTTGTCTGCATCTAGAGTAAAATCAGGATTGGCTCGACCCTTTTCCAAATCCTCTTGAACTGTCCTGAGGTATGGGTCCTGTAGGACTGCTGCCTTTAATTCTTCCTTCAGATCGGGCAAAATCTTCAATGCTGCAAACATTAAGGTAAACTGGTGTATCAACCCTTGCTCAATAGGATCATCTGTTGACGTTATTAAGAGTTGTTCTTCATCCTCTGATGAACCAGAAACAGCAGCGCACAACGCTGCATTTGTACTTGGTCCTGCTTCAGGGTTCGATGCCCATTTCCTGCTCAGTGCATCAGCTACAATGTTAGCTTTACCAGGGTGATACTGAATGTCACAGTCGTAGTCCTCGAGTAATTCAAGCCACCTCCTCTGCCTCATGTTCAGTTCTTTCTGAGTGAATAGATATGTCAGGCTTTTGTAGTCAGACTTAATCTGGAATTTCTCGCCATACAGGTAGTGCCGCCAAGTCTTGATAGCATGAATAACCGCTGCCAATTCTAGGTCATGTGTAGGGTAGTTCTTCTCATGCTCTTTCAGCTATCTTGATTCATAGGCTATCACCTGCTCTCCTTGCATCAGCACACAACCCAGTCCTAGACCTGAAGCATTTGTATATAATGTAAATGGATGGTCTGGGGCTGGAATAATCAATATAGGTGCTGATACCAGTCTTGACTTCAACGTCTGGAAGCATTTTTCACATTCATCGGTCCATATGAACTTCTCCCCCTTTTTGGTCAATCTGGTGAGTGGAACAGTAATCTTGGAATAATTTTCCACAAACCTTCTGTAGTATCCAGCTAAGCCCAGGAAACTACGAATTTCAGCAACTGTCTTCGGCGCCTCCCATCCTACAATGGCTGAAATTTTACTGGGGTCTACCTTGATTCCTTCAGCAGAAACCACGTGACCAAGGAAGGCCACTTCCTTTAACCAAAATTCACATTTCTTGAATTTTGCATATAGTTTTTCTCTTCTCAGTCTTTGTAATGCTGCTCTTAGATGCACTACATGCGTCTCCTGGTTCTTAGAGTATACTAAGATATCATCGATGAATACGAAAACCGACGTATCAAGCATATCATGGAATACCCGGTTCATTAACTCCATAAAGGATGCAGGTGCATTAGTTAACCAAAAGGACATTACTAGGAACTCATAGTGTCCATAACGCGTCCTGAAAGCTATTTTGGGGATGTCTGTTTCCTTAATCTTGAGCTGATGATACCCTGATCTCAGATCAATCTTCGAGAATACACTTGAACCTTGTAATTGATTGAACAAATCATCTATCCTTGGTAGTGGGTACCTGTTCTTGATAGTGAGCTTGTTCAATTCACGATAGTCCATACAGAGACATATGCTACCATCTTTTTTCTTGACAAAGAGCACAGGTGCTCTCCAAGGTGAGATACTAGGCCTTATAAACCCCTTGTCTAGTAGTTCTTGCAGCTGAGTTTTTAATTCTTTCAACTCGGTAGGAGCCATCCTGTACGGTGCTTTAGACACAGGTGCCACCCCTGGTAGTAGGTCTATCACAAACTCAGTAGCCCTGTCTGGTGGCAACCCGGGTAGGTCTTCGGGAAATACATCAGGAAATTCCCGTACTACATCGATGTCCTCCATTTTTGGCAGGTCAACGGTCACATCCACCACTGACAGAAGGTATCCTACTCCCCCTTTCTCTAGGCATTTCTTTGCTTTTAAGGCTGAGAGTATGAGCTTTCTCTTCCTGGGCAACTTAGCCCCTTTAAAGTTAAACTTAGTTCCTTCATTGTCTTTGAATATCAACTTCTTCTCGGCACATAGCAGGTTCACCGAGTGTTTAGATAACCAGTCCATTTCCAGAATCACATCAAAATTTGACATCTCCAGCTGGACTAGATTGGCTTCCAATTCTCGTCCTTCAATATGCACTGGACAAGGACCATAATATTCTTCTAACACCACCTCCATTCCCATGGGAGACCGAACTAGCAGACTTGGTTGTAGAGTCTTGATGGGTTGACCTAGTCCTTTTTCGAACGATACAGATACAAAAGAATGGGTAGCCTCAGAGTCAAACAGGACTCTTGCAGGTACCCCTGCTATATTTACTGTACCTGAGGTTTTTGTTCAAATTCTACCTTAGTTTCAAATGCATAAACAATTAATGCAACAGTTAAGGAACAAGTATAAAATCATACCTGTAACCACATCTAGTGATGCGGCTGCCTCTTCTGTTGAAACAGCATACACTTTGCCTTGTTGTTGCTCCCTCTTTGGTTGTGGACATGTTCTGGCATAATGCCCCACATGTTGGCAATTGTAGCACTTTACATTAGGGTTCGGTCCCATTGCCTGTGGTGGCATTGCAATAGTCGGTCTGGGAGGCACTGTGCTAGTTGGTGGCCTGAACGGACGGTATGGCCTGTAGTTTCTTTCGCCTTGGATCTCAGGATTAGGTCTCTTCAGACCCCTACTTTGTGCTATGAAACTTTCTCTCTGACTTGACTCGATGACTCGAGCCACCTGTACAGCTTCATTATAGATGTTCAACCCTCGACCCAACACATGTTCTCGGATAGCACCCCGAAGACCCATAGTAAAACGATGAGTCTTTGTTGCTTCCACCTGCATACTGATTGGAGCAAAGAAGAATAACTCCTCATACCTTTGCTGATAGGCTTCTACTGTCATCTGTGACTGCTGCAGGTTAAGATATTCTCTTTCCATCTGATCACGAAAACTCCTGGGGAAGTACTTGTCAAAGAAGGCTTCCTTGAATATGGGCCAAGTGATGATTTGGTGCTTGGTTTCCAGATACGACTTGGTAGAGTTCCACTACCCATTGGCCTCTTGCTTCAGCATGTAGGTGGCATATAATACTTTGTCCCCATCTTGACAATCCAGTAGCCGAAAGTTTTTCTCCATTTTAGCTATCCACTGTGCTGGCCACAGTGTTTTTCCTGACTTCCCTGTAAAAGTGGGTGGTTTGAGCTTTAAAAACCCATCCACCGCTCTAGAAAGACTACTCTGTCCATATGAGACCTGTCCATGTGGTGCTTGTCCATACACTGTCTGACCATACCATTGTGGCTGGTAAGAGTAGTCACTCTGATTTAATCCCTGATTCCCACCATAGTATGCACCCTGATATGGACTCTGATATTCACCCTGGTCCTGGTTAGGGATGGGCATTCCTGAAAACTACTGAGGGAAAGTTGTATGTTGCGTTGCTTGCTATGACTGTTTCTCAGTAGTTGTATTACCATCCATCGGTACGGTGTTCACATTTTTTGTGGTTTTTGGTAACACATTTATGGCCCAAACATTATCTCCTTCTCTAATATACAGTTTATTTGATAAGAAGGTAATTGTCCGACCTATGGACTGTACCCTGTCGCACATTTTATGTTTTTCCTTTTTGTTCATGTTATTACATGTTTATTTGGTTTTTCTCCCTAGTCATCAGTGCTTATAATTTCTCTTTCATTGTTAGTATATTATGCATCTTTCTTAAGTCTCAGGCATCAAACAAGCTTATGGTGTGTTCTTATTAAAGTTTTTAATTTTTCTAACTCAGCTTATTGGACACAGTTAGATGCAGAATGATTAGCTGGACAGAGCCTAGGGCTTTGATACCAAGTTGTCACACCCCAATTTCGATTGAACCAGAAGTGTGAGTGAACCGGCTCTAAACCACGGTTCACACCAGGATCTCAATAGATCGTGTCAACCAATCATTCCCAAGCAGTCTAACAAAATCAGAGATATATTACATAGCAGCGGAAATAAATAAGTGAGCCGAGATCTAAATTGTAATTTAAATAAATATCCAACTTATTCCATCATTCATCAAAATTTAAATAGTAATTATTACAAAGCGTTAACTGAAAATAAACCTATCACTGAGAAAAGACATAGAACGAGCACTCGCATGACGCATCATGCTCGTCCTCCACTGTCTGGGAGTCCAGGGCAGTCTGTGAAGCCGGAGCGGCCATGAAGTCCTCCACCGTATACCCTGCGATCAAGATTTGAAAAGAAATATATATATATATATATATATAAATATAATATAATATATATATAATAAATATATAAAAAAATAATAATATATATAATAAATAAATAATATATAAATATATATATATATATATATATTTGGGTGAGCTCACAACTTAGCTCGAGTAAGTACAAGACCAATGCAACAGTACAATATGCATGAGATAACATTACAATTTGGGCCAGGTATAACTTGCAAATATGCTATGGTAAGGTTTGGTGGCCACCGCACATCCATGCACGAGAGTGTGAGCACACCCAACAGTCAGATACCTACCACACTACTGCTGTTGCCCCACAACACTCACTCCGATATGGAGATAGGACTCGAGTCTGGCGGGCAAGAAGAACCACAATCCCACGTCCTCCCCCTGATACCTCATACCGTACCAATACCTAAACCCCTATTGGCAAGGGCTTGCAAGTGGGTTCCGTTTATAACCAGTCCTAGATGTCAATACAGTATCATTAGCCTTACCCCAGCACGGCTCCCTACGACCTAGAGGTAGGGCTCGAGTCTGACGGCAGGAAGAACCACAATCCCACGTCCTCCCCCTGATACCCTATTCGCACTGAGTTTGCTAAGGTAAAGGCGATACGAGAAAAGTGTTAGCTGTGGATATATCCAGGGCACACCCCCCTTCACATTCCACACACTAACGAAACCATACACATGCCTAAACATACAACAATCCTAGCATATGAAATGCATGATTATAATAAGATAAAAGAAACAACTACATGGCATGTGAGATGCACAAACAACAAGCAATATATAACCAGATACAGAATAAATTACAAAAGTTTACTGTTAATTAGTTATTTAAGTTTGGGGTCTTGTTCCTTACTTGACGCGTGATAATGATCCCGTTCTGCGTCAGAGAGCTTACTCACGTGGTCTACAGATCCTACATAATCATATCATTAAGTTAGAATCAATTTATTTAGGTTACAGAGGTCAGAACCAGGTTTGGCCAAGCAAACCAGGCTCGAAAACCATACCGGTCTCACTATACCGGTTGCAGTATAGTGCAACCGGTATGTGCCACCGGTATGTATACCGGCTGCACTATACTAGTTGCACATAGGTGAGACCGGTATGTGCGACCGGTATATACCGGTTGCACTTATCGGTCTCACTCAGATCTCACTCAGTGAGACCTATATGTGACTGCGGTGTATACCGCAAGGCCATACCGCTGGACCTATAGTCCATCCGGTATACCCCTCGATTTGGATCCGAGAGCGAGATCTTGGATCTCCCCTCCTTGTCGGCTAACGATTAGGTCTCTAGGGTTTCCCCTATCCTTTACTAAGGTCCAAACCCTTTAGTGGCCTTCGGATTTCGGCTAGAACGCCATATCAAACCTAGGTTAGATCCGAATGAGGAAAACAATGGAAACTATAGTATTTTTGGATCGTTGCGCCGCTTCGCGGCTCCGATCTGACATCCTAAAATTACTATCAGTATAGAGCACTTACCGGTGGTATTTGTCGGTTGGCGGCGTGCTCTTCCTTCCTGGGCGGCTTCCACCTCCTTGCTCCTTCTCAGCTCTTCTCCAGACGGCTAGAGTTTTTGAGAAGGAACAATGGAGTGTCTCCTTCTCTATTAATAGAGGGAGGCCTTCCATGGAAAGCTTTTCCTCAGAATGGAAAATTTTCAAGTTTCCATTTTGAGAGAAAGGCTCACTGGAGTCTGTCTACAGCCGGAATCAGGCATACCGGTCGCACATACCGGTTGGAGAGCCCGCAACCGGTATAGTCCAACCGGTATACCATACCGGTTGCACATACCGGTTGCACTATACTGCAACCGGTATAGTGAGACCGGTATGGAGTTTTAGGCATTTTTTATTCTTTTTCTTACCTGAAATTTGAGTGGCTCGTCACTCGGCTTCGCCCTCCGGTCCGGTTATAATTGGGACACCTGTCATCATATAAAACCATGGTTTAGATCCGGTTTTAGAATACGGTTCTTACAATAAAGTATGCGAGGGTATGTTGATTGAGGTGTGGAACCGTATCTGGGAGTCTTCCCAAACTGCCTACATATTTTAGGGTTTGCCCTAAGAATTAGGATCCATGTAGTTTGAAAATCTGGATTGTTAATTGGGTGACCCATTTGGGTCGAAATAATGGGTGATCCTGTTGGACCGAGTGATAAACCTAAATGATCTATGATTGGATTCACATTACACCTATTTAGGTCCCTGTAGCCTAGGGGAAATGAACTGAGACGTAGGGATCATCTTAAAACTACCCTTGTAACCTACAACCTTAATTTTGGAATTGTTGGACTAGGCTTCATGATTATTGATTAAGAATTCTATCATTTTTCCATTATTACCCTTCCCATGAAGTTGGGTGCCTAAATGCACATCCCCACACCTAAAAATATCCTCTAGCAGTGTACATGCATGGCGGTTCGACTAGGGTGTTGCGAAAAGTAAGTTCTTACGAATAATAGATATATATCATTTAAACATGGCATACAACAAACAAATCTAATCATGGCAATGTACATAAAGCTAGTAGTGTAAGAAATTCAAACATGACAGTGTGCACAATATGATAGTATAAGCATGTAAACATGGCAAATGCACGAATATAACAATGTAGACAATATCAGATCCTCAATCTAACAATTAAATCTCTTCAAAACATTGATAATCATGATCAACACTCAGATTTCATCAAAATAGCCAAGATCAATGGCTCAGATCTCACATCAAGATATAATTATGATCAGACTAAGAAATCAGTGGCTCAGATTCATTTAAATCAATTATGATCCAGATCCAACGGTTTATATCACTCAAAATCACTCACGATGGCAATCCAACGATTCACATAACTCAAGATCATAATCCAACCATTCAGATTGATTAAAATCACTTCCAGATATAATATAACGGTTCAGATCGCTTATCATGATAATATAACCATTCAGATTCAATAAAGTCACTTATCAAGACATTCCGATGGTTTAAATTGCTTAAAATCACATCTAATGACCATATTAAAATTCACATTAAAAATTTATGATCAATGGATGTATTTTAATCACATCAAAATTCTAAATCAATGGTCATGATCAACTCATTAAAATTCCAATCATATGGTCATGATCAATTCTCATAAAATTCAGATCATGTGGTTGGATCAACCACTTTAATATTCCAATCATATGGTTAGACCAATCAATCATATGGTCGGACCAATCATATAAAATTCTCAATCATATGGTTGGACCAATCACAAAAAATTTCAATCCTATGGTCGGATCAATTTTTTGGCACATAATTTTCAAGCACATCGAATCAATTTCATCACCCAAAATACAAGATCAACAGCCAATATCAAAAAACATCAAACATGCAAGATCAAGAGCCAAAATTAAATGAATCAAATAATCAGATTAATTTTCAAATTAAATGAATCAAATAATCCAAATTTAATTCATCACATAAACATATTAATCATCATATTAAACAATCAAATCAAACAGCTCAGATTGCCTCAAAATCTCCTAAACATGGTTCAGATCAATAAGAAGAGAGAGGGTGGGGTAGGCTGTAAGTTGAAGACACGAGTGGATTGCTGCATGGGATTCGTGAGGTGTTGGGTAGGAGTGAGCTAAGGTGGTTGATGAGGTGGCTGCAAGTGATGGTTTGCATGAGTGATGGCTGCAAGTGGTGATGGAGAGGGGGGTTAAGGCAACAAGTGGGTGACCAGGTCTCGACGTATGGAGGGGTTATCACATGGTGGTTTGGGTTTGGGGGGGGGTTTTTTTTTTTTTTTTTTTTTTTTCCTTTTTTTTTTTCCCTTTTTTTTTTATTTTCCCCTTTTTTTTTTTTTTTTTTTTTTTTTTTTTTTTTTTTTTTTTTTTTTTTTTTTCCTTTTTTTTTTTTTTTTTTCTTTCTTTTTCTTTTTTTTTTTTTTTTTTTTTTCTTTTTTTTTTTTCCTTTTTTTTTTATTTTTTTTTGTTTTTTTGTTTTTTTTTTGTTTTTTTTTGTTTTTCCCTTTTTCTTTTTTTTTTTTTTTTTTTTTTTTTTTTTTTTTTTTTTTTTTTTTTTTTTTTTTTTCTTTTTTTTTTTTTTTTTTTTTTTTTTTTTTTTTTTTTTTTTTTTTTTTTTTTTTTTTTTTTTTTTTTTTTTTTTTTTTTTTTCTTTTTTTTTTCTTTTTTTTTCTCTTTTTTTTTTTTTCTTTTTTTTTTCTTTTTTTTTTTTTTCTTTTTTCTTCCTTTTTTTTTCTCTTTTTTTTTTTTTTTTTTTTTTTTTTTTTTTTTTTTTTTTTTTTTTTTTTTTTTTTTTTTCCTTTCTTTTTTTTTTTTTTTTTTTTTTTTTTTTTTTTTTTTTTTTTTTTTTTTTTTTTTTTTTTTTTTTTTTTTTTTTTTTTTTTTTTTTTTTTTTTTTTTTTTTTTTTTTTTTTTTTTTTTTTTTTTTTTTTTTTTTTTTTTTTTTTTTTTTTTTTTTTTTTTTTTTTTTTATTTTTTTTTTCTTTTTTTCTTTCAAAAAATTTTTTTTTTTTCCCTTCCCCCCCTTTTTCCCTTCCTCTTTAATTTCCCTTTTTTTTTTTTTTTTTTTTTTTTTTTTATTCTTTTTTTTTTTTTTTTTTCTTTTTCTTTTTTTTTTATAAAAATTAAAAAAAAAAATTTTTTCCCCCTTTTTTTATAAAATTAATTATTTGGTTGGGATCATTTAAAAAATAATAACTTTAATTAATAAAAAAAAAACTATTAAATAATATATAATAATATGGGAAAATATTAAAAAAATAAACATAAAACAAATAAAATAAAAGAAAAAACATTTGAAGTAAAAGAAATTTAAATATTCAACACGCTAAACCCTCCTACCCCAAAAACCTAGGATCCTAAAACCATTATCTCTTTTAGATATACTTACCGTGACTGGTCAAACCACCATCTTTAATCTACCCATCTAGATAATCCACCTTAGATTACCCAACAACAATCTTATCACTACTTCTCCCCTTTGTAATGTAATACCTAGATCGAATATATATATATTCTAAAATAATAAATATATTTAATATATAATTAATTGTTATTGTCCTTAGCTTTTCAATGATATTAACCCCAAAATACTCCCACATCACCATTTCGAATAATTTATAAAATATTAATAAACTATCAATAGTTATAAACTATCTTCCCCCCTCTAAAATATTATTCTTATTCTTTATTTTCTTGTATCCCTTTAATATTTCTCATCTTAATATTTACTACACATAACTAATAGTAAATACATCACACTTATGTAAACCACTATGAAGATACTTTCAACGATCCTAGACTATCTCCAACTTTTTCATAATAAATTTTATTCTTTGTCGAAGAAAAAATTAAACATTCTTTGGGATCATATTGGATGACACATCGTGTATATTTAAATACAATCAACACGATGACTCATACTATACCCTTTACTCATTACCATAAAATTTCTATATATATCCTTTCAACATTCTTTTTGGTAATGGAGTGAAGGTGCGGGGGTTGGGTGGTGATGTGCGGGCTAAGCAGAGAACCAACAACAACAAAAAAACGAAAGCAAAAGAGGGGGATTTACCTTGAGGATTCCTCCCTCTGCTTCTCTCTTCTTCCACTTCCTTGCTCTTCTATCTCTCCCTCTCTCAAACTTGAATCTCCCTCTTTTCCTGGCTTCTCCTCTTTACTGCTGTTCCACCCTCCGTTTATTCTCCAGCTGCTCCCCCTCTCTTTTCTCTCAGGTCCGCCTCTCTATCGGTTCAGGTATCAAGTCGTCTGTGATGGACAGCATGGATTAGTGACGGATCAGCAGGTAGAGTTGGTGTGTCTCGGTTCAGGTTATGGACAACAAGGTTCTTGGTTCAGGTGGGTGTTTGAGTAGGAGGTTGGAGGTGATTGAGTGGTAGATGGTGCTGTTTGTTACCGCAAGCCAAAACCAAAACTCCTCTTTCTTTTTTCCTTTTTTTTTTTCACTCTTCTTCTCTCTTTTAAACTTCCCCCCTCTTCTGTTCCCGAAGAGCCAACCCCTACAACAGGTTTTTCACTCTCCTTTTTATGGTTGCAGGTGGATGGCTTAAGGAGAGGAGTGAGATAGGATGGGAGATATGGCTAGGCAGGTAATAGGCGGCAACATAGGGCTTGGTTGTGACAGGGATGATGTGTTGACTGGAGGGGGTATCATAGTGAGGGGCTTGGTAGAGGTTTGGGCAGATGTAGGATTATGGGTTAGATAGGTGTCGATCAAAGGGGATTATAGGTGGTTGCGGGTACATCGGGTTTGATGGAGGGTTTTGGGATTGTGGGGCTCAAAGGTATGGCTATGGGTTTGGTTTTTTGGGAGAGTAGGTAGCAGCATGGGCCGATGGCTTTGGTGAGATGGGAGCAAGGTGGAGGTCACTACGGCTGGGCAACTATGGTGAGAGGCAAGGGAGAAAAGGTAATAGTGGCAGCCTTGGGTTGGGCTAAAAAATGGAGGTGGCGGTGTGCCTCCTACTCTCCTCTCTCTCTCTCTCTCTTTCTCTCTCTCTCTCTACATCTCTTTCTGTCTTCGGTTCTCTCTTCGTCTTATCCTCTCTCTGTTCTCGGATTTTCCCCATTCCTTATATATATAAATATATAAATATATAATATATTAATATATTAATATATATATTATATGATATATGTATGAAATACATGAACATGGGCTTACATGACTTGGTCTGGACTGGTTCAGGCTGGGTCAGCTAAGACTGGTCGAGGTTGACCAGGTTGAATTGACTTGGGTTGACTAGGCTGGGCTGAGATTGGCTTTTCTCTCTCTTTTATGGGCCATTTCAGCTTGCACCTTCACATGGAATATTTTGACAGCCTCTGTCCTGGATTTTCCACGTCCTCTTTGAAGAGTACCGAAAATGTAATACACTAGGACTTAAATCACCTGATTTGGATGTAGGATAACAAAATTATGAATTTCTGAAGTTTAAACAGTCAAACTTATAATATTTCGGCAGACAACTCTGCATGGGACCCTCGACAACCTCTTCCTGAAATTTTCCACGTCCACTTTGAAGAGGGTGGAGAATGGAGCACACTAGCGCTTGAATCACCGGATTTGGATATCGGATGAGTAAGATATGAGGAAACGAAATTTAAATAATTAAACTTACGATAATTTATATGCAATCCCCTGGACAATTATAATTATTTTTCAAAAAAACCCCTTATACTTATTTTCGGATTGAAATTGCCATATCTTCTTCCTTTTATATCAGAATTGAACGATTCTGGTCTCATTTCGAAGGTATTTCCAAGACCTACACATCAATGCAGATTACAACCCATGACCTTGCTGTGGGGCCTATTGAAATCAGCATTGAAGTCACTATTTAACGTCCAAACCTTGAATTGACCCACAACCCTTTCCGAATGCATTCACAGAAACTCTTGTACATTGGGGGTATTTTGGCTCAGCTCAAAACACCATAGAGAGCACACATGGACTGATCAACTATTGGTTTAAGAGAGTTTCATTCGCCTCACCTGTACTTTCCAAATTTCCATTCACCTCCGCTCTCTTCTTGTCTATACACCAATAAAGCTCTATTTAGCTGGGGATGGTAAAAATGGGGTGCTTACACCTTGATGTCACAGGTAGAGGTTCTTTGTAACCCTTCAATTGGATGCTTTGTAACACATTGCGGCTGGAATTTAACGACGAAGGGTTTGGTTGCTGGAGTTTCGATGGTAATGTTTCCACAGTGGACGGACCAACCAACGAATGCAAAGCTGATAAAAGATGTTTGCAAGACAGGTTTGAGGTTGACTTTGAGTGAGGATGGGTTGGTAGAAGGAGATGAGCTTAAGTGGTGCGTGGAAATGGTGATGGAAGAAGAAAGTGGGGAAGAGATGAGAAAGAACGCTAAGAGATGGAAAGAGTTAGCAAGGGAGGCTATGATGGACGGTGGTTCTTCGGATAAGATTCTTCAAGCATTTGTGGATGAGGTTGAATCATTGGAGTGACCTTCTTGTGATATTCATGTTTGTATTTGTGTGTCTTTGTCTGTCCCCTCATTTTGGGCTCTTTTAGCAAATGATGTTGAGAATAGTTCATTGGCATATAATTGTATCTTCTTTGGGATCCAATCAATCACTATCCATATACAGTGGGTCTCACACTCTAGAGGTGGGTCCCACGCGACATTGACAATGATGGAATCCCATGGAGATTACACATACATGTAGGTGATCCGAATTCAATGATGTTGAATTTGTTTCCCAAATAACTTAAAAAAATATAGGTTAAATTACATGTACTACACTTGGATTATGGATTAATTACATCTACAATTCACTAGATTCTGACAATTACACATACCACCTCTAATTTCAAAAACATGTAAAAGAAGGGCTATTCCATTAAAAAATTTCGGTTAAATGATGATGTTAGTTAATACTAAACATTTTACGAACAGAATTACCCTCAATGGTAGTTGAAATGTCATATTTTCCTTTATTTAGACTAAATGTTTTTACCCTACTTATTCCCCCAAATCGAAAATTAGAAGCCGTAAACCTCGATTCATTGCTCTTACGGAAGAGAAAGAAGAAGAAGGCAGAGCTTCTTCAAAGTTCTGGTATCTTGCACGCTGACGACCTACAGTTTGAGTCGCATATCAGAGTTCTATCTTTCGGCGACCACGAAACAAAAATGTTGATTGATAGCACTCTCCCAGTCTTTATCGAAAAAAAAAGAAAAAAAGAAACACAATCGTGGCTAAGTAAGATCATGACCTCCATTTTTTATTGGACCCTTTCTCAGTCACCTACCCGCAATTTTCAGGTCAGAGGTTTTTATTTGACCCTCTCACGGTCACCGACCCTCTGTTTTCAGCTATTTTTCTCTGTTTTCTTGTTTACTCCAGCCAAAGAGAATCCAGACTCTATTTTTTTTTTTATATTTATTTACGAGCATCTCTGCTTGCGTAGATTGTCATTGAGATCTCCAGTCGCAAAGCTTCAACATGTTCGCAACCTTCCTTCACGCTTAATTCACGCTTTGCCTTGGAGTCCTATACTTTTCAGTTCCATAACTGGAGGCTTTTCATCCTCAAACCCTTCACAAAACACTTGAACCCAATCTTTGTACTTCCAAACCCTCCTCAACTTCCACCACTCCCAATGGCATTGTTTACTGCAAGAGGCCTTACCTTTCTGACCACACGATCGGTTTCTTGATTGACAACCTAGATGTGTCCAAGCTGAGCTTGGAGGTATGGGATGTTGAATGTTGCCATGCCACACAGCTATGAAGTGTCACCAGTGATTTTTAGCTGATTGCAGGGGTTGTAGAATTCCCAAACAGAGCATCTGCCAACTCATATGTAGGAGCCTATTTTCTCTTGATCATCTCCCTCCTGGCTCCAGATCCCACTGCAACTGTCATTTAGAGAATTTGAAAAGGAGCATTAGAAAAGGACCTTTCAGATCTCTTTTCAAATTCTCCTTGCCCTTTATAGTGGATGGAATGGAATTTGAACCGTTTAATGGCTTATTGATGATTCTTGCTGCTGTGATTTTACAAAAATTTCATAATTGAATCAAATCTTGCTGCCACGTTCAAAGTTAGAATGAAATCAAACCTTGTCAGAGCTTCACGTTCGATGTTGTCGCCCGAGATATTGGGGATGATAGAAATGGCAGATGCCTCAATTCATTGTAGGATAAGATAAGGTTTGGGAGTGAAAATGAAATAAGGTTTTCACTCAGAGGGTATTTTTTTATTTCAATAGAAGGTTAAAATAGTCGATTTCATATTTCTCATCTTAAACCTATTAGAGTAAAAATGTCTTTCAATTTTTATGGTTTCTATCGTTAGTTAAATGGGAGCAGGTGTAATTATTAGAAATTAGTGGGTGGTAGGTGATATTAGTCCATAGTCCAGGGGTAGCATGTATAATTTAACTTCTTCAATATCCGGGTTGCGACATAAGATGTCATTCATAGTAGGCGAAATAATAAGCTTGATTGCCATTAAAGTAGAAGATAAGGCTTCATTGTTAATTCCAGATGATGAAAATGCATCTTGCAAATGATAAAGGAAAGAAGAATAAATATCAGCCTGATTGCTTGACCAATTACCTGAAGGAAGTTTTATTTGAAGAATTCTATTGCTGCACCTTCTTTGGACAGTGGTAGCATGAAAGAAACTTGTGTTAGCATCTCTATTCTGAAGCCAATCCACCTTAATTTCTGCCTCCACATGATTTCTTCTCTAAGCAATTATTCTTCCAATTTGCTAATAATCTCAATCTCCCTTTCTTGAGGAAAATTAGAATCAGGAAGGCCTTGCAGCGATAACAACTCATGCTTTAAATCCTCAATATTTTTCTGGATTTCACCATAATCGAGCCGGTTCCAATTTTTGAAGGAGTGCTTACTCTAATTGAGTTTTTTATGAATAATATCCCAGCCGACCCAGATACATAGGTATTCCAGCTACTAGCAGCCACCTTATGGCAATTGGGGTGCCTCACCCACATAGCTTCGAAGCGAAATGGTCTCTTTCCTTTATTTAAAATACCATCAAAATCTACCACAAATGGGATTGTGATCAGAACCAATCCTTTATCAAATTTGATTATTATATTATTACAACCAATCCTTTATCAAATTTGATTATTATATTATTACAACCAATCCTCTTATTATTCTAGGTGAAAGTCGACCCATGAGAGTATAGCTGTAAAAGCTGACACTGATCAATGATGAAATGGATGTAGCAGTCCTTAGAAGATATAGTTAATAGATCATCAATTACTAATGAAATGGATGTAGCAGTAGCTTGCTGGAAACCCAGAGTTAGGACTTTACATCTTTTTTATTTCTTCCCCATTTTTTTATTAAGTATTTTACATTTATGAAGAAATTTATGAAGATTGACTCGCAATTTGTTATTCTCAACAGAAGCATCTTGCCTAATTCACTAGTTTGTGGGAAGATAGTGAATTTTTGTATTTGAAAAATGTTTTAGTTTGAGGAGAAATTTGTAAATCTTGTATGTATACGCAACTAGACGATTTCTTTAATTTTTTTATTGAATGTTTTATAACGAATCTTTATTTTTCCCTTTATCGAATCAATGAAATTTTTTTAATCCACTAAGAAGGCTTTCATGGGTGAATATTTACTCTTTCAATATCTGTTTCATTTGTAAAGCCAGTCCGCGACCTCTCACAAAAAATGAATTGGTTCCTGGTTTACGCCATCCCACCCAATGAATCATTAGGCTTCTTTTTTCAATAGAATCTTTTGGAGTCAGACAACCGAAGGCAAAGAGAGCCCATAAATTCAAGGAATCCAGTGAGGATGAAAACTAGGAAGTTGATATCATTTGTAGTGGTGGAATCATGGCAAGGTGAAACCATTTGAACACTATTCCTTGAACCTGAAGGTCTTCATTAAGAGTAATAGATACAGTTGGACAGTGAGATGTTTGCTGAACAGAGTCGACTAGGGTGAGAGTATTAACGTCATTATCTGAAATGGGTGATTTTGAAAGGCCATGATTAAAGGTGGTTTGGTTGGTTGGATTTTGTCCGACCCATCACTCGGATTTGAAAGGGAAGCTTTGGAGAAGTGAGGGAGAATATTTGAAATCATTTTTGGAATTTCTGGGCCGTTGAGTAATTTGTTCTAGAATGAAAGATTGTGGGGCATTCAATGCATTTGAAACGGAAAAGGGAGAAGGAAGTTGGAACGTTCATTGCATTTGAAATGGCATAGGGAGGTGGAGCATTTGTTGGAATACCTGGACTTGTGCTTGATCCTTGATTGGAGAGACAAATTCCTTGAGTACTTAATGGGTTAAGACAGCGATTGTGATTCTTTCTATTATATATTGCTTGTATTGGTATCCGCCAAATGACTAAAGCGTGCCAAATTTCCTCTTGGGAAAGTTCAACTGTCTCCAGAAGGCCTCGTTGTATGGAACTGAAATGAATCAACATTAAATGACTGTTGAACGCCATCATTGTTATCAGAGCTGGCCTGAGAATTTGAAAACTCCCGCTGCAAAGGTGTGGAGGGTGGCTGTCCAGTGATAACTAACAACTTAGCCTCTTCCAATAATATCTTACTTAGAAGGATACCTTTAAGCTCTGGTCCAAAAGGACGAGTAGTTAGAAGAGCTAGGGCAAATTTGAGGTGGGCTCACATCCGTGTAAATTCCCATGAAACTGATCAGCTTCAAAGCATTGAACACATCTATTTTGTTCCTGACCAATGAGTCTTCAGAAATAGCAATAAACCAGGAGCCGGTCAAATTTAATTTGAATATTGTTCTCAATACCAGATCGTTTTTTGATTAGAAAATGCGAACGAGGCGATTTATTTGTTTCGATGATGACTGGAGCACACAGGAAATGGACTTTATTCCCCATCGCAAAACCATCAATAATCATCAGTTGGGTAGGGGTACCAACTTTTGCAGCCAAACGATAAGCCATACCCTCAGAGAGAAACTTAGATGATATATTGTGAAGTTGAGCCCAGATTGACAACTTGTTTAACTTCCAGTCTTTCTGGGCATTCCATCGTTCCAAAACCAATAAGTTGCTGGCGACAGACCATGGAGCTTCATTCAAAATTGTTGCTGCTGAAACTGAGTTTGCTGATGTGTCAAGACTCCTGCTAGATGAAGAGAGGGTTAGTGGAGTCGGATGGGATGTCCGACGTCCATTCCAAAGATCAAGTCAGGATCAGAGCAACCAATATGGAGTCTACAAGAAAGTGGTAGACTCTTAGGAGAGGTGGATCCCTTGAGTATTCCTTAAGAGATTATGAGATTAGATGCCCTTACTTGTGACTGTCGAGTGGTTTTATGGTAGACGTACCTACTTCTTGAGAGGATGTCATGACCGGAGATGGAGCGAATGTGTCTAAGCCTGTGATTCCGTGAAGGCCGAGTATAACAAGTATGATTATTGGATCCTACCGGATCATTATGGGAGTCCATTGGATGTTGATCCTGCGGCCATGCTAGGACGCCGCTTTTGCCTTCATTGTCCATCATACGCACCTCTCGCGGGTATTGAATCTGATCTCCAGGATCATCCCTTGATTGTGATCCTTTTGAGACGTATGGAATTTATCTAGAAATTTGACACGTGCGAATACCCACGTGCCCCTTCTTGCGGTAATTGAGATGTCCCTGGGCTGACATCTGGTGGGACATGTGTTGTCTCCCCAGCGTAGTTCTAAGACAGACGCGTGTCTTGACAGGATTGGCTAAGAGAAATATGTTGTTAACAGTTGCTCCTTGCTTCTGCGAACTTGCCGAGTTCAAAGAAGCAATCTTTACTTTGTAATGCATTTCGTTCATAGTTGTCATAGTCTTCTTAAAGACTGTAGTGACAACCTTGAAAACTACAGTGATGACCTTGAAAACTGTAATTGCCTTTGACGGGATTTCTCGATTACCCTTGATCGAGCTTGTCATTTTCAGATCGTTGTAAATCTTGCGATATTTTTACTGACATGAGACTGTTCTCGCTCGTTTTAGAATCTTCAAAGGCATGTAGGGGAATGGGGGAATTCAAAAAATGACTTTTTCAAGTAATCTTCCCAATAAGTATTCCAAATATCCCACCCATCATGATCACACGATGTTTCAGTGTGTGCGGTTACAGAGCAGTTAACCCCTAGGGTATTGCTACGCGTCGAAGTAGCTGTTTTTGTCATATCAGAGTTCCTATATCCATACTACAATGACATAGTGCACAATTTTGTCTTCACCTTTTAAAACATTGCATTAAATGCGACGGATGAGGATTGGATGTGAGGGGAGGCCTGTTCTTTATCGGTTGAGGGCGTCCCATCTCCTTCTTCGACAAAGCGAGAGAGAGAGAGAGAGAGAGAGAGAGAGAGAGAGAGAGAGAGAGAGAGAGAGAGAGAGAGAGAGAGAGAGAGAGTTTTCTTTGTAATGATGAGATCCGGATTCCAAAACTTCTTCAAATCCGTCGAAAGGCGATAAAAACTCAACGAAGGGATTGTTAATCACTTTTGGCTTTTTGATTGATAGAGTTTCTGGAGCAGAGGAAGTTCTTCTTCATCTTTTTCAGCGTTGTATTTCATTTCTTCGTCACTTTTCCACAATAAGTTTTCCTTCTTCTTTGTCATTTATTTTCTTGCCGGGCATTTCTTTTAGAGTTGTCTTTAGAGCCATCCATCTCTAGACTGTTCGATCCTCTCGGGACAATGCCCTCAGAACCTAATGAACCTATATTTGGTTGGCTTCTAGAGGAGTACACTGCGTGGAACTTCTCAGCTTCCAGGGCACCGTCAAGGAGTAGAGCACCGGTGAGGTCTTCCAAGGGCCACCATAGCCAGAACGCTTCTTGTAGTTGGAAATGAAATAAACATTTTCTCTTGTGTTCCCGGCTCTAGGGGAACAATCACTAGTATTTTCACTTTCTTGGCTGAAAAAGAGAGAGAATCTAGGATGCCTTTGCTGTCTGCAATCCCAATGTCAAAATCCCCAGCTCTCCTAGGAGAATTTGGGGATATTGCGGTTCCTTCACCCACTGAAGTGGAGGCTATGGGGATAACCAGCGTGATGACCAATGGAAAGCTTGATAGGTTTCTGTTTGAATATCTAATCGACAACCACTACAACACTAGAGAGTTCCTTCAAAAGGTGAACCTGCTTGTTGGCCCCATAGAACGGAGATGTGTATATATACTGAGTTTCTTTGTTCAGGGTTCAAGTTCCTTATTCCTTGTGAGGCAGTTAAAATCCTTCATTATTAGGATCTTGCCCCAGCCCAAATCCAAGCTAATTCATGATCTATGATCTATGATCCTTGTAAGACCCGTGTCAAACTAACCCGGTCTTACCACCTTGAACCAGGTTTACCCATCATGGTCGAGTCAAATGGACCAAGGGCATGAAGGAGATCGAGATCCCAGGTATAAAATCGACCCAAAAACATTTAATTCTAGGGGAGGGTCGCACACCCAGCTAAGCAGGGTCGGACCTCCCAAAACAGAAAGTCAGACCCTCAGTTTTGAAGGGAGGGTCGGACAGCTTAAGACCCTAGGGTCGACGGGATCATCGACCCTCCCATCGACCCCGGTTTCGCCGAAACTGAAATTAGGAAATTTCTTAATTTTCGGTTGGGATTCTTTCCAAATCTCAATGGGATTATTATAGGACATTCCTAGTCTATTTAAAGGACGTCCCTAAACCACTTTCACTCCTTTCACAACCCTAATTTAATTGAGAGAAAGAGAGAAGAAGGAAAAGAGGAAGAAAGGAGGCTAGGAAGAAGGCTTAGTAAAAAGGAGAAGAATTTACAAAGAAAAGTAATCTTCTCAGGTATGGATACTAATTCCATGAGTTTCTACAGACCTTAGGTTAGATATGGTTGAGTGTAGGATTTCGGAGAAACCCAAACCATCCATCCATGGTTAGGTTTTCATGGAAAACCATAGGAGGAGGCACGAAAACTATCTAGATGGATTATACATGGTTTTAGACCATGGAATGACTGATGAATGAATGTAGGAAGTAAGCCATAGGACCCAAACACGAAGAATGGATTTAAAAGTGGAAATTGGACCAGAGTGCACCAAGGGTGTACCGAGGGTCGATAGACCATCCGACCCTAGGTGTTTCTGACCATCGACCCTCAGCATTCGGGAAGTTCAGAATGGAGGGAGGGTCGATAGACCCATCGACCCTAGCATCGACCCTAGCATCGACCCTTAGTTGACAGAATGGTTTTAAATTCCGAATTAATTCTAATTAAATTCTATCGACTTGGTTAGGTTTGCTAGCAATATAATTACGTTATATCGGTGATTCGAAAGCTTGGAAAATATCTTTTAGCAAGCTAAGGTGAGGAACCTTAACCCCAAACTAAATTGGTTAATAATAAACTGTTTTCTATTTCTTGAGTCCTATGCCATGTTTGATTCTATGCGAATATGTTTGTAATGTGCATACAGCATGCCATCCAATATTTCTATTACTTGTTCATGCATATTTACTTTATTGTTTATAACATGATGATGATGATGATGATGATAGGAATAGGCATGTGCTTGTATGTGTGTGGTTGATGTACTTGATGCGAGCGAGTATCAGGGGAGGTGTGATGAGAACGTCAATAAACGTTAACCTTTGGCGGGTCTCAGCACTTTAGCTCTATCTCTAACTCAAGTCATGTGCATTGACATCGTCGTATCGCCATTACCTTAGCAGAACTATTATGTCGTAGAGTATCAGGGGAGGTGGTCTCGGTCCTTGTAGTCTTTGACTCTACCGGGGGGCCTTAGCTCTATCTCTATGGATGTTCTGAGGGATGCTGGGGTGAGGCCTTGGATACACTGTTTGGCATTAGGATTGGACGCAAGTAGCAAGCTCTCATCTGCCATCTATCGGGACGGAGCAACTGGTTGTCGATCTCTGCTCTCATCTCCATCTCAACAAACTGTGGCTCTCCCGACGCACAGTACACCATAGGGCCATCATAGGCAATGCCCAACAGATCGGCCAGCTGCCGATAATCAAAGGAGATGTGCACCCCCTTGACGTAACTAGTGATGCGCAACTCCTGACCGTGTTCAACATCATTGTAATTCCCCACCACCTGGAGATTACAATAAAACTGGCGCACCAAGTCTGGACATGTGCACGCGTCGTATGTGATGACAGGGAGCCACCCCATATCACCGAATGCTCCCTCTACATTGAACAAGGCTAGCTCAGCCAAGTTCACCATGCGACCCCCTTCCACTTTCTTACGGGCATAGTTAGCATACTGTGCCTTGGCTTCGTTTGAACGGAAGCGAAGTGGATCACGCAATCTTGGCACTTTAGTATGGGCCATAGTATCTGCAACAATAAGAAGGAGAAAAGAAATAAGGAGTTAATAGGATAAAAATCCAAAAATTTTAAAATAGAAGCCCATTCCACACTATACAAGTGGGCATAAGAACTTACGTAGGTTAAAACATATCCTACAATCTACATGCAGTAGAAAATTTTAACGGATAAGGTCCAATTTGAAGAAATTCAAGAAAAATAAAAAATTTCGATAAATTAGGGCAAAAAGAGAAAAATTTAAGTTTCTCGATAATCAACCGATGAAACTTATAAATTTTTGAGGGCTTTCGTTCCTCAAGACCCCAATAGCAAAAGCCCCCAATAAAAAATCGAATTTTTACGGTTGGAAAAAGTTTAATTTGGAAAATACGAGCTAAATGAGCAAAAACCTAGAAATAAAAACCTAAAAACAGGGAAAGTTGGGAAATTTTACCTGTAGAGGTGATGTGGATGTCGAAACTCGGACTAAGAACGATCCACAATAGTGAAGTAGCACTGTAGCAACTCGGAGAGTAGAGATGAGTCGAAACGGAGGAGGAATAGTGAGAATTGACCCAGAATCGGATCTTAAAAATCTGATTTTTGGTCCGAGGGTCGGACAATTCGACTGACACCATCGACCCTCGGATCGACCCTCCAATCGACCCTCGACTCTCGGGAATCTGACAGAAAATCGAGGGTCGGACTGAGGGTCGGACACCCATCGACCCTCGCATCGACCCTCAGCTCTTGGGAAGAACAGGTCATTCCCAGGGTCGGATACCAAGGGTCGGACACACCAGCGACCCTCACCATCGACCCTACATAGAAAAGACAGTATTTATTTCAGAATGAATTGGAGATTTTGAATTTTATATCGGTTAGCGTGCCTACATGAAGTATAAATGATTTCTCACTGATTTTGATGATTTTCAAGCACCATCCGTCTCAAAAGTAAATATGTCTGGCCGTAGAGTGACCCGACAGACCCGAAACACAGTCCCACCACCACCACCGGCGGATGAGACTAGTCAAGAGAACAATTATGCACAGGGTAATCCCGAGCCGGCAGACCCTACAAATTTGCCACCACCACCACCAGAGCTAACAACAGTGGTGATGAATCTGGCACAACAGCTACAACAAATGCAACATGCACAAGCTCAAATGCAGGTTGCGATGGGAGTTATGTTTCAAGCCACTCAGGCTGCAGCCATGCACACTGGGCAAGCTAGTGCAGCACCAGTGGGTAACCACCCAGCTCAACAGACACCTCAACAACCGGCTGCACCAATTCCAGTGCAAGTCCCAGAAGCAGCCCAAGGGAACTATCAGTATCCACCCCCTATGTTTGGGGCAAACCCCCAAAACCAACTGGATCACTCCCGACTAGTAGAGAGATTTTTGAAGATGAAACCTAAGGAATTCAACGGCAAGCCGTCTGATCCACTGTGGCCAGCACACTGGATAGACGAGATGGAAAGGAACTTCCTTATGATGACTATCACTGAGGAAGAAAAAGTGTTATGCGCCACCTTTATGCTCAAAGGCGACGCACACCATTGGTGGAAATCTACAAAGACATACTTATTGACCAAGCACGCCCTACTGACATGGGCTATATATAAAGAAGCATTCTTCGAGAAGTATTTCCCCAGAAGCTTCAGAGATTCAATGGAGAAAGAGTTCCTGAGTTTGTACCAGGGACAGATGACCGTAGACGCATATCAATAGCGCTACGAAGAATTGTTTTTCTTTGCACCGGCTAGTATGCAAGAAGAAGATACAAAAACCCGTAGATTCGTCGCGGGACTAAGAGGAAGCATAAGAGAAAATGTTCTGGGTTTAGAAAAGAAGATTTACAACGACGCTGTCCAAATTGCTCGAATAATTGAATTGAGCCAGAAGGAGAGCTATTTCTCCCAGAGTAGAGGAATCAAGAGACCAGCCGGAAACTCCTACAACGGAGGCAATAATAGGACGTATAAACCTTTTCGTCCTCAGAGTTATGCAACTGCACCAAAGTCTACTGCAGCAGCTCAACCACAGCCAAAGTCAAATTTTGAAGCCCCGAAGTGCTATAACTGCAACCAACCAGGGCATATGGCAAGAGAATGCCCAAAACCCAAGAAGCAACTACATCAAGGACGGGTATATGTCGTTACATCAGAGGATGCTGCCGCATCGCCCGATGTGGTCACAGGTATGGCCGAAACTTGTAAGGTTATAATTAGAATTGATTGAGCATGTAGACTAAGTAAAAACGAATCACAGGTATCGTACCTATCAATGGCGTACTAGTCAGAGTACTCTTTGATTCAGGAGCTACTCATTCATTTATATCTGTGTCGTTTGGAAAGAAGACCAATATGCCAATCAAAACATTAGACTACAAATTACTTGTACGGTCACCGATGGGATTAGAAGTGGAATTAGAGAAAGGTTATGGACCATGTCCAGTTCTCATTGGAAAGCAGACCTTGGATGCAACCTTAATACAACTTGAGATGGCAGACTTTGACGTCATCTTGGGAATGGACTGGTTAGCTCGGCATTCTGCAAATCTGTTATGCGCCGAGAAGAAGCTAACGTTCAAAGACAAAGAAGGAGCAGAATTCAGTTTCTCGGGAACCAAACTTTTCAGAAGACGCAAGCTCATACTCTCAGCATTAAAGGCTAAGAAGTGCCTTGAGAAAGGAGCGGTCGGATATCTAGTATCAGTGGTCGACCTAACCAAGGACATGCCACGAATGGAAGATATTGAGGTCGTGCGAGATTTTCCTGATGTATTTCCGGAGGAACTACCCGGATTACCACCCGACCGAGCCACGGAGTTTGTAATAGACCTAATACCTAGAGCCGCACCAGTATCAAAAACACCTTATAGAATGGCTCCTACTGAACTGAAGGAATTAAAAGTACAATTACAAGAACTGCTGGAAAAGGGTTATATTAGACCCAGTATATCTCCATGGGGAGCACCGGTGTTGTTCGTAAAGAAGAAGGATGGTAGTGTTCGGTTATGTATCGACTATCGAGAGTTGAATAAGCTAACAATCAATAATCGATATCCACTACCCAGGATTGATGACTTATTCGATCAGTTACAAGGAGCGAAGGTATTCTCAAAGATTGATCTTCGATCAGGCTATCATCAACTGAAGATTAAAGAAGGTGACATTCCGAAGACAGCTTTCAGGACAAGATACGGACATTATGAGTTCCTAGTGATGTCCTTCGGATTAACTAATGCACCGGCAACATTCATGGAACTTATGAACCGGGTTTTCCACGATATGTTGGATACGTCGGTCATAGTATTTATTGATGACATATTGGTATACTCCAAGGACAAGAAAACCCATGTCAAGAACCTAAACGCAGCCCTACAGCGTTTAAGGAAAGAGAAGTTATACGCCAAATTTTCGAAGTGTGAGTTTTGGCTAAGTGAAGTCGCCTTTTTAGGCCATGTAGTATCCGTAGAAGGAATCAAAGTGGACCTCAGTAAGATCGAGGCTATAGTGAAGTGGGAAGCACCAAAGAGTGTTTCAGAAATTAGAAGTTTTCTGGGTCTAGCTGGATATTATCGGAGATTCGTAGAAGACTATTCTCGGATTGCCGTACCTCTCACCAGTTTGACCAAGAAAGGAGAAAAGTTTGTATGGACGGATAAGTGTGAAAAGAATTTTCAAACACTGAAGACCAGATTGATATCCGCTCTAATTTTGACCATTCCCGTTCCAGGACAGACATTTACCTTATACACTGATGCATCGGGATTGGGATTAGGATGTGTGCTTATGCAAGGAGAGCAAGTGGTTGCATATGCATCGAGACAATTGAAGGTACATGAGAAGAACTACCCCACTCATGATTTGGAGTTAGCGGCAGTAGTACATGCTGTCAAGATATGGAGACACTACCTATACGGAGAGAAATTTCAGATTAAGTCGGACCATAAAAGTCTTACTTATTTATTTAATCAGAAGGAGTTGAATATGAGATAAAGAAGATGACTGGAACTATTGAAAGACTATGATTGTGATATCCAGTATCATCCGGGAAAAGCGAACGTAGTAGCAGATGCAGTGAGCAGAAAAGCAATGATAAAGTCTCAAGGAGAAACTAGCACGACTGCAGCAATGTATACCAACGGAATGGTGTTCAATCACGGCAACAAACAATATGTGATAGATACAACGGATGAATCAGCTAGCCAAGGGTTTATTCATCGGTTTTCAAATATGTTCGCGGCATTGAAGATTATACCGGATATAGTGGACGAAGTGAAGACAGCTATCAAAGCAGATCCTTATCTGAGAACAGTACAAGAAGATATTGAGAAAGGTAGGACCAACCCTGAGTTCACCTTAGATACCGAGAAGGTACTGAAATATAAAGGGAGAATATGTGTACCTGAAACAGAAAGTATGGACATTAGACACCGACTGATGAAGGAAGCCCATACCACCATCTACTCGATACATCCTGGAAGCACAAAAATGTATCATGATCTAAAGAAACTGTATTAGTGGAGGGGAATGAAGGTAAATGTAGCCAAGTTCGTGTCTCAATGCCTAAATTGTCAGAAGGTAAAGGCGGAACGATAAAGACCCGTAGGACTGTTACAGCCATTACCGAAACCAGCATGGAAATGGGACTGCATCATTATGGACTTCGTCACAGGACTACCATTGACTCCTCGAGTAGTTGACGCAGTTTGGGTGATTGTGGACCGTCTGACTAAGACAGCTCGCTTCATACCGATACGACCCCAGTATACACTGGAAAGGTTAGCAAAGTTGTATGTGGATAATATTGTTCGGTTACATGGTGTTTCAGAAAGCATTGTGTCCGATAGAGATCCACGATTTACTTCCAAATTTTGGGAAGGACTGCAAAAGGCTATGGGTACAACATTGAAGTTCAGTACTGCATTCCACCCACAGACAGACGGCCAGTTGGAGTGTACAATCCAGATTTTAGAAGATATGCTACGGGCATGTGTGATTGATTTCAAAGGATCATGGGACGAAAAGTTACCATTGATCGAGTTCACTTACAATAACAGCTATCAGGCTACTATACAGATGTCACCTTATGAAGCACTGTATGGCAGGAAATGTCGAACTCCCTTGTTTTGGAATGAAGTTGGAGAACGTTGTATTGTTGGACCGGAATTTGTTGAAGAGACTTGTCGAGTAGTCGACATCATCAAGGAAAGAGTAAGAGTAGCTCAGAACCGTCAGAAGCAATACGTAGATACTCGACGAAGAGAGCTAGAGTTCGCCGTAGGTGATAAAGTATTTTTGAAAGTATCGCCTATGCGAGGATTGAAGAGGTTCGGACAGAAAGGAAAACTATGTCCAAGATACGTCGGGCCATATGAGATTCTGGCTAAGCGTGGAAAAGTAGCTTATCAGTTAGCACTACCACCATCTATGTCAAGTGTGCATGACGTATTTCACATATCCTTATTGAAGAAGTATGTCAAAGACCCAACACATATGTTGACAGTGGATTTGCCGGAATTGACTGATGATTTGACATTTGAAGTAACACCAACGAAAATCACTAGTCGAAAGGTTCAACGTCTACGTAACAGAGATATTTACTATGTTAAGGTCACATGGAAAAGTAGAGACATGGAAGAGGTTACATGGGAAGAAGAAAATGCTATGAGAAAGCAATACCCTGACTTGTTTGATTCAGAAGGTGCATACAATTTCGAGGACGAAATTTTTATAAGTTGGGGGGAGTTGTAAGACCCGTGTCAAACTAACCCGATCTTACCACCTTGAACCAGGTTTACCCATCATGGTCGAGTCAAATGGACCAAGGGCATGAAGGAGATCGAGATCCCAGGTATAAAATCGACCCAAAAACATTTAATTCTAGGGGAGGGTCGCACACCCAGCTAAAGCGGGTCGGACCTCCCAAAACAGGAAAGTCGAGCCCTCAGTTTTGAAGGGAGGGTCGGACAGCTTAAGACCCTAGGGTCGACGGGATCATCGACCCTCCCATCGACCCTCGGTTTCTGACGAAACTGAAATTAGGAAATTTTCTAATTTTCGATTGGGATTCTTTCCAAATCTCAATGGGATTATTATAGGACATTCTTAGTCTATTTAAAGGACGTCCCTAAGCCACTTTCACTCCTTTCACAACCCTAATTGAATTGAGAGAAAGAGCGAAGAAGGAAAAGAGGAAGAAAGGAGGCTAGGAAAAAGGCTTAGCAAAAAGGAGAAGAATTTACAAAGAAAAGTAATCTTCTCAGGTATGGATACTAATTCCATGAGTTTCTACAGACCTTAGGTTAGATATGGTTGAGTGTAGGATTTCGGAGAAACCCAAACCATCCATCCATGGTTAGGTTTTCATGGAAAACCATAGGAGGAGGCACGAAAACTATCTAGATGGATTATGTAAGACCCGCACTCTGAAAACCCGGTCTAACCTTGGTTTTGTGTCGTGATAGGTCTTCCGATCATCACCGAGCCAGACGGGGCAAGCGGATAACAAACGGGTACAAAATCGGACCGAAGTCGACCAAATTATACCTGATTTTAGGTATACCGGTCGATGGTACCGGTATTGGTACCGGTTGACCGGTATGGCCTGCACAGCTATGTGCGAGAATTTGGAAATTGGTCTCTGCGGGTCTCGCTTACCTGATTTCAAATCCTAGAAGTTTCCTAATCCTAGTAGGATTACTAAACCCTATTTCTAGCCTATAAATACACCCTTAAGCCTCCTCAAATCCTTTCCATTGTCTCTCGCAAACCCTAGAGAAGAGAAAGAGGTGGAAAATGAGAAGGAGCTAGGAAGAAGAAGGAGCCGCCATTACCGTCGACGAAGCTCACGCTACGCCTGTCAACGGTAAGTGTTTGAATCCATCTTCTCACCCTATGTTAGTTGTGTGGGTGGATCAAAACCATGCAAAGTAGGTATTGATCTAAAACCCTAAGTTGGCCAATAAACCCTAAGTTGCCGTCAAACCCTAGATTCGAGTTTCGAGATGATATTCATCGAACCGAGACTTGAATGAGTTGGGGATAACTCTAACTCAAAGCCTAGACTTAGACTGGATAGGAGAAACCCTGAAAATCCATGGAGGATGATCGACGGCAGTAAAAAAACCCATGTATGGTCTTCCGGAGACATACCGGTCGACTATACCGGTTGCACATGGTGCGACCGGTTTGTTGCCACCGCTACCTCTCGGGAGGTTATCTGTGGGGGACCGGCTGACCATACCGGTCGCCAGTCTTTCCCACAGAGCTGCGACCGGTACGTGCCACCGGTCAGCTCTGTGAGGGTAGTTTGTGATCTCTGTTGGTTTACGACCAACATGAAACCCTAAACAATATATTCTAATGAAACCCTAATAATATTGTAGGACTTTGTGACTTATCGTTTGGACCTTGCGACGTGGAGCAAGTTATCGAACGAGCGTCAGGTAAGGGAATCTGACCTAAACCTAATAATTAATGGACATTAAATCGTTGTTAATCATTGAATATCTCTGAGGTGATGTTTGTGCATATTCACATGCCATCCTTTACTTTCAGTTATTATAATTGTTCATGCATTGATAGGATGTGATTGTTAGGCATGTGATTGTTTTCGTTGGTGTGTGGAGTGGGGCATGGGCCTGGGATCGCTCTTCACACTGGCACCTTTTTGTAGTAATCTGTCTTAACATGCTTGGTACGGGTGGGGTATCAGGGGAAGGTCGTGGTACGGTGGTATCCGATATTGATGTTGTCCCGGCCATTGTTTTGTGGTACTGAGGATTCCGAGTCGACGCTGGCTTGTCCACGATGCTTTAGCTCTATCTCTATGCCATAGGGAGTTATGTTGGGATAGGGTCTACCTGCGTATTGTTTCTATCCTAGTGGGTTAGTTGCGGATAGGGTATCAGGGGGAGGTGAGGTATTGTGGTCTCCGACCCGGCCTGCACGCTCTAGCTCTATCTCTATGCCGTAGACGGCTGTGCTGGGATAGAGCATACATTGATGACATATAGGATTGGTTAGTTGCGAGCCCAGTTTGCGAGCCCTGGCCAGTAGGGGCTTAGGTACTGGTATGGGTAGAGTATCAGGGGAGGTGCGGGTATACCTTAGCTCTATCTCTATTCCATGATGGGTGCATGTGTGTTGGTGGTAGTGTGATCTACTGTGCGATGCCACACACTCGTGTATAGAGGTGCGGGGGCCACCAAACCTTTCTATAGCACATTGCAAACTTTAAACCAGACCACAACATAAAATGATTGTTACTCATGCATAATCTTGTAAAACTGTCTGATTGTCTTACTGAGCTGTGTTGTGTGCTCACCCTTTGTATATACATTGTTTTTAGATGTTGATGCAGGATACACTGTGGACGACTACGTGAACACTTCGGCGTACGGTGGTATAGCTGCTCTGGATGTACAAGCAGGGGAGGACGAGCATGATGCTTCATGCGAGTGCCCTTTCTGCGTGTACCTTTGATTTGTTTTATTTATTTATTTCAGTTATTTTTGATTGGATTAAAGGGATGTAAGAGATTATTATTTTATGTGTTTGATTTTGAATAATGGGATATTTTATTATCAATAAATACTCAGTTCAATCTATTTAAAGTCTTCCGCTGTATATTTATATTCTGATTGTGGTTATGTGTAATTGGTTTGTATGGGTGGACACGGCCTATTCGAGATCCTGGTCTGAACCGTTGGTTCAATGACGGTTTCTTTTACACACATTCCCGTTGGATCGGGGGGGTGTGACCGGGGGGGATATATACATGGTTCTAGACCATGGAATGACTGATGAATGAATGTAGGAAGTAAGCCATAGGACCCAAACACGAAGAATGGATTTAAAAGTGGAAATTGGACCAGAGTGCACCAAGGGTCGCACCGAGGGTCGATAGACCATCCGACCCTAGGTGTTTCGACCATCGACCCTCGGGTTGGGAAGTTCAGAATGGAGGGAGGGTCGATAGACCCATCGACCCTAGCATCGATCCTTAGTTGACAGAATGGTTTTAAATTCCGAATTAATTCTAATTAAATTCTATCGACTTGGTTAGGTTTGCTGGCAATATAATTACGTTATATCGGTGATTCGAAAGCTTGGAAAATATCTTTTAGCAAGCTAAGGTGAGGA
Source organism: Protea cynaroides (assembly GCA_028583415.1). Lineage (NCBI taxonomy): Eukaryota > Viridiplantae > Streptophyta > Magnoliopsida > Proteales > Proteaceae > Protea > Protea cynaroides. The sequence goes on along the minus strand of CM053275.1, from coordinate 27,860,743 downwards.
ACCTTAACCCCAAACTAAATTGGTTAATAATAAACTGTTTTCTATTTCTTGAGTCCTATGCCATGTTTGATTCTATGCGAATATGTTTGTAATGTGCATACAGCATGCCATCCAATATTTCTATTACTTGTTCATGCATATTTACTTTATTGTTTATAACATGATGATGATGATGATGATAGGAATAGACATGTGCTTGTATGTGTGTGGTTGATTTACTTGATGCGAGCGAGTATCAGGGGAGGTATGATGAGAACGTCAATAAATGTTAACCTTTGGCGGGTCTCAGCACTTTAGCTCTATCTCTAACTCAAGTCATGTGCATTGACATCGTCGTATCGCCATTACCTTAGCAGAACTATTATGTCGTAGAGTATCAGGGGAGGTGGTCTCGGTCCTTGTAGTCTCTGACTCTACCGGGGGGCCTTAGCTCTATCTCTATGGATGTTCTGAGGGATGCTAGGGTGAGGCCTTGGATACACTTTTGGCATTAGGATTGGTTAGTAGCGAGCCCAGTTCGTAAGCCCTCGCTAACAGGGGCTTACGTGTTGGTATAGCATTATATAGCAATAAACGTTAACCTTTGTTGTATAATGTTATGGTAGGGTGGATGGGGACGACGATAAACGTTAACCTTTGGGCGGGCTTCCATACCCTGTGTATAGAGGCGGTGTCAATAAACGTTAACCTTTGACCACCCAACCTTTCTATTGCACATTGCAAACTATAAACTAAGACCAAAGATATAAATTGATTTTTGCATGCATATGTGCTGTTGCATTATTTTGGCTACTCACTGAGCCGTGTTGTGTGCTCACCCCTCGACGTCGAATATTTTTAGTTGACGATGCAGGTTATACAGTTGAAGATTTTATGAACGCGTCAGCGTGTGGGAATGTAGCAGCTATGGAAGTTGGAGCTGAAGACGATACACACGACTCCTCTTGCGAGTGCAACTCGTGTGTATTTGACTAGATATTTTTTTTAGGTTTCTTTATTGGATTTATAAGACATGTATTTGGTACTTAATTATTTATGTCTCCGTTTGAACACAGAATAATTTGTTATTATTTATGAATACCATTTAGTTCTCAGTTCATTTATTTATAAGACTTCCGCTATTGTGTATTTACTCTGATTATGATGGTGAGTATATGAAGGTTCAGGTAACGCAGGGATAGCCTATTTGAGATCCTGGTTGAACCGTTGGTTATTTAGCGGTTCATCACACCATTCTGAAATGTGCGGAATTGGGGTGTGACAATCCTGGCCTTCATCGTTTTCTTCCGTAGGTTAGAGAGAATGTCGAGCGTCGAGCTATTCAGACATCTATTTATTTTGAACAAAGCCAATCCATCTGATAAAGCCATACCTAAATCGGCCTGGTATTTCTTCAACAAGCATCCTCAGACCTTCAAAATCTTGAGTAGGAAAAGAAACAAGGTTCTTACTTAGTCGCATAAATTCTATTTCGTGGGTTGCCAAGACATGAAGCCCATGCCTCTAGTGAACGTATGAAACTTCCCAGAGGTGCATGATCTAAACCAACTTCCGACCTTAGGCGAGGAGGATAAGTTTAGCCTTACATTGGTAGAGTCGGGTGTCCAGATCGATTATGAGGATCTTATTTCTCCCTTTTTGGCTTGCCCCGGTGACTTTGGAAAAGGGGATGATGTTTATGATGACATGATTCCCCCCGGGTTCTTCTTCGCTGTAGAAAGTACAAGTAAGATAAAAGTGCATAATTTATGTGCCGACTTTATTTTGGGTTTTTGCTCAGTACTAAATTTCCTGCTTTGGTGATTTGCAGTGGGGAAGTCCTCTATTGATCTTGACGCGATCAAGAAGTTACAGGAGCAACAAATAGCATCACAAGGCGACGGGGAAGGTCCCTCCAAAAAGATGGGGAGGAAAAAGAAGGCTTCCCGTATTAAGGCGAGAAAGCTTTTAAAGCAAAAAGAACGGTCCAAAGGTAAGGGCAGCACTATCAGGCCTAGGAAGAAGGCGAAGGTCATCGCTGGATCTGAGCCTGCGACTTAACTTGAGGAGTCTTCTCCAATTGCTCCTCTTTCTGAGGTGGACGTGATTTGTACCGATGCTCCCTCGATTCTTAAAGAAACTGTTGGGACATCGACTAGCATCCCCCCACCACTATCATCGCACGAGCTATAAGACCTGCACTCCACTAATCCAGTTTAACCGTGTCATGCCAGGTCTTCCCATTATAATCGGCTTGAGCGAACCAACCGTATAAAGGACCCGTGAGGCCAGGTAAGCTAAAAATAATCGATTTTACTTGAGTGGTAGACTGTAGGAACCTGTGTGGTCGACCAGTCATAGTTAGAAACTAAGACCAGTCAACCAGTCAAGTTTTAGACTCACTAGTCAATACCTTGAGACTCATTGTTCGACGAGAATTGTGACTAGTGAAGTCGACCAGTGAATCCCAGACTGGCTTCCAAATTAAGAAACTTTCCTTATTCTGAGTAGTGTCTCTCCTAATTGAGAGTGGACTCTATATGGGAACTTTCTCCCTATATAGAGGACGCCCCTCTGCTCTTTCTCATTCTTTTGCTTAATTCCAAACCCTAAAACTAAGAGAGGAAGAGAGAAGAGTAGAACATCAAGGAGAAGGAGTTGCAGATGAGCTTGTTGTTGATGGTTTCCATTCTTCTGTTGCAAGGAAACTAAGGTAAGAGGACCATCTCTATAGCAATTAGATTGGTTAGGATGATCTTTCATCTTTGTGTTGGTTAATTGAACCTCACAATGTGAATGGGATTATGAGATCTTTCAAGCAAACCAAAGGAGATTAGGGTTAATCTATGATTGTTAGTTAGGGTTAGCCTATGATTTTTTTATTGGAAATTATCAATTGGGAATCATTGGTTTCAGGCCATAGAACGACTCTAGGAGGAACCTCATTGGTAAGCCAAGGTGTTGACTCAAAAGAGAACTCGGATTGGAAAATATCCTGACCAGTGTTTCTCTGGTAGCATCATTGGTCAACTATAGGTGCGACCAGTGAGTCGACCAATGATTCTCGGGTGGTTTCCAGGAACTCTTTGGTCGCAGTCACTAGTCGCATGATGCAAGACCAGTCAGGGTCGACTAGTCATTAACAGGAAGCCCTATTTTGGAATTAAACTATTGTAACTTGATGAAACCATACCTTAACTTAAGTCTATAAATTGTTTAGGTTTTCAACTAGTTCCAAAGTAAGTTCCAAGGCTTGAAAGAGGAACAAACATGGTTTACAGGTGAGGGAACAAAACCTAAACTAATAGGCTAATAACAAACTACCTTACATTCTATCCAACTAATGTGATGCCATGCTTGTTTGATTGTTTATGCATCTCATATGTCATTCAATACTTGTTATATATATATATATATATATATATATAATGCATATTTTTATTATTGTTCTTATTTGATATGATGATGATGCTAGGAATAGGCATGTGCTTGTGTATGGTTAATGTGTTGGGTTGAGTGGAGTATTAGGGGGAGTATGGTGGTGTGTGATCCGTTAAGCTCTAGCCGTGTCTTTATTCAGTTTTGCACATTGACATCGTCGTATTGCTGTTACCTTAGCAGAACTAGTACTTCATAGAGTATCAGGGGAGGTGTACGCGGTGTATGGTTGTATGCTCTGCCAGCGGGCCTTAACTCTATCTCTATGGGGGTAGTGAGGAATGCTGGGGTAAGGCCTTGGATATAAATTCTTGTGATGACATTTAGGATTGGTTAGTTACGAACCCAATTTGCAAGCCCTTGTCAGTTGGGGCATATGTGTTGGTACGAGTAGGGTATCAGGGGAGGTTCTAGCAGTATGTGATCCGAGAACTCTAGCTTTATCTCTATTTCGTAGTGGGTGTTGTAGGGTGACAGTGGTGTGTGATCCGTTGGGTGTGCTTACACTCTCGTGTATGGTGGTGTGGTTGCAAACTATCCTTATCATAGCACATTTGCAAGCATATACCAGACCAGAGATAATAATTCGACTGCATATATATGCTTATGCATTGTTTTGTTTTACTTACTGAGCCGTGTTGTATGCTCTCTCCTCGATGTTGAATATTTTTAGTTGATGATGCAGGTACCACGGTGGAGGATTATATGAACAGGTCGTTGTATGGACATGTGGTGGCTATGGGCTTGCAGACTATGGAGGACGAGCATGACTCTGCGTGCTAGTGTTTCTAATGTCTTTATTCTTATTTTATTCGTATTTTGATTACAAGAACCTATGATATTATTTAATTATATTTTGGTTTACTTGGAGATAACTAAAATATTTATTTACTTATCATGTTGACCTCAGTTCGTTATTAATAAAAAAATTTCTATTTATTTTATTATCTTTGATTGTGTTGTGAATGTATTTGGTTTGAATTATTGGCATGGTCTTTATGAGATCCTGGCTTGAACCGTTGATTTTTTTTATGGTTCATCACACCATTGGTTAGCCCATATTTGGGGTATGATATGAGCTATAGAGGGATGTACCCCCGTCTCCTTTGGGGGTGTCTTCAGAGTCTATTGTTGTTGCTGGAACAGCTGAAACGGGAGGACTAGCATTGAATTCTCCGCATGCTAACAGATCGATGGTTCATTCTCGAGGGATGACTGATCCGCTTGGCCCTTCTCTGTTTCGGTCATCATCACTTCCAAGGGTTTCTAAAAGGCGTGTTTCAAGGAAGGATCGCAAGGGCCCCTATCGGCCAGAGTAGAACATTAACTGAATGGACAGCACGATGGCTAGACGAGATGTCACTCAGGTGGTAGATGGTATGTGTCTTCCTGCGGACCAGAAGGCTTTTGATGAGATGTCAAGAGATGCTCTCCAACAGGCAGGAGAGCGGTATCTTTCTGGCATGAGTGTCCAATCCTTTGAATTTTCCCACATTTCTTCAATTTTTTTTTTAATGTTTTGTGCTTCTTCTGCCAGCTTGTAAATGTATTTCGATCTAGCCACATTCACGAACTTGGCATGGCGAGGAAGCTAGAGTCTGTTGAGTCGAAGCTCGGGTCTACTGAGAAAGCATTAGAGGAGGCTCAACAAGTTTGTTGTAATTATTCTAAAAAAAGAGAGAGCCTGGCCAAAAATTTGGAGCTCGTTGAAAGTCAGCTTGAAGCAGCGACCTTAGACAAGAGCAATGTTGAATCTGAAGTGATCAGATTGAAGGCGTTGCTCAAGGAAAAGGAGAACAACAAGTTGGACCTCAAGAAGAGACTAAAGATGGCTGATAAAACTGTTGAGGACCTCCGAGGCGAGCTCAAGGATACCAAAATGGTAATCCTAAAGAAGATCGACAAGGCCATTGCCAAGTTCAAAGCCTCCAAGGAGCTAGATACTTTTGTCAAGGATGCCCCTGAGAAGAAGGCTCTATGTATTGCCATTGGTGGAACTTCCTTTTTGGAAGGGGTATACAATTTGGGCAAGTATGTGCTGAAGAAGGCTCCCGACTTTGATTTCTCGACATATCCTTTAGTAGTGGATAAAGCCCATTCTTCCTCGGAAGGTGAGGATAATGGTAAAAGTTCTGAGGACGAGGGCTCCGAGTAAGAATCTCAATGCGAACCGCATGCCTTAGATATGATTCATCCTTCTGCTCTTGATGCAGTTATTCCTCAGGATACCAAAGTAGCGAGCGATCGATCGACCTCATCTCGGTCAAGGAGATCCTTCCAAGGACACTGTAACAAGCACTAAGGTTACTGGGCAGAATGTTTAGTTTTTATTTATTTATTTATTTTTGATCGCGCCTTTGATCGTACTTTTTATAACTCATTCCTTGAACTAAATTAAAATTTGACCTATTTTGATCTTTTAACTGACGTCATATATAGATTTTCCTTGGTTCGTTAGTCTGACGTTGCGATTTTCTCATAGGATCTTTTGGATATCCTCTTGGACATTCTTGCAGGGACTGAGGTCTTTCGTAATCAGCCTCAAGAGGCTAAAGCAGCATTGGGCAAGGTTGATATCCCCATGGTTGTCCTTGAGGAGTCTCAAAAAACTGAATGTAGAATGTTGTGATTTTGAGCTGAAAAGGCAGAGAAACAGTATCTAAGTGCCTGCATGGCACATGTCGACGCTATAAAGAACTTTAATTGGTGAATATTGATTAGGACGATCTTTTAAAGGAGGTGCCGCTGATTGCCGTCTTTGCCTTAGTGCTGAGCACCAATTAAACTTACTTACAGAAAGGCTCACCATGGCAGAAGAAGTTTTAGCTGACTTTATGGGTTGTTCTAGGTGTAAGCGTTATTAGTGTAATCCTCATCCTTCTCTGGACGGCATTTACTAGATGATATCACGACAGTGAGTTGAGTCCGAGCGTAAAGCTAAGACGGTGGCTAAAAATTTGACTAAGTCAGTAGAATGCCTTAGGAAATCTCCCATTCGGATGACTAGGAGTAGGTCCGTTTGACTTTTATAATGTTTCTTTCCCCCTCAGCTTCATGATAGTTCGAGTGATAAAACTATGATGAAGTCGATTTGTAATCTCCTTTTCCCCATAATAAGCATGCTCTATCTCATGGTAACGTACTAATTGCAACTAGCGGTTCCTCCATGTGGCGTTTTTCTTTTCCAAAATATTTTGAAATTTGAAAATCTTGTCTCGTCAATTCCCAGGTTCGTTAATTTGACAGTTGCTCACTAGCTAGCAGGGTGCCTCCACATCTAAAGTAGCCTTTTTTTTAACCTAGGTGACGTTTGATATTTGGTTTGGCCTTTTTCTTGATATTACTTTTGAATTTCAACTCGTTTGGAATTTAGAGGGAACCATTTTTGGCAATGTCTATATATTCTCATAGGCAAATAATCTGGGATTGGTTTCCTTTTAAATCCACACCCTTCTTTGTCTTGCTAATCAATATCTTGCTCCGCTTTTTCCCTCATTGCTTCAAGATATGTCTTCTTCGCATAGCCGTGTTGGGAGGGTTTCCCCTTCTGTTAGTCCTTCTCCTCCTTTAAGGGAGCGATTATTCTGCGATGACTATATTTCTTCTATGAGTTAGGGACAGGTTACGCTTGTCACTTCAACTTTTGGTGTTTTTAGAGAATTCCAATGTAGGGCGGCTGAGGATGATGAAACTCCCAACATGGAGAGCTTCCATGAGATCTATGTCTTTAAGGAGATGTTTGGCTTTGGTTTCCATATGCTTCTACCAGATGAGGTTTTATTTATACTGAAGTATTATCGGCTTGCTCCTGGGATACAACCAAATTCTTGGTGCCACTTGATTTCCTTTGTTCTATTCTTCCAACTGTTGGGTCGTACCCCTTCTGTAGATTTGTTTAGGATGATTTATATCTTGAGCATTGAAAAAGAATCTGATCTTGATTCCTCTACAAGTACGGGGTGGTGCTTTCTTAAAACAAGGGCCAAAGTCCAAAAGTTGCTAGGTACTCAAAGAGGATCCCTTTAGAATTGGCATACCTCTTTCCTTTTCATTGGGCGAGTAGACAATTCTTCGCTCCCTATCAGTAACCATTGGAGTTTTCTTGACGATAATGAGGTGAAGAGGTTGAATGAGAAACCTAAGTTGTCTCATGATGATTCTGTGTCGTTTAATCTTGCCAAGAAGTGCGTTCAAAGTTTTCAGTATTTTCATACCAAATTTGTAAAGCCTAAATTCCATCCATTGGTCGTGGCGTAGCCTCTTCGAGTGTTCGTTGAGGGTGGTAGGGAGGGTGATGCTTCTCTTCACCCCAATGACTCGGTGGAGGTTGATGGCGATGTGTCGTCCAAGTTTTGCATGTTTGCATCTTCCATTTTCTCTTGTTTGTTATCGATCTTCTGTTGAGGTTAACTATTTGTTCTTTTTCCAATCTCAAGCTGATTCTTCCATCGATATCCAACTTACAAAGGAAGCTCCAAGCTTCAGTAGGGCTGTTAGGGCTTCACAACGTATGAAAGAGAAAATAGTATAGGCCTCTTCTTCAAAGCGGCAGAAAGGGAGATCACCATCTCCAAGTATTGATGTTGCTGATTCTCCTGGTCATGGCGGTGTTCAGGTGGGTAGCCCAGTCGATACTGTTGGGTTGTGTCTTGTATTCTGTGGAGTCCACACAATTAATAGAGTTGTACTTGTATTAGAATTTGGTCTATTACATGTATAAGATAAACTTATAATTGTAGTGGGATTAGGATTTCTAGGTTTCCCTATAAATTGTCTCTGTGTGGAAAAACCCTAGAAGAAAAAAGGTCGGTGACAAGTTGTGAGGTTGACAGGAGGAGAACACTCGTCGGGTGGAGAGTTGTAGAGGTTTCTTGGCAATAAAGAATTCTCTTTTTTCTCCGTGGACGTAGGCATCCCACAATGGGGTGTTGAACCACGTTAATCTTCGTGTTTTTCTTTTCACATTTGCGCTCCGATCCTAACAAAGTGGTATCGAGCTAGGGTTCTTTGAAGAACGAAGGAGGTACGCAGTATGAAGAAGAAGAAGAAAAAAAAGGGGGATTTGAATCCCGGCACGGTACACATAATGGCCGTTGATGTTGTACTGTGGGTAAAGAAGGATGCGGTGTGGTGAGGAGTCGGTTCTCTAGGTTTGCGCCTTGGAGGTGCGGAGGTGAGAGACTCGGGTTCCGGTGTATCTGGAGTTGCAGGGACATGTGTGTGATGTTATCTTTCCGGTGATGCTATGGCAAGTGGAAGAGGTAGAGTCACATCACTTTGTACGGGCGTGGTATGCGGGACACCGGGCCCGGGTGTAGGCTATGCCCCGTTTAGGTGTAGCGATTTGACAAAGACGGGTTTACAGACTCAACGTCAACGGGTTCTTCTTCAAGGTGGTTTGCAGAATTCAAGCCAGGTGGAGATTTGTTGGGTTGTGTCTTGTATTCTGTGGAGTCCACACAATTAATAGAGTTGTACTTGTATTAGAATTTGGTCTATTACATGTATAGGATAAACTTATAATTGTAGTGGGATTAGGATTTCGAGGTTTCCTATATATGTTGTCTCGTGGGAAAACCCTAGAAGAAAAAAGGCTGGGTGACAGTAGTGAGGCCGATGAGAGGAGAACACTCTGTCAGGTGGAGAGTTGTAGAGGTTTCTTGGCAATAAAGAATTCTCTTTTTCTCCGTGGACGTAGGCATCCCACAATGGGGTCTTGAACCACGTTAATTCTTCGTGTGCTTCTTGTTTGTTTTGCGTTCTCCGATCCTATCAAGTGGTATCAGAGCTTGGTTATTATTTAAAGTTTTTCTTGAGTTGAACAATGGAAACTAATACAAGTAGAATGGTTACTCTGAAGGGTTCAAACTATCATGTTTGGAAAGGAAAAATGGAAGATCTCCTTTATGTAAAAGATCTCCTTTATGTAAACTTATAATTGTGGTGGGATTAGGGTTTCTAGGTTTCCCTATAAATTGTCTCTGTGTGGGAAAACCTAGGTAATGCTACAAGGGCTGTAGAGGATTCTCCTCTGACAGTGGAGAGCTGGAACGCTGTAAGGCTCTTCGTGTGCTTCTTGTTTGTTTGCGTTCTCCCGATCCTATCAAGTGGTATCAGAGTTTGGTTATTATTTAAAGTTTTTCTTGAGTTGAACAATGGAAACTAATACAAGTAGAATGGTTACTCTGAAGGGTTCAAACTATCATGTTTGGAAAGGAAAAATGGAAGATCTCCTTTATGTAAAAGATTATTATCTACCCGTGTTTGCTAGTGAGAAACCTGAAAATAAAACTGATGATGAATGGAATATTTTTCATCGACAAGTGTGTGGGTACATTAGACAGTGGGTGGATGATAATGTATTGAACTTGGCTCTGATACCACTTGATAGGAAAGGGAGTGATAAACTCTTTCCACTCTTGAGTGAACCTAATAGGAAATAATCAAATAGAGAATAATATTCCAAGCACAATAGAATCCACACGCATAACACAAGAAATTTTTACGTGGAAAACCTCCCCAATGTGAGGAGTAAAAACCACGGGATCGAAGTCCACTCAAATCTCTTCACTATCACCAAAATATGGGAATACAAGAGTCTTCTCTAGTTAGAACTAGAGGCTTATAATAACATCATTCCTCAAGAACACAATATTCTTAGCATATATCATCTAAAACATCTAGAACAACATGTTCTAGGAATACATCATCAACAACCCAAATATCAAGATGAAGATTGAAAGAGATCTCACCCGAATAGGTGAAAACGTTGATTATCGGACTGATCTAGAAGACTCCAATCGTCAATCGCACCGTTCAGAATGAAGAACTCTCAGTTACGAATCTGCTGTCCAAATTTCAGCTCAATCGGACCACGGATGACCTTCCGTTCCTCACCTTGATTGAAACCACGCAGCTTTCTTCTCTTCTCTGTTTTGGGCGGACAACAACTCACTTAACCTCTCTTTCTCTCCTTGTTTCATTCTTATAGGGTTAAAGAGATAAAACCCTAATTCAACTATAAATAGGAAAGTTACTTAAGACCCCCTTACACTTAATGGGCTTATAAGTAATGGGCCATCCTCTACATAAGAGGGAAACCCAACCCAACAAATCTCCCCCTCACGACTATGTGGAGGAATCCATCATACCAGCGATCAAACGACAAACCTCAAGCTTCTCTCTTGGTAAAGCCTTTGTCAACATATCTGATCTATTATGGTCGGTATGAATTTTCTCAATCTCTAGCAACTTAGAATTCAAAACATCTCTAATCCAATGATATCTCACATCAATATGTTTTGATCTAGAGTGAAAAGTAGAATTCTTACCAAGGTGGATAGCACTCTGACTATCACAGAACAACACATACTTTTCTTGCTTGAAGCCAAGCTCCTGCACAAACTTTTTCATCCAGAGCAACTCTTTACAAGCTTCTGTTGCTGCAATGTACTCTGCCTCGGTAGTAGAAAGAGCAACACATTTTTGTAATCTTGATTGCCAAGCTACAGCTCCTCCTGAGAACGTTATCAAATAACCCGAAGTAGACTTACGAGTATCAACATCTCCAGCCATATCTGAATCTGTGTAGCCAACCAATAAAGGTTTCTCACTTCCAAAACATAATTTCAAATCGAGCGTTCCCGGAGATACCTCATAATCCACTTAACTGCATTTCAATGCTCTCTTCCTGGATTTGAGAGGAAACGACTAACAGTGCTAACTGCATGTGCTATGTCTGACCTTGTGCAAACCATTGCGTACATCAGACTTCCCACTACTGAAGCATATGAAACTCTTTCCATATTTTCCTTCTCTTCATCAGTAGACGGGCTCTGTTTGGTACTTAATCTAAAGTGAGTAGCAAGAGGAGAACTAACCATTTTAGCTTTGTCCATCTTAAATCTTTGAAGTACTTTTCTATGTACTTCTCTTGAGACAACCATAATTTCTTGGCATTCCCGTCTCGAATGATTTTGATGCCAAGAATTTGTTTTGCTTTTCCCAAGTCTTTCATAGCAAAAAGACTTGCTCGCTTGTTTCTTTAACTTGTCAATCCTTAAAGCATTCTTGCCAACAATTAACATGTCATCTACATAAAGCAAAAGGATAACAAAATCATCATCAGAGAATTTTTGAACAAAAACACAATGGTCAGAAGTAGTTTTTCTGTAGCCTTGCTCCCCCATAATTGAGTCAAACTTCTTATACCATTGTCTCGGTGCTTGTTTCAAGCCATAAAGACTTTTCTTCAGTCTGCATACATGCTCCTCTTTTTCTTTTACCTCAAAACCCTCTGGCTGTTCCATGTAGATCTCTTCCTCCAATTCACCATGAAGGAAAGCTGTTTTCACATCCATTTGCTCGACCTCTAAGTCAAGACTAGCTGCTAAACCAAGAACCACCCGAATGGATGACATCTTTACAACTGGAGCAAAAATATCATCAAAGTCAATACCTTTCCTTTGATGGAATCCCTTGACCACCAATCTAGCTTTGTACCTTGGATGTGAAGTGTGTTCTTCATGCTTCACTCTATACACCCACTTGTTTTTCAAAGCTCTCACGTTGCAGCACCCCATCGTGGGATGCCTACGTCCACCAGAGAAAAGAGTGACTTTCTTCTATTCCCAAGAACAGTCTACAAAATTCTCTACCTGACAGGCCTATCTCATCTGTCAGCCTTACAGCGTTCCAACTATCCACTGTCTGAGAAAATAGTATAGGCCTCTTCTTCAAAGCGGCAGAAAGGGAGATCACCATCTCCAAGTATTGATGTTGCTGATTCTCCTGGTCATGGCGGTGTTCAGGTGGGTAGCCCAGTCGATACTACTGCCCAGTCGATACTACTCCCCATACACCTCTGCCTGGGGAGTTCACTGCACTGAACCCCATACATGGGGAAACTTCTATTCTTGCCAATGAGAGGATATCTTCGGTGCTTCTGGGGGTAATTTCTTTTGTGTTTTGATTCATCTTGACGATGGCCCTTGTTTTTGCTAATCCCTGCTTCTTATTTCTTAGCATGCCAACTTTCTCTACTGCATCTTTGCGAGCATTGACTCTTTTGAGGCTAGGTGCGCAAGGGCCAAGTTAAGGTGGGAGATAGCGGAAAATGTGCTTGCAAGGTAGAGAGAAATAGAGCAAGAGATCAAATTGGTGCGCTGAGAGAGGAGGCTTAGAGATACAGGCAAAGGAGGATGACCTTGGAGGGTGAGCAGGCGAAACATCTAGCAGAGAAAACTAAGCTGTCGATGGAATTTTTTGCATTGCATGATTTTATGTGAGTGAAAATTCCCGACTTTGATTTTTTGGACTTCCAAGGATATAAGAAGGAAACTAGGAACTTTGAGTTTTTTTTTTTTATATATGTCGAGCACTATGTTCCCGTTTGTTTTTATTGTGATCGACTTTGAACTTTAATATTTGGAACTTTTTACTTTAGTGTCCAGCTTGTATGTTTTTTTGTCTTTGGTTTCATGACTTTTGGGGTGTTTCCTCCCCTAAACTAATCGTAGCGAGTTGCATGGTGCATGCAACATAAATCCAAGTAGATTTAGTAATAAGCAGTTAGACCTTTGCATTAGCCTTAAGCGCTTTATAGGGTCCGTTGCGACTTGACTCGATAATTTACTCAAAGATTTGTAAGACAAAAGATTTGAGATGCAAGATATTTCATTGAAGTTTCCTCATGTCCATTACATCATTGATAGAATTTTCGCAAGTTTTTTGAGTGCCAAAGTTTTTGAATGTATTTTTCCTTTGATGTTTTGAGGTAATAAGTCCCTAGCTTCGTCACATGAATAACTCTATAAGGCCCTTGCCAAGTTGGCATCAGTTTGCCTTGCTCGGAGGGTTTGGATACTGTAGATTAGCGGAGCACCAAATCGCCGACCTTAAACTGCCTAGCTTGGACATTTGAACTGTAGTACCTGGCTACTCTTTGTTGATACACCAGAGTTCATAGTAGAGCATTATCATAAACTTCCTTAAGCAGGTCTAGGTTAACTCTTAGTTCCTCATCATTTTGGAACTCATCGTAATTAAAGATCCTGAAGGTAGGATGAGTAATCTCTGCTGGTTGGACTGCTTTTGCTCCGTATGCCAACATAAAGGGTGTTTCTCCTATTGATGTTTTGTCACACCTTAATTATGGTCTAACCGGAATGGTGTGATGAACCGTTAATAAGCCAATGATTCAACCAGGATCTCGTATAGATCGTACCCACCCATAGTTATTTAATTTGGATTCGGGAATTATTCAGAAGGAGAATAATTCGGAATGAGTCACTTCAATAATTTAAGAATTCGGTCAAAGATGCAGTCAAAAAAGCGGACTTAAAATAAAATTTGAATTCGGTTCGGCTCGAGAATTATTCTTTTGTCTAAAAAAATTCGGACAAAAAATTCGGATATTAATTTTTAATATTTGGTGCTCCTATCATTCCATTATTACACCTGCATAATATATAAGTGACATTAGAATAATATTTAATTTATAAATAACAAAATAATACATAATAGATGGGTATGTGTGCATAACGGTGGATTTGTTAGATTTCATTACAATATATAATGTGGATCATTAGATTTTATTATGATTGCAATACTAATCTAGTGGAGTTGATGTTCATAAAATCAAACATTTTTATAAATTCATCCAATCATCCTCATGAAATCCATGTCTTTTCCATGTTCGTTAATTACTTTCTCATGGTTATTATAATATTTATTTTTAGATTCATATTTAATCCTGATTGAAAAAGTACACAAAAGTGATGATTTGCTTTGTATTATGGTATGATTTTTATACTCATATTTAATTCCATGTTGTCAAATGAAATTAATGATTTGTTTTATATTATGATTTGATTTTTGTATTCATATTTAATCTCACATTGGAAAAAAAATGAAATTAATGATCTGTTTTATATCATAATGTGATTTTTAAACTTATAATTAGTCTTAGATTAAAAAAGATGCAAATAGTTATGGCATTAAATTTTTTTTTTCTTTTTCGAAAAACTTTGTTTGATAATAGTAGTTAAGGCATTAAGTCCTCCATTAGGATATTAATAGTTTTTTTTTAAGTATAAAAATTATTCCGTTTAAGTCAGATATGAAAGAATTATTCGTGATATTTATTTCTAGACAAAAAATGCGAGAATTTTAAAGAATCATTAAATATAATTCGAATTTGGAAGAATTAATCATATTATTCGATTCAGAAGAATAATTCACGAATAATTCAGAGAATTAAATAACTATGTACCCACCATATCAAACCACACACACATTTCACATTAATAATCAGAGGTAATAAACAAATAAGCAGAAGTCTTACAAATAATGAACTAAGTGTTTAACAATGATAATAAATAATTAATTCGATTATCTCCAAAACTCAAGACATAAAAGTAAATAATCCATTACATGTTCCATTAATCAAATATAGCTAAACTAATAAAAAATGCACTAGTTGCACTCGCATGATGAATCATGCGTATCTTCAACAGCTTCTACGTCCATGGCGACAACATGTCCATACATCGGTGCATTCATATAATCTTCAATAGTAGGACCTGCATCATCAACTAAAAATATTCGACGTCGAAAGGGTGAACACACTTCATGGCTCTGTGAGCAAACAAAACAATGCAACAAACATATGCATGCATTCAATTCATATCTTTGGTCTGGTTTTTAAGTTTGCAATATGCTATATAAAGATTTGGTGGCCCCCGCACCTCTATACAAGAGTGTGTGAATCCTCCCAATGGATCAAACATCATTGTTGTCCTACATGCACCCACCATGGAATAGAGATAGAGCTAAAGTGTCCGGATCAAACACCGCCAACACTTCCCCTGATGCCCTACCCATACTAACACATAAGCCCCTATTGGTGAGGGCTTGCAAACTGGGCTCACAACTAACCAATCCTAATGCCAAATAGTATATCCAAAGCCTCACCCCAGTATCCCTCAATACATCCATAGAGACAGAGCTAAGACCCCCCGACAGAGTCAAAGACTACACGGTCTGAGACCACCTCCCCTGATGCCCTACGATGTAATAGTTCTGCTAAGGTAATGGCGATACGACGATGTTAGTGGGCAAGACTTGAGTAGAGATAGAGCTAGAGTCTGGTGACGAGGTCAAAGACCACCATACCACTTCTTCCCCTTGATGCCCCACTCGCATCCAACACACCAACCACACACATACATTCACATGCCTATTCCTAGCATCATCATTATCATCATGTTATAAATAAATAAAATTAAATATGCATGAACAGTAATAGTAAGAATATTAGATGACATGTGAGATATACATTACAAGCATACAAGCATAGAATCAATCATGGCATTGGACTCAATAAAAATAAATAGTTTGTTATTAACCAATTAGTTTAGGTCTTGTTCCCTCACCTGTTAGCAATACTCGATCTCCTTCCAAGCCTTGCAATTATCTTTCAATTGATTTAACAACCTAAAAGTTATACGAATTTAAGTTAGGGTTCATATGTAACATGTTACAGTAGTCGAAAATCGAAATAGAGCACTGATAGGTGTCTGATTGGTCCTATGGTCTCATATTGTATCGACCTTACTGCCTACGGTTGATACCCTACGGTTGCATATGGTGCGACCGTAGCTGCGAGCATATGATTTTTGGATCTTCCCGAATTCCTATGGTCGATCCTCTGGTCATGCTGGTCATGCTATGGTGGACTGTAGCTGCGACCTTGAGATTTCTGGTCACAAACTACATGCAATTCGAGTTCTTTCTGAGTCAATTCCTCTTCAATTGGGTTTATTCTAAGGTCATCCTATGGCCATCATTAGTAGTTTCTTATCAACCATAATCATCAAACTCTCTCCTCATGGTTCTCCTTGGGATTTTCTCAAGGAAATCACATGGATCATAATAGGTCGATGTCTCCTAACCTCCATAAAAGTCTTATTCCTTAGAGTTTATATCTCCAGAGATTAGATTCATACCTTTGCCTGTAATAGAGAGCCAATCTCTTCTCAGCAAATTCCTCTCCTTAGCTTTTTCTTCTTCTCCTTCTCTTCCTTCTCTTTCATTCTCTTTCTCTAGGGTTTACTAATGTTCTAAAAGAGTGAAAAAGGATTGAGGGACGTCCTTTATATAGAGAAAAACTCTCCATATAGAGTCCTCTTTCAATTAGGAAAGAAATCCCTTAATTTACGAAAATTTTCAAAACTTGGAGTCTGATCTGAGGTCTTACTGTCAATGCCTACGGTCGCAGAAACCATCGACCATAGGGTCAAAATCATCGATCGTAGGGTCACTGATTAGTGACCATTGTTTCTTTCCATATGGTCGACCGTACCTATCCAGTTATGCGACCATATGTATACAGTTTTGGGTGTTGAGTTAATTTTTATACTTGGTTTGTGATCTATCTTCACACGCTCGGTCCACTTGGACCAAAAATGATGAGAAGACCTGGCACGACATGGTTAAACCAAGTTAGTAAAGTGCGGGTCTTACATGTTTGGCTGGTTGTTCAATAAGACCATAGGACACTTGGTAGTTCATCAGCCCATTTTCCTTTGGCCATTCCCAACTTGTGTGCTATTTCACGGGGGATTGTCTTATTTATGGCTTCAACTTGACTGTTGGATTCTGGGTGGTACACCGTTGCAAACCTGTGTTCGATTCCAAAGCCTTCACAAAAGGCTTTGAACTGTTGTCCATCAAACTGCAGTCCATTATCGATTATCAATATTCTTGGGATGCCATATCAATATATAACATTTTTTTGGAGGAAGCTCTCGATCCGATCAGTATCGATTGACACAACTGCTTCTGCTTCAGCTTTGGCACACTTGGAAAAGTAATCCACCTCTACTAAGAGGAACCTTTTGGATGACCTGGCTCCTGGCATTGGACCGGTGATGTCCAGTCCCCACATTGCGAACGGCAGGGGACTGCTATTGATTGGAGCTCAGTTGTGGGTAGATGACTAATGGTGACGTGCTTTTGACATCTTTCACGCTTTGTTACGTACTCGGTAATTAGCAAGCATGGATGGCCAATAATAGCCTTGACAGAGTTTTTTTTGGCAAAGAGCGCGGCCACCTAAGTGACTTTCGTAGATTCCTTCATGCACTTCCCACATCATCTTATCGGCTTCTGCCAGAGTAAGATAGAGTAGGAAAGGACCAGTGAAAGACTTATGATAAGGCTTTTCGTCCATAATCACATACTGGCAGAACCTTGCTTGGATTCAGCGACTTTCTAATCTATCCTCAGGTAGCTCGTTGGTTTCAATGTAGGTCCTTATGGGGTCAATCTAAGTCGATTCACCGTCGATTTGTTGTATGCCGATCTCTTTCGCTATACTTTTCTGTTTGAGAACCTCAATGTACACCGACTTGTCAAAATCAAAGAGATCTTCTGCTAGTAGCCAGGATAAGGCGTTTGCTTGTATATTGTTTTATTGGTCCACGTTACTTATTTGGTAGCCTTCAAATGTGGCGAGCTATGTTTTTGTTTTTTCAAGGTATGCCAGCATGTGTGGTTGTTTAGCTTCATATTCTCCTTTGATCTGTCTAACCACAACCTGTGAGTCGCTATAGATGTCTATTCTTTTCACCATTAGAAACTTTGCTAACCTGAGTTTGGCCAGGAGAGCTTCATACTTAGCGACATTGTTTGTTGCGTGGAAATCAAACCGAAGAGCGACTTGCACTTTACAGTTTTCAGGACTGGTCAAGATTACCCCAGACCCCGAGTGCTCGTCGTTTGAGGATCCATCCACATACAAAGTCCATGCTGGTGAGGGTTCGATCTTTTGCTTCTTCTTTTTTTACCAGATATCTTCTTCCGCTAGGGTTTTTTCTATGTTGGCATAATATTATTCGGTAGTTTCCAGCATGAAGTCGACTAGTACCTGGGCCTTTATTGCCATACTTAGGTGATACTCTATGTTGAATTCTCTGAGCTCTATTGCCCAATTCACAAGTCATCTAGAGATATCTGGATGTGCTAGTATCTTCTTTAAGGGCTTGTCCATTAATACCTGGATTGTATGGGCTTGAAAGTAAGATTGGAGTTTCCTAGCTGCGGTGACCAGAGCAAGGGCGAGTTTCTTAACCGTTCTGTATTTGGTCTTTGCATCGAGTAATATTTTGCTGACGTAATAAACTGGTCTTTGAGCTTTGTCGACCTCCTTTATTAGAACCGAGCTAACTGTCGCTGTTGATATGGCAAGATAGACTTTTAGCTGATCTTTGACTTTGGGATATGCAAGCAGGGGAGGTGAAGTCAGGAAGGACTTCAAATCATTAAAAGCCTTTTGGCATTCGTCCATCCATTCAAAATTTTTAGCTCCCTTTAAAGTCTTGAAGAATGGTAGGCGTCTATCTGCCAACCTTGATACGAAATGCCCTAGGGCGGCTATTCGTCCTGTTAGCTCTTGGACTTGTTTTGGTTTTGTTGGGGCTTGCATTTGCATGATTGCATCGATCTGGGCTGGATTGGCTTCAATACCTCTGTTGGATACCATAAAATAGAGAAATTTTCTGGAGCAGACTCCAAATGCACACTTAGTAGGATTAAGTCTCATCCAGTTATTGTGAAGGACCTCAAATGTTTCTCTTAGGTCATCTATGTGGGTAGTGTCCTTCTTACTTTTTACTAGAAAGTCATCCACATAGACTTCCATGTTTCGATCGATTTAATTCTTGAAAACCTTGTTCACCAACCTCTGATAGGTTGCTTCCGCATTCTTGAGGCCAAATGGCATTGCCTTGTGGCAATATAGTCCACTGCTAGTGATGAAAGCTGTGTTGATTTCGTCTAGCTTGTACATTTTTATCTAGTTGTACCCCGAGTAGGCATCCATGAAAGTTAACATTTCATGGCCAACTATCACATCAATTAACCTATCAATTTTAGGGAGAGCATAGTAATCATTAGGGCACGCTTTATTCAGATCCAAATAATCAATACAAATTCACGATTTTTCGTTGGCCTTTTTCACCATCACTACATTTGAAACCCACTCGGGGTACTTGACTTCCTTAATGAAACTAGCAGGGAGTAATTTATTTACCTCTTCTTTGATCACAACTTTATGCTTAGGGGCAAAGTTTCTCTTCTTTTGGTGAACTAGCTTGAATTTTGGGTCTATTGTCAGTCGATGTGCCATCAAATTTCTTGGTATTCCTGGCATATCTGCAGCTGATTAAGTGAACACATCGAGGTTTTCTCTGAGGAACTTTATTAAAATTTTCCTTTCTTCACCTTATAACTGGGACCCAATCTAGAAATATCTGTCTAACTGCTCATCTGAGATGGGTATCTGATCGAGGTCCTTTATAGGAGTTCCTCTTTCTTGAGTGAGTTCATCTCGAAGGTCCTTAATCTCAATTGTTTGGGATGTGAGCTTATCGTCGCTATTGTTAAGATTAGTTTTGTAACATCTACGCGGTAGCTTTTGGTAGGCCCTGTAGAAACCTATGCCCTTTCTCTATTGGGGACTTCATGACTAGGTAGTAAGTTAAGATGCAAGCTCTCAGTTGATTGGGTCTCGGGCGGCCTAAGATTACATTGTGGCTCGACGATACATTCACCACTAGGTAAGATGCTCGGTATGTTCTCCTGTTAGGCTTGGTCCCTACTTGGGTCTCGAGTATTATTCCACCTTTTATTTATACTACATCACCTAAAAACTGACCAATGAATATATAATTAGCTGCAGCCGCTTTTCATCCAAGTTCATAGCCTTGAACTCGTGGTAGTACAGAATGTTCGCGGAACTAACCGTGTCGACTAGAACTTGCTCTACTTCATTGACTTTGTCTATCACCATCGTGATTACCACTGCATCATCATGCAAGACTTGGATATTCATTAAATCTTCGTCAGAGAACTTTATGACGTCTCCTTTAAGCTAGGTCTTGGTAGACAAAGATGCATTGCATACACTTTTTGTATAAGCAAATCGGTTGCTCTTTGACGTGTTTCATGTGGCGGGCCCCCCTTATTATTGCATTTATGTAATGTTCTGGAATAACCTGTCTCGTGCTGCAGGAGTCTCGGCCTTTGTTCCTGAGTCGGTGGTGCTGATTTTCTGGTGTGCCAATGCGCTTGAGTGGTGGACTGGTGCTTCTGTGAGTTGAATGTCACTCTGTCGACTTTGCATTGTCAAGACTAAGTTCCTTAAAACTTTCTAGGAGCTCAACGATTACCTCTTTGGGTTTGTATTCGACCTACTTCATATCCTCTGGCTCCTGATTTGGATAGAATGTCAAGAAGCGCCTTGTCAGATCTTTCACCGCTTCTTCAATTTGAACCGTAGAATGACTTTGAGTCGGAGGGCAACCTCGGTGGTGCAATTGTTCTAACATATTGTTCATATCTGGTTTTGTTGAAATTGTTCCGACGCGACCCGATCTTGTGTAGTCAATTTTCCTTAAAAGTGGGGAGTCAGGCTCGTACTCCGACTCACTCTCATTCCTTTTGTGCTTTGGGTCCACATCATCACTATCTTCAACAGCTTGCTTTCCTCATCGATCTTGATTTTTGCGCTCTCCTATATACTTCTTGACATGACCTTTCTTTATTAGATCTTCAATTGTGTATCTAAGGGCCCGATATTTTTCAATGTCAAGTCCATGATCTTTGTGATACTTGTAGTACCTTTTGATCGACCTGTGTTTCGGGTTTGCCTTCAGCTTTAGGGGATCCTTCAGCTCTAGGGGAGTACCTTTTAACTCGTACATTACCTTGGCCATAGGTAGATTTAGGGGAGTAAAGGCATCCCAGTTGAATTTCACTCGTGCGACTTTCTTCCCAGGAAAATCATCTTCTCCTGACTTTTGCTTTTTTGAAGGTTGTGACGTTGCCATATCTGTTTGAGAGTCGGTTCTTTTATTTTCTCTCTCTGTCTTCTATTTGCCTTGCTTTAAAAACAACGCGTCATTCACTACGACATACTTGTCACACTGAGCTCTTAGATCATTTAAATCGGTGGGCGGCCTTTTGGCCAAAGATTTCAACAAATTAGGATCTGTCACCCCATCGTACAGAGTAGTCATCCTTACATCCAGGCTAAGATTCTTTATCTCTAGTGCCTCATTATTAAATCTAGCCAAGAAGTTCTTAGAGACTCACCTAGCTTTTGCTTAATCCTCATCAGATATTTGGCATCCTTTCCTGGTGCAGTTGGAGTTTGGAAATATTCGTAGAAACGATTACTCAACTCGTCGAAGCTATGGTTGGAATTGATGGGAAGGTTATTAAACCATAATCGTCTTGGTCCTTTTAAGGTAGATGGGAATGTTTTGCATAGAATCGCATCATTGTACCGATACAGGAGCATCATTGCAGAGTAATTATCAAGATGTAACTATGGGTCGGTGGTCCCATCATAGGGGTCGACTTTTGGCATCCTAAAATTCTCTGGTCTCGGAGCCTCCATTATTTTTTGGGAGAATGCCATATCGACATGGTATTCTCTTTTCCTATGGACGTTCATCCTCTATGCGTGTTGCTTCTTCATATTGCTGAGCTTATTCTGCATTGCCTGAATTTGTTGTTCGAGAGTTCCTAGTTTCGCAGCATTGGCTAATCGTGTAGCAAGTCTATCGGCGGTGTCTTGGAGTTATGCTGCCCTACGGTTGGCTCTAGAATTGTCGACCCTCCTCTGAACTTCTTCGAGGTTGCTTCCATGGCTGGGTCCCAAACGGTGTTGCACAGAAAGACTTCTTGGTCTACTAGAGGATATTTCTTCGTTGACCATGTAATCGGAATCATCTTCCTCAAAGGTGAGGCTTGGGAGCTGTCCTCCAGGGTGACTAGATCCCTCATGGTGGCTAGAGGGCTGGTGGATCGAATGTAACGAGTGTTTAGATTGCCTAGATCCTCTGGACTTGACCCGCGGTCCTTTAGCTCTCTGAGTGGGATTATGTCACGGTAGAGTAGGTGGTGGCATGAGTGCCCTGGACAGTGCGGCTATCTGTTCTGCCAGGGCATCAAATTGAGCAATCGTGACGTATTGGCCAGTTTCTGGTTGGCCGTGGTTGAGGAATTCCTGTATTGGGATTTCCAGCTTGTCCTCCGTTACCTCATCATTGAAGGGTAGATTTCCATCGGCCCTTCCGATGTTATTTCTGGTGGTCACCATTTTTGGTGGCTGCAAACCACTTCTCTTGGTGTCATATGAAGAATAGCCAGGACCCCACTGTGGGTGCCAAACTGTTGCTGCTGAAACTAGGTTTGTTGATGCGTCAAGACTCCAGCAAGATGAAGAGAGGGTGGGGGACAGGATGTTCAACATCCACTCCGACGATTAAGTCAGTATCAGAGCAACCAGTATAGAGTCTACAAGAAAATGGTAGTCTCCTAGGAGAGGTGGATCCCCTGAGTATTCCTCAAGAGACTATGAGATTAGATGCACTTACTTGTAACTGTTGAGTGATTTTATAGTAGACGTACCTACTTCTTGAGAGGACGTCACGACCAGAGATGGAGCTAATGTGTCTAAGCCTGTAATTCCTCGACGGCTGAGTATAGCAAGTATGATTATTGGATCCTACCAGATCATTATGGGAGTCCATCGGATGTAGATCTTGCGGCCATGCTAGGACGTCGCTTCTGCCTCCATTGTCCACCATGCACCTCTCATGGTTATTGAATCCGATCTCTAGGATCATCCCTTGATCGTGATCCTTTTCAGATGTCTGGAATTTATCTAGAAATTTGACACGTGCGAATACCCATGTGCCCCTTATCACGGTAATTAAGATGTCCCTGGGCTAACATCTGGCGGGACATGTGTCGTCTCCCCAGCGTAGTTCTAAGATAGACATGTGTCCTAACAGGATTGGCTAAGAGAAATATGTTGTTAACAGAAACATTTTGGATGTCCAACGAATGCTTGAATTTGAATAAGTAGGTGTCTATATAAAGCATAGAGATATCTACACCGTACTATGTATTCCAAGCTCTTGGAAGGGCATCAATAACAGATTGTTTGCGATACGTTTTACCTACAAGAACTCGGCCCACAAGAGTGAGATGATTATTAACAATAAAAAACTTCTTCTACATCATCATCAATAAATAATGAATCATCCACTTCCTTAGTATGAATAGTGGAGGGAGCCGGATTTGAGAAGCCATGCGAGGGGTTTAAGTTTATAGGATGAGGCGATTTCTCTTGATTTTACGAATTTGGTTCCATAAAAGAAGGAGCAATTAAAATCAGATCATGCAAAATCAGACCATGCGGATAAATGCCAAAAGAAAGGGTGGAAAAACCGCAAGAGAGAAGAAGGACACGCCTGAAGTGGAGAAGAGAAACACGGTTGAAGTGGAGGACAGGGTTCAGATGAAAAACACTCCACAATTGACTATGGATGAGTACTTGAAGAAACCAGAATTTACTGAGCTTATGCAGAGGCTTGGTGCCTTGGGTGATGGAGACCAAGACCTGAGTGAGTTATTCCTCTTTTTTTTAGAGCTTTTTAACTTATTTATTTGCTACGTAGTTGTGACTTTTGAGTCCTAGATTCTTCTTTTGTTATCTTATTATTTGTTGTTTTATTTATCTTTCCTTATCATTTTATCTTTTATTCTTCTCTTACATAAATCGATTACCTTATCATTGATTTTTTTTTTCGGTAAAAAGAGAATTTATTGAGAAGACAAATGGATACAAGCTGAGACTTCATCAACAAGCAAATTCTAAAGCCAAGGAACGAAAATGGGCCATAGTACCGAATCCAAGATGTTAAGGTAGTGAGCAAAAATGTTAACTCCCCTTGATATATAATGGAATGTACAAAAGAGGAAAAAAGAAGCCAAATTCCTAATATCATTAATAATTGGTCGAATTATCAACTCTCCCACAGAGCTCTTGTTGTTGATCAGGTTAAATAACCTCTAGACAATCAGCTTCAACAATATGCTTAAAGCCATCTTCAGCAGCTGAAAGAAGAGCCAGTCGAATGGCAAGGGCTTCACCTTCAATGGCTGATGAAAAAAAACCAGTGGTGTGGAAG
Organism: Protea cynaroides; assembly: GCA_028583415.1. Taxonomy (NCBI): domain Eukaryota; kingdom Viridiplantae; phylum Streptophyta; class Magnoliopsida; order Proteales; family Proteaceae; genus Protea; species Protea cynaroides. The sequence continues at coordinate 27,836,279 of CM053275.1, read as the reverse complement.
CAGCCTTAATAATTTGACTTGAAAAGTCATGAAAGATGAAACCCAGACCGCCATGTGAAGATGATTCAAGAGAGCAACATCAGTATTGTTTTTAATGCAATCACCTGGAGGGGGTGTCTAAATAGCAGTGCTGGAAGGAAGAAGACGGGAAGCACCGAAAGGGTTCTTAGAGCTTGAAGATGCAAAAAAAAAAAAAAAAAAAAAAAAAACTTTAAAGGCAGCTTTAGCCTTCTAAGCTTCCTCAATAGAAGACCAAATTTTTTTATTGAAATGGAGATCATTCCTGACTTTCCAGAGATACCAATACAAAAAAGAAGCCAGGCTAAAGGCCTTACAAGCATCATCTTTGGAATGAAGGAAAATATTGTTCTAGCTCTGAATCCATTGGAAGACTTTAAGATTATCATTTTCTGGAGCCAAATATGAGAGGGATGATCCAAACCAAATAGCCCTAGGAAAAAGGCACGAAATGAGACTATGATAAATTGATTCAACCGCAGAACCACACCTTTTATAGCAAGGCTCAATATAAGCATTTCGATGAATAAATTCTTCAGCAGATGCAGTACCTTGACAACAAACTCACCAAACAAAAGACCGAATTTTAGGCAAAGTATTACAGTGCCAGATTTGCCTCTAAACCACTATTGGAACAGATTTCCAAAGATGATTTTTTGAAGATGAAGAGAATTAAAGGTCATTTTCTATTGGAGATGAAGTGATAGCTGATTTAACTGAGAATTTCTCATTCTTTGAGCCACTCCAGACAAGATTATCCTCTCAAGGAAAGATATTGAGATGGACTTTTTTTTTATAGCATTAGCATCATCAGGATCAAAGAAGGAAGCCAAAAGATCATCTCTTCATCTTCTGTTATCATGGTCAATAATGTCTAAAACAAAAGAGAGAGGACAATCAGAAGGTTAAGGATGCTTGAGACAAAAGCCTTTTATAGAAGGAACCCATTTATCTTCCCAAACTTTTTATCTTTTTACCATCTTCAACTTGCCAAATTAAATCATCAATTAACACTTGCCTTCCTTCAAGAATACTTTTCCACACCCAAGATGGATGACTACCCAATCTGGCATGCAAAAACTTAGTATTAGGAAAGTAAATGGACTTAAGAATTTTACCCCAATTAGAGGAGGGATTGGTCAAGATGCGCCAGGCCAATTTGGTAAGCAAAGCTTTGTTTTGAATTGCAGGATCTCTCAATCCCAGACCTCCCTTATCTTTTGATATACAATCTCTTCCACAAGATCCAATGAATGCTTTTTTATCACTACCATTGTTCCAAAAACAAAAGTTTATAGCTGCCTTCTAAGTTTGGCTATGATGAGATCGAGGAAGCTTAAAATGGGAACTAACAAAATTTGAAGTGAAAAGAGCCACAGATTTCAAAAGAGTTTCCTTCACAACATGAGAGAGACCAGTTTTCCATCCTTTCATCTTATTGAGGGCTATATCCAAGACATTTTTACATGCATGCTTTTTGACTTAGCCGAATTCAGAGGGAAGGCCTAAATATTTGGAAGGCCCGTTCCTATAAGGTATCTTAAGAATTTTGGAAATCCATCTTTTAAATTGGAAAGGAGTATTTGGACTAAATGTAATAGAGGATTTCCTAAGATTTATACTCTGACCCGAAGCATGAAAATATTTATCAAGGCAGCCTTTGAGAGCTATAATATTTCGGGTTTTGACTTTAAAAAACATAAGGCAGTTGTCGGCAAACAATAAATAAGTAAGAGGAGTAGATGAGGATCGAAATTTAATACCTTGGACAGAGCCCGAATCAACAGCTTCTTGAATGCATGAGGAAAGAGCTTGGGCACATAAAATAAATCTCCCAGACGGATACCCTTAGAAGGCACAAAACTTCCACATTCAACTCCGTTAATGATAAGAGTGTAAGTAACCATGCTGATAATCTCCATAACCAAATTTACCCAAAAGGTTGAGAAACCGAGCTTCAGCAGAGTGGCTTTGATAAAGCTCCATTCAAGTTTGTCATAAGCTTTTTGTATATCCATTTTTAGAGCCATAAATTGATATCTTTCTTTTTTTCTTCCTCTTGATAAGATTGAAAGCTTCGTGGGCTATGAGGATATTATCAGAAATTTGCCTGTATGGAATGAAGGCAGATTGTGAGGAAGAAATAATATCATCAAGGAATGGTTTCAATCTGATTACCATAATCTTGGAAATAAACTTTCCACATATTCAACATAGACTGAAAGGCCGAAACCTCCACCAGATCCAGATTTGGCATTCTAGGAATCAATCAAATATAGGTTCGGTTAAGCTCCCTTAGAATGACATCTGTTGAGAAAAATTCAATTATGAAAGAGCAAATATCCTCTTTTGTGGTGTTCCAGAATTTTTGCAGGAAAAGAGAGAGGGGGGGTGCATAAAATAATATTAAGATCTAGAGGTACCTTTGGTTGAATTGGAAGGAGGGCTGCATTGAATCATGAGAATCCACACTTTTTGATGAGAAAGCCTCTATAAAATAAGATAAGTAAGCATCAAATATATTTGAATCTTTGTTGATCCATTCCCCTGAGGAATTCTTGGTCTACAAAAATTCGGTTACAACTTCTTCTTTGCAGGGTGGTGGCATGGAAAAATTAGGTATTTAAATCTCCATTTGAGAGCCGATCCATCCTTGGTTTCTATCTCCACAAGGTTTCTTCCTTAAGAAGTTCCTCATTCAGTTTTTTAATAACCTGAAGCTCTTTAGATTGAATAAAATCAGAACCATTGAGACATTGGATTTTGATCAACTCGTCTTTGAGATTTGTAATATTGGTCTGAATATGTCCAAAAACCTCTCGATTCCATTTCCTCAAAACCTCTTAATTATGAGAGAATTTTCGGATAGGCCTGATCTAGTAGAAGAAAAAGATACCTTATCATTGCTTCCATCATCAATCTTTTAACTTTATCTGAACGGACCAGTAAAACTGTTACCTGCATAGTTAGATAAATATTATAAACTCACAAGATGGTAAAAATAAGATACTGACATGTGGGAGTGAGACCCTACAGTCGAGCCCATGACCAACTGGTGCTTGCGTATAATTGATAATATGCCGACCAACAGTGCTAAGCAGTCTAAAGAGATTTACCGCAGCCATAGATTCAATTGCTCTTTAAAATTCTTTCAAGTAAGACCATGGTGATTAAAATTCTTACAAGTAACACCACGGTGATTGAATCAATTTAATACGCTTTTTTCCTTAATACAGAGGAGGTGCATGCATGTACTTAGAGAGATTAATTATTCAGTTGCGTGATGTGTTGAAATGATTGTGATGGAGAAAGGCTCATAAAAGATAACGTACATGTACTAAACGTGTTAAAAACAGTAGCCGCCTTAGCTCAGCTGGTAGAGCACATGGCTTTTAACCACGTGATTGATTAATAAAAAAAAGAGTAAAAGACAGTTATCTCCCTGTAATTTACCTTATTGATCGTTGATCTTCAAAGGTTTCAAAAAAGACAGTTATCTCTCCTAAATAACTATTAAAATCCAAATAGCCCCACGTGTTAAGAATATTCCATTAGATAGTAACGGTGGGAGTCTAATATTTTTTTAAAGACCAAATTACCATTTTAGAGAGATGAACTATCTATTTTACCCTTACTATTTAATAGGGTTACTACTTTCCTATTTGCTCTCTTACATTTTTTTCGATTTTCAAACCCTTGAATCGCCTTCTTCTTCGGTGCTCTCCGTCGCTGCAAATCCTTGAATATTGAAGTAATTTCTCCTAAAATCTTTCCAGATTTTCAATCCCTATTTTCACTCTTATCTTCCCTCATCTTTCTCCCATTCCAGTCGCCCTTAGTTGGCGACCATTTTCTCTCATATTCTTCTTTAGTTTCTTCTCTCCTAAAATCTATCTAGATTTTCAATCCTTATTTTCACTACTATCTTCCCTCATCTTTCTCCCATTCCAATCGTCTCCTATTCTTTTTCGGTTTCTTCTCTCCTAAAATCTCTTCAGATTTTCAATCCCTATTACCACAATATCCCAACCTTATCTGTAACTTCATTTCCTGCTCAGGGCCACATCATCCCACCTCTAAGCTTGATAGCCAAGCAATTCATATGCACAGGTGTCCACGCCACCGTCCATCAACCCTGACATCACCACAAACGTCACCATCACCACAAACGTCACCATTGGCCTCATCCAAATCCTTTCAGTTTAAAGTTTCGTTCCTTTAGTTCTAGTCGTCCCACCCTCACCTCTACCATCACAACTTCCCAACTCTTTCTATCCCAATGGTTCAACTTCATTTCCTTGTTGTTTCATTTCCCGCTCAGGGCCACATCAACCCATCTCTCCAGTTCGCCAAGCGACTCATACGCATAGGCGCCCATGTCACCTTCGTCACTAGCAACTCCGCTCACCGCCGCATGACCAACACGCCCAGCCTAGAAGGCCTAACCTATGCTCCATTCTCAGACGGCTGTGACGATGGGCCCAAACTCGGCGATTTTCACTTCATTCATGAGCTCAAACGCCATGGCTCGCGAGCTCTCACCGACCTAGTAGTCGCCGCTGCTAACGATCACCAGAAGGTGACCTGCATCGTATACAACTTCCTCCTAACATGGGTTCCTGAACTGGCACGTGACCTGCACGTGCCCTCGGCTCTACTATGGATTCAGCCGGCGGCGGTTCTTGACATCTATTACTATTACTTCAATGGGTATGAAGATGTCATCGATAGAAATAACAATGACCCTTCGTTTTGCCTAGAATTACCAGGACTTCCATCTCTTACGTGCATAGATTTTCCATCTTTCTTCCTCCCTTCAAACACTGGTCTTCACGTTCTATCACTGTTCCGAGAACTCATCCAGAACTTGGAGAAAGAAAATAAGGCAAGAGTTTTGGTGAATTCGTTTGAAGCCTTAGAAGCTGAAGCCCTAAGATCAATTGATAAGTTTAATATGGTTGCGATCGGACCGTTGATCCCATCGGCTTTCTTAGATGGGAAGGACCCTTCAGACACTTCCTTTGGCGGGGATTTGATCAGTAGCTCTATGGATTACATGGATTGGTTGAATTCCAAACCGGAAGCGTCAGTGGTTTATGTATCTTTCGGAACTACATCGGCGTTATCAAAGACGCAGGAGAAAGAGATCGGCCGAGGGTTATTAGAATGCCGTCGGCCATTCTTGTGGGTCGTCAAGCAACCTACGGAGAATGGGAAAGAAGAAGGTGAGATATTGGAGAACATGGAAGAACTAAAGAAATATGGAATGGTGGTACCTTGGTGTTCACAGGTGGAGGTTCTTTGTAACCCTTCAATTGGATGCTTTGTAACACATTGCGGTTGGAATTCAACGATAGAGGGTTTGGTTGCTGGAGTTCCGATGGTAACGTTTCCACAGTGGTCGGACCAACCAACAAATGCGAAGCTGATAAAGGATGTTTGGAAGACAGGTTTGAGGTTGAATTTGAGTGAGGAAGGGTTGGTAAAAGGAGATGAGCTTAAGAGGTGCGTGGAAACGGTGATGGAAGAAGAAAGTGGCGAAGAGATGAGAAAGAACGCTAAGAGATGGAAAGAGTTGGCAAGGGGGTGAGGACGGTGGCACGAAAGAATCAAGCATTTGTGGATGGGTGAATCATTGGTGCTTTGATATTCGTGTCTGTACTCGGATAAGAATCTTCAAGCATTTGTGGATGAGGTTGAATCATTGGAGTGAGCTTCTGATATTCGTCTCTGTACTCGGATAAGAATCTTCAAGCATTTTTGGATGAGGTTGAATCATTGGAGTGGCCTTCTTGTGATATTCGTATTTGTATTCGGATAAGAATGTTCAGGCATTTGTGGATGAAGTTCAATAATTAGAGTGGCCTTCTTGTGATATTCGTATTTGTATTTGTGCATGTTTGTCCGTCCTCTCATTTTGAAGAGAATATGTTTTTTATTTTTTTTAACTCCACTATGGGCTCTTTAGCAAAGGACGTTCAGTTTGTTTCCCAAAGTATTTTAAGAAATATAGAGTAAGCTCTTTAGCAAAGGACGTTCAATTTGTTTCCCAAATTATTTTAAAAAATATAGAGTAAATACACTGCTACCCTGGGACTATGGATTAATTACACCTATGATTCATTAGTTTCTGACAATTATATCCCCCCCTCCATTTCTAAATGTGTAAAAAAAAGGCCCAATATGTTAACTGATTTCTGTTAAATGGTAATGTCAGCTAATGTTAAACATTATACGGATAAAACTACTCTCAATGCTAGTTGAAATGTCATATTTTCGCTTATGTAGACTAAATGTTTTATCTTATCTGTTCCCACAAATAAAAAAATTAGAAGCAATAAACTTCGATTCGTTGCCCTGACGGAAGAGAAAGAAGAAGAAAGAAGAAGAAAGCGGAGCTTCTTCAAAGTTCCGGCATCTAGCACGCCGACGACTTGGAGTTTGAGTGGCACATCGGAGTTCTTCCAACGTCGACGAAACAAAAATGTTGATTCATATCACTCTCCCAATCTCTATTGGAAAAAAAAAAAAAAACACAATCACGACTAAGTAAGACCACAACCTTCGTTTTTACTCGACCCTCTCCCGGTCACCGACCCGCAATTTTCTGATCCGATGTTTTTATTCGACCCTCTTACGGTAACTGATCCTCTATTTTCAGTTGTTTTCCTCTGTTTTCTTGGCAACTCTAGCAAGAAAGAATCCAAGACTCTGGTTTTTATTTTATTTATTTATTTATTTTTTATTACGAGCATCTTTGCTTTCATAGATTGTCATTGAGAGCTCCAGTCGTAAAGCTCCAATAGGTCCGCGACGTTCCTTTGCGCTGAATTCTTGTTTTATGCCTCGGAGTCTTACACTTTTTAGCTCCACAACTAGAGGCCTTTCATCCTCAAACCCTTCACAAAACACTTGAACCTGATCTCTGCACTTCAAACCCTCCTCATCAACATCAACCCCTCCCAATGGCATCGTTCATTGCAAGAGGCCTTGCCTCTCCGACCGCACGACCGGTTTCTCGATCAACAACCTACACGTGTCCAAGCTAAGTTGGGAGGTATGGGAGGTTGAATGTTGCCATGCCACACAACTAGGAAGTGTCACCAGTGATTTTTAGTTGATAGCAAGGGTTGCAGAATTCCCAAGTAGTGCATCCGCCAATTCATCTGTAGTGATAAAATCACAAAAGATTTCCATCCACCCAAGCATATCGCAAAGATTGATACAGTCGATATTGACACTGCCCAATATATCTTGAAAAGATTTCCATCCACCCAAGCATATCGCAAAGATTGATACAGTGGATATTGATACTATCCAATATATCTTGTAAATCTATAAGTTACCTATTATCTCTTTATGAGATCTGTACGTTACCCATAATCACTCCATGAGATAAGGAGATGAGATTCTTGTATCAAATTCTATAAATTCAATACAAAGACAGAGACAAAACACACAATTGAATACTAAAAATCTTTTCAACTATTGTTTTGTTTTATGGTATCAGAGCCAACGACATACGTCAATAAAATATCTTCCTTAAACACATTTTCCCTCGCTGCCTCTTCTCTGTCTCTGTCCTCTCCCAAGTTCAGTCACAATGTGTCGATTCGACTTGATCAACATAATTATTTGCTATGGAAGTCACAGATACTTCCCTTAGAGTTAATACATTCAGATGTTTGGGGTCCATCCCTTGTTCCCTCCCTTAATGGTCATCGTTTTTATATGAGTTTTATTGACAATTTTAGTAAGTACACATGGCTATTTCCTCTGGTTCACAAATCTGATGTTCTTCCTATTTTTCAATCTTTTAAACGGCAAGTAGAAAAAATTTTTGAACGATCAATTAAGGCCCTGCAAACGGATTGGGGTGGAGAATACCGTTCGGTTTCAAAAATTTTAGAAGCTAATGGTATTCTCCATCGAATCACCTGCCCTCACACTCATGAGCAGAATGGCCGTGCCGAACGAAAACATCGGCATATTGTCAAAACTGGTCTCACTATGCTCTACAATGGAATGGTCCCTCTCACCTATTGGGTTGATGCTTTTACCTCTGCCATTTTTTTTATTAACAGGATGCCTACGGATTCCAAGTCCCCTTGGGAACGACTGTTTCATACAAAGCCTGACTACAGCCTACTCAAAGTTTATGGGTGTTTATGTTACCCCCTCATGGGGCCTTACAATGCAAATAAACTGCAACCACGCTCCATCCCCTGTGTCTTTATTGGATACAGTCCGCGTCATCGTGGCTACCAATGCCTTCACATCCCAAGTAGTCGTGTCTATATATCAAGGAATGTACTATTTAACGAAGCTGTTTTTCCATTCCAGTAGCAGGTTCCCACAGCGATCTTATCCCATGGTACGGTTCCATCCACAGTGAGCTCCTTTATACCACGGGTTGGTCACCCTCCGCATTGTGTCACTGCTGGGCCTTTAGGGGCTCCCCGATCAACTACTCCACTACCCACTCATGCCATCTCTCCATCTGCCGCACCACCTCAGCCCGACATCTCCTTTGATTCTCGCTTACAGCCCCCATCACCAACAGCACCTGCTACAATGGCTGACCACCGAGATCAAAACCAAGAATTCATGGGAATCAATTCATCTTCCATGCCTGCAGATCTGCCTAGTGATAATGCTATTGTGTCCTCCTCACCTCCTGCCTTAACTAGAAAAAGTTTGTGTGTGCGGAAACCAACACAGTACACCAATTACGTGACCTACTCGGTCACTCGTCATCCACTTCCTGATTCTCCAGCATCCCAACTAGAACCGAGTTATTTCACTGAGGCTAACAAATCCGTTGCCTGGCGTGCAGCCATGATGACTGAGTTTAATGACCTCCTACAAAATGGGACGTGGTCTCTTGTGCCTTTACCACCAAATAAAAATCTCATTGGGTGTAAGTGGGTCTATAAAATAAAACGACATCCAGATGGTACCATTGAAAGGCACAAGACTCGCCTGGTTGCAAAGGGATTCAATCAGACAGAAGGACTTGACTATGGTGAGACGTTCAGTCCTGTGGTGAAACCCTTCACTATACGCACAGTCATTACGCTTGCCCTCTCTAGAGGCTGGGAACTTCGTCAACTTGATGTCCACAATGCCTTTCTCCATGGTATTTTACAAGAAGAGGTGTACATGACACAACCCCTTGGGTTTGTTGATTCTACCCAACCACAGAATGTCTGCAAACTTCACAAAGCTCTCTATGGTCTTAAACAGGCTCCACGGGCATGGTTTTCTAGACTTAGCCAAGGCTTACTTACCATGGGATTCCACAGTGCACTGTCGGATTCCTCTCTTTTCCTTCGATTTCGTGGTGGTCACACTATTTTTCTCCTAGTATATGTGGACGACATTATAGTCACTGGAAGTGATTCGGATTAGATCACTAAACTCATCATTGATCTCAATTCTATGTTCAAGTTACGATATCTTGGCCCTCTTCATTATTTTTTGGGTGTTGAAGTTACTCCTACTCCTGCGGGCATATTTATTTCTTAAGGGAAATATATTCGTGATCTACTTGTACGCACCAAAATAGATGGTGCTAAGGGTGTGTCAACTCCTGCTGCCACTGGAGTCAAACTTACAGCTAAGGGTGGAAATCCCTATGGTGATCCTATATATTATCGTAGTATTGTTGGGGCTCTACAATATGCAGCATTAACCAGACCTAAAATTGGATTCGCTGTCAACAAGGTCTACGAGTTCATGCACAACCCTACAGAGGACCATTGGTCTGCTGTGAAGCGCATCTTATGCTATCTTAAAAACACCCTACGCTTTGGCCTACATCTCCGTCGCACATCTCAATTGACACTACAAGCATACTCTGATGCAGATTGGGCAGGTTGTCCCGATGACCAACGGTCCACAAATGGTTATTGTATTTTTGTGGGACCCAACCTTATCTCTTGGAGTTCCAAGAAGCAGTCCACCGTTGCTCGTTCAAGTACTGAATCTGAATATCGTGGCCTTGCCAATGCCGCTGCTGAGATCACATGGTTGCAATAGCTACTGCGGGAACTTCAGTTCACCTCCTCCATTCTTCCAATCCTTTGGTGCGATAACCTCGGAGCCACATACTTGTCGGCTAATCCACGGTTCCATGCCCGCACCAAACATGTTGCACTTGATTTTCATTTTATCCGTGAAAAGGTCGCTGCCAAGGAATTAGAGGTTCGTCTTCTCTCCACCAAAGATCAAATTGCTGATATCCTCACCAAACCCTTGCCAGCTCAGCGGTTCAGTACCCTCACAGGCAAACTCACCGTTCAGAGCTGCTCGGTTCGTTTGAGGGGGGATGATAAAATCACAAAAGATTTCCATCCACCCAAGCATATCGCAAAGATTGATTTAGTTGATATTGACACTGCCCAATATATCTTGAAAAGATTTCCATCCACCCAAGCATATCGCAAAGATTGATACAGTGGATATTGATACTGCCTAATATATCTTGTAAATCTATAAGTTACCTATTATCTCTTTATGAGATCTGTACGTTACCCATAATCACTCCATGAGATAAGGAGATGAGATTCTTGTATCAAATTCTATAAATTCAATACAAAGGCAGAGACAAAACACATAATTGAATACTGAAAATATTTTCAACTATTGTTTTGTTTTATGTAGGATCCTATTTTCTCTCGATCATCTCCCTCTTGGTTCTAGATCCCACAGCTAGTGTCATTTAAAGCCCAAAAAAAGGACCTTTCAAATCTCTTCTCAAATTCTTCTTGCCCATTCTAGTGGATGGAATGGAATTTGGACCGTATAAAATCTTAATATGATGATTCTTGCAGTTGTGATTTTGCACAAATTTTAGAATTGGTTTGAGCCTTGCAGCCACGTTCGATGTCAGAATTGAATCAAACCTTGTTGGAGCTTCGCGTTCGATGTTGTCGCCCGAGATATTGGGATGATAGAAATCGTAGAGGCCTCAATTCATTGTAGGAAGATAAGGTTTGGGAGTGAAAATGAAATACGGTTTTCACTCGTAGGGGATTTTTTATTTCAATAGAAGGTTAAAATAGTCAATCTCATATTTCTCATCTTAAACCTATAAGAGTAAAAATGTCTTTCAATTTTTATAGTTTCCATCGCCAGTTAAATGGGGGTAGGTGTAATTGTTAAAAACTAGTGGGTGGTAAGTGATATTAGTCCATAATCTAAGGATAGTATATGTAATTTACCAAAAAAATATGTGATGAGATGCAATCTGATTTTGGATACTCTACCCAAGTGGATACCTTCCCTTGGATTTCACACCATCCATGGGGTGTGGTACCGCTCGGGATTGTGGGTACCTTCCCCTAAATTGGTTTTTTTTTTTTTTTGCTAAAAAATATTATTTATTTGATCGTGTGTTACACAATGATTACAAAGCACAATTTGCCTGTATCGAGGCATCAGAATTAAGTTAAACCGTTGTATACAATAACAACAAGTCCTCCTTGCAAGGGAGTTAGCAATGTTGTTTTGCTCCCTAGAAACATAAGTGGAGTTATAAATTTCAAAGCAGAGTTGTAAATAAAAGATACCCCAAGGATTAGGACACAGTGACAATTTAGAGAGGCCTGTTTCCATGGCAAATAATTCACAACAACTTGGTTATCCGATTGCACTTGTAGTCGCTCGACACCTTCATTTATCACCACCGATAGAGCTGCACGGATAGCCAACACCTCACCTAGAGTTGGATGAGTGAAACAACATGGTTCGGATCCAGATGGAAATAATGGGAAGACCATTGCGATCATTACATATGTAGTCTAGACCACCAAGCTTCTCTGAAACAGAACTTGCATCTCTGTTCAACTTATAACAATTTGGTGGAGGAGGAGGCCCATCACTAACTCTGTCACGTGACGTGACGTTGTATTTCTCAATTATTGAGGGTAATACTGAAATAAAATTATAAATGATGATATTTCTCATAGATGATTGATTCAGAAGTATTCCGCGTTGGGGGGGGGGATTGAGAGAAATTTTCCCTAAAAACAATAAACTCTCATCCTATTCTTCTTTTTTCTTTTTCTTAAAATTCTCTTTTTGAAAACGTCGTTTTTTTCTACTGTGTCATTTCTTCACTTTTATATCTATTTCTCTTCTTCCAAAAGTACCCCCATGGAACTTATTTATTCGCTACATAGCTGTGACTTTTGAGTTCTAAATTCTTCTTATGTTACCTTATTATTGGTTCTTTTATTTATCTTTCCTTATCATTTTATCCTTTATTCTTCTCTCCCATACAAAAGATTCCCTCATCATTGCTTTTATCATCAATATTTTATACTTTAAACACAATTCCACCACACTTGTTTTTGCTTTCACTCTTATCATTTTTTTGTTGGCAAACTTACTCCATCATTTTATTGATCAAAAGATTATTTTTGTATTAAACCTTTACTTGAACGGACCAGTAAAACTGTTACCTGCATGGTTTGATAAATATTATAAACTCACAAGATGGTAAGAATAAGATATTGAATAGAGTTGAGTTCATGACCAGCTGAGTACCTACGCTTAATTGATATTATGCCAACCAGTAGTTTGAAAAAATAATTATATATATATATATATATATATATATATATATATATATGATAAATGCAAAAAGTAAAAAAAAAAAAGTAAAAAAAAAAAGAAGTTAAAAAAAAAAAAAGCTAATTTTTTTCATTGGCAATCTTACCCATGAATCCGTTCCTTTTTTCCCCTTTTCCATCGTCTCTTGGATCATTCTTCTTGTTGCTGTTGATGTTGGACCAGCTTGAGGGCTTTTAGATCCTCATTTAGCCATGTTGATGCTAGATTCTTTCTTTAATAAGGGATTTAAAGGAGCTAAATGGTATAATTTCTTTCCTTTTAATTTGAGTTCCTCGATTTATCTGATTTTACTCTCTTTTTTCTGCTCATAAAAGTGCTTGAGATCGCTACTACTTTTCAATGGATCGGAGAATTTGTCTTTTTGGCAATCTTTTCTTGGTTTGCTTAAGCTAAAAAACATGTTCTGGTGAAAATTATTTGGGTTTTCGTTTCATTGTTTTTTCCTGAAATCGTGCTTTCAGTAAAACCCTTTTGAAGCTGACCATTCCGCGCATAAAGTTGCTGCAGAATAGGAGAGAGAGATTCAGATAAAGCAGATGAATAAGGATATCGCTAAGCTCCTTGAGACTGGCCAAGAAGCCACGGCTCGCATACGGGTACTATGACTCTTCTTGAATTCTAATTTGAGTTTACATGCGACGTCTTCTAAGTTCTCGTTGTTGCCGTCCGCTTCCAATCCATCGCGATTCAACCACAAGTATGAGCAGATCCCTGACGTGTATTTCCAGACTGGATCGGGATCGACGGGGTTGGCTGCACAGAGGGTGGTCTATGAGCAGAGAGCGGGTTTCGGGCGTATACATTCAGGAGGGAAGGTGCCGCTAGGGCTGAAGCGGAGGGGCTGAGTGATCACAGCAGACCTAGTGCTGCTCTGCAGCAATAATTTTCGATCTTTGGGTGATAACCAGCCAGGGTAATGGAAAGGCAAAGGGGAACCTTCCTGATCAAACTCACTCATCTCGGAAGTAGCCACATAACAGAGGCTGCGGCGGCCGTCGCTTTTTGTTATGTTCAATTTGGTTTTCTCGTTTGGGCTCATTCTGGTAATACGATTGACCAGAGCCAGTGAATTGGTTGCCAACCAAGACAAGTAATCCATCCTCTTGGAAATCTGATCTACCAATAAGCTCCACGACGACGACGACGAAGAAGAAGACGAGCCTTCCACCGAGTCTTTGCAAGCTTGCTGAAAGGTCAGCACAGCACTGAGTCATGTTTGGATGTCGAGCTTGCTTTTGATACGCGAGTTTCTCAGAGCAGTTAGGGATTGGTTAAGCAGTTTGAGAGACATGTTCATCACATCTCTTTTCTTTTCGGTGCCGTTAAAGTCACCTTATTTATTTAATTTTTGGGTAATTTATTTATACCAACCTTGGAATCCAAACTTACACACATCAACCTATAAGTTAACGATATTTATTCATACTCCTTTTACTTTTCAATCCTTATTACATTAAGACCCAAAAATAATGATATCATCAAGGTTAAATTCTTTTAATGACTAAACTACCCTTTATGGGTAGGGTGAAAAGACAAAAATAGATCTCCTCTCCCCAAAAGCTCTCCAGTTGAGAAACCTCAAGCTCAAGCCCGACTGTGCAAGATGGTGACATTGGAGTGCGACGGCGACGGGGGAGTGCGACGGTCACACGTGCCTAGCTAGGTTTTGTATCTCTCTCTTTCTCTGGTCTGTCACTTCTTGCCTGGGTTTTGTAGAACCAAATAATCATTAAATCAGAGACATTCACAATGAAAATGGGTCTTATGTTGGTTTTGATTATTGTAGAGGTGAGCGTCAGAGGAGCAGCAGCAGCGGAAGCAGAGATTCATCACGTCGTTGGTGGAGATCGTGGTTGGGATATCGCTTCCAACATCGTTGCTTGGTCTGCCGATTGACTCTTCTGTGTTGGAGATAATATCTATAATTCTTCTCTCTCTCTCTCTCTCTCTCGCTCTCTCTCGTTCTCTCTCTCTCTCTATCTATCTATTTATCTATTTATCTGTCACTTTTTCTCTCTCTAGATTCTCTCTAATAGAAAATGGATGATGCTATGGTTTGCATACTCGGCAGCAGGAGAGAGCATAGTGGAGCTAGGGAGCAAGGAGGAGATGGAAGCTTGCAATGTATCCAACCCTATCCATATGGTGAACAAGATGACATCATCTTCCGTTGAGAACAATTCGTATGCAGGGAAACCCCATCGTGATAACTCGGACGATTCCAATCTCGATTCGGACTTAGTTCAAGGTTGATTTCGAAACTCTTGCTGCTTTGTCAGAATTTGTTGGAGGAGGGGGTGAATACGGCGGACGCTTCCAGGGAGAACACACTTGAAGGATGTGGAATTTGTGGAAGGTAAGATTCCGGTGAGTTTCGCCGGAGAAATTGCGTTGTTCTGGAAGAGGCAATAGTATTGGTTGCCAGTGTCAAGGGAAGAGGAATTATCCGGCGAAAGAATCAAGAGGACTTCCAATCAGGTAAGGAAATCAATACATCAGGGTAATCGGAGAAAGAAGATTATAAGTTGTGGTGGTGAAGAAGGTGGTGGATGTGGTCTTCGGAAGCGATGGCGAGTTGCAGGTGGAGATTCTTGTGATTCAAGAGGATCGCTTGAGTTTGGTGTATTTATTTACCGAAGAAGATGGTTCGGGAAAGATAGAATGGGAAAGAAGCGAAGAGAGCGAAGCAGACCAAGACGAATGGAAGCACCAAAGACCAACTCTCATCCTAGACCGGCGATGGAGAAAGAAGAATAAATTGTGTCCGGATATTGAATGGGATGGATTTGGGGTTTATTTCTCTAAAAAGGGTTTAAAGGGTATTTTGGATTTTTTTTCTTTTGAAAAGGGTAAAAATGACTTTTGAATTTTCTGTTGGAAAATGGACTAAGGGTATAACGGTCCAGAGAGGTTTAGGGGGTACTATGAGTAAATATTGTCAACTTATAGGTTGATGCGTAGTAAGTTTGGATTCTAGAGGTGGTATGAGTAAATTACCCTTATTTTTTTTTCAGTAAGAGTCAGTCACCCGTTGTAAAAAGTTAATTTGATCATTAAAATAAAATTGACCTCTCACCGTCAGTATCTAATAGAATATACCTAATGGAATGGATCTACTTGTATTTTAATAGTACTTCTAAGGGAGGCATTTGTCTTTTCTAAAAACTTTTAGGAACATTTGTTCTTTAGGCATACTACCAAAAAGGAAACAATACTTTTCCCATATATATATATATATATATCACGGTGATTATTCAGTTGTGGTGTTGAAATGATTATGATAGAAAGACTCATAAAAGATAAGGAAAATTATTCATACCACCTTGAGTTTTATGTTTATTATACGTGAATTTAAAAGTTGATAACAATTATTCATACTACCCCTAAATCTTTGTAGACCGTTATACCCTTATTAATTTACCAACAAAAAGATCAAAATTCATTTTTTTTTCCTTTTTAAAAAACAGAGATACATATAATTACATAAATACCCTTAAAACCTTTTATAGAGAATCAATCGCACAATTTTGCCCAGTTCGTCGTTTACCGTCGGATTGCTTGTCCTTTGCTCCTCTTCTCCATCTGGCTGCGGTGCTACAATTCTCCATTGGTCAGGTAGTTCTTCTCTTCTTGTCTTCTTCTCTTCTCTGCTTCTCTGCTTCTCTGTTTCCTAGGGAAGCGTTTGGGCAATGAAACATTGAATTTTCCTAGGAGAAACGCTAAAGAGGATGAGTATTTTCAAGGAAGATGGAGGTAGGAACCCTTAAATCCTTGAGGAATCTCAATTTGAGCTTTACCACATTGTTTCCACTCAGTAGGTTCCATTTAAACAAACCCTCCGCCAACCTTATTAAGATAAGGAGGCGGCTATGCAAATCCTGGGTTGAAGTGTACAGCACATTCCAAATATTGGGGTTGGTTTATATTCGAGATATTTTTGATCATATTCTTATAGATCAAGATACATTTTTTTTATCTTTCTCCATAGCTAAAAATTGTTGCTTTAACAGATCTGTGCTGGGGCCTTTGGATGGTAAGAACTAAGAACTACTCCCACCCGCTCATCTTCCAGGTTACCCAAAGCTTACAGTCCAGTTTTTACCACCAGTTATAACAATGACTCTAAATCAGTCGCAGAGATGGGGAGATGAAGAGTAAAAAAATGAAGGGCACCTTACAAGCAGAAAGTAGTACAGTTACAATTCAGGTAATCTCACAATCAACACAAAAAGAATTACCCAAAAAAAAAAAAAAATGCAATCAAGCCTACGCAACCCAATCCAAAGATCAAGTGATCATAATCCCAATGTGTAAGACAATGCGATCAATACTCCAATAAGTGACCAGGGAGAGCTACGCTTTGCACTAGCGCCACTGCAGTCATCATTGTTTCCACTAAAGCAACCAGGTCATTGTGTCTTCGCCACACCACCATCCAAAACAAAGCCGCTGTTGGATGAGCCATTACTAAAGAGCACACACGAGAAACAAAGCTGCAGTTGATACGTTCATTCCATGTCACTTTGGCTTGTGCAATTAAATCTTGGTCCATGACGCTTCTAGAAGTAATTCCCAAGAACTCTTCTCTTTTTAAAATCGAGCTAGGCGAGATGGAAAATCGATTCAATAAGAATAAAATTCGAGAGAGAGGGAGAAAGGAACCTAAATAGCTGTCCACAGGAGAGAAGAAATGAACCTTCTCTCTACCATCGCACTCCTTCTGTCGCACTCCACCGTTGCACTCCACTTTCAGGGATTTAGGGCATCAATAGAGCCAAAGGGATTTCAGGGATGAAAGAGATTTTAGGGCTTTTTAGAGTAACAAAGATAAAGCTTATAAGCAAAAGACTTATTTTAGTTTTTTCACCATACCCATAAAGGTATTTTAGATATTAAAAAATTTAACTTTGATGATATCAGCATTTGTGGGTATTAATATAACAAGGTTTAAAATTTAGGGATAATATGAATAATTATTGTCAACTTTTAGATTCATGTGTAACAAACATAAAACTCAGAGGGCCTGCTTGTCTATTCAATAGTTCAATGGCTCCAAACGTGGGGTTGCATGTTTAAGCCTTAAAAAGTTAAAAAATTTTAGAGTTATCATGAATGTTGAGACCTTTTTCTCAATTGAAAAAGATGGAAACAGGTTTAGACGGGGACCCTGGCCATATGGCATATTATCCCGTTTAGTTCATAACGATAAGTAATATGCGCATTAAACGGTAATAGTACAGTATGAGAAAAATACACCATTTATACATGTATTTGATAGGATCGAGAGAACGCAAACAAACAAGAAGCACACGAAGAATTAACGTGGTTCAGCACCCCATCGTGGGATGCCTACGTCCACCAGAGAAAAGAGTGACTTTCTTCTATTCCCAAGAACAGTCTACAAAATTCTCTACCTGACAGGCCTATCTCATCTGTCAGTCTTACAGCGTTCCAGCTCTTCACTGTCAGAGGAGAATCCTCTACAGCCTTTGTAGCCTTACCTAGGTTTTCCCACACAGAGACAATTTATAGGGAAACCTAGAAACCCTAATCCCACCACAATTATAAGTTTATCCCCGTACATGTAATAGACTCATACCCTAATACAAATACTACCCCTTATAATTATGTGAACCCCACAGAATACAAGACACCAACCCAACAAATCTCCACCTGGCTTGGATTCTGCAAACCACCTTGAAGAAAACCCGTTGATGTTGATTCTGTAAATCCGTCTCTGCCAAAACGCTACACCCAAACCAGCATAGTCCACACCCCGTCTGGGTGTCCCGTACAGCTCACCGCCGCACGATGTGAAGTGACTCCATCTCTCCCACTGCTGCAGCATCACCGGAAAGATCACCGTCACTCACAGTCCTCCTGCAACTCCAGTTGCATCTGGAACCCGAGTCTCTCACCACCGCACCTCCATTGCAGCCCTTGAGAACCGACTCCTCATCCCAGCCCTCTGCAACTCCAATTGCACATGGAACCTAAGTCTCTCACCTCTGCACCTCCAATGCAGACCTAGAGATCCGACTTCTTGTCCCAACCCGCCAGTACTCCTTTACCCCACGGTGCAACATAAACTGGCCATTATGTGCATCGTACCGGGATTCAATCCCGCCGTCAGATCCGACACCCGATCCAACTAGATCCGCCAAGCCATTGAAAACCATCGCTGCCACACCTAAGTCAAACTCTGCAAGTCTTGACTCCATGATCCTTGCACATACGATGATAAGAAGAATCATCTTCCCAACCTGAGATTCCCCTCCATCTCTTCTTGTCGGCACAAAACTACTATTTGAAGAAACAAAGAGATGCAGAAATTTCACCCAAAGAAACAGAGGCTGTTGTACGGAGCGAATAACTTGACTTAGAAAACTCCAATAAAAAATCTGACCGTACAGATTGACGAACTATGTGTTTTCTACCTGCTGTCCAAAAATCAGCCCAATCGGACCACGGATGACCTCCCGATTGTCTGCTTGATCACGGTTGCGCAAATCACCTACGCCCAGAAAAACTGCTACTCTCTTTTTCTTCTTCTTATGATGCTAAACCCTAACCCTAATCCGTTTTTGTCCTATTTAAAAGATTAAATACAAGACAAAAAGAATGAGTTTAAAACATACAAAGGTTTGGACCTTTATCTACAAACCCTAAGCATCATTGTACTAGGGTTTCCCGTGGAAACCTTCTCACGGATTCAGTCCTTTTTTTTTCTTCTTCTTCTTCTTCATACTGCGTACCTCCTTCGTTCTTCAAAGAACCCTAGCTCTGATACCACTTGTTAGGATCGAGAGAACGCAAACAAACAAGAAGCACACGAAGAATTAACGTGGTTCAGCACCCCATCGTGGGATGCCTACGTCCACCAGAGAAAAGAGTGACTTTCTTCTATTCCCAAGAACAGTCTACAAAATTCTCTACCTGACAGGCCTATCTCATCTGTCAGTCTTACAGCGTTCCAGCTCTTCACTGTCAGAGGAGAATCCTCTACAGCCTTTGTAGCCTTACCTAGGTTTTCCCACACAGAGACAATTTATAGGGAAACCTAGAAACCCTAATCCCACCACAATTATAAGTTTATCCCCGTACATGTAATAGACTCATACCCTAATACAAATACTACCCCTTATAATTATGTGAACCCCACAGAATACAAGACACCAACCCAACAGTATTAACTATGGATATGAATTATTTACCCTAAAAGATAATGTAAAAAAAACAATCTACTGGACTTGAAAAAAAAAAAAAAAAAAAAAGATTAAACAAACTACAAAAGACAAACTACAGAACAGACATTTGAACAAACCACATAAAGAATCCCCTGTTACCACAAACGTTACCATTGGCCTAAGCCAAATCCTTTGTTTTATAGTTTTCCTTCCTTAATCTAGTCGTCCGTTCCCTCACCACAACATCCCACAAACGTCACCACTGGCCTCATCCAAATCCTTTCATTTTATAGTTTCGTTCCTTAGTTCTAGTCGTCCCACCCTCACCGCTACCACCACAACTTCCCAACTCTTTCTATCCCAATGGTTCAACTTCATTTCCTTGTTGTTTCATTTCCTGCTCAGGGCCACATCAACCCATCTCTCCAGTTCGCCAAGCGACTCATACGCATAGGTGTCCATGTCACCTTTGTCACTAGCGTCTCCGCTCACCGCCGCATGACCAACACACCCACCCTAGAAGGCCTAACCCGGCGATTACACTAATTTCATGAGCTCAAACGCCATGTCTCGCGAGCTCTCACCGATCTAGTAGTCGCCGCTGCTAACGATCACCAGACGGTGGTTGACCTGCATCGTATACAACTTCCTCCTAACATGGGTTCCTGAACTGGCACGGGATCTGCACGTGCGCTCGGCTCTAGTATGGATTCAGCCGGTGGCCGTTCTTGATATTTATTACTATTACTTCAATGGGTATGACGATGTCATCGATAGAAATAATAATGACCCTTCGTTTTGCCTAGAATTACCAGGACTTCCATTTCTTACGTGCATAGACCTTCCATCCTTCTTAATCCCTTCAATAAACACTCGTCTTCCCTTTAAATCACTGTTCCGAGAACTCATCCAGAACTTGGAGAAAGAAACTAAGGCAAGAGTTTTGGTGAATTCGTTTGAAGCCTTAGAAGCTGAAGCCCTAAGATCAATTGATAAGTTTAATATGGCTGCGATCGGACCGTTGATCCGTCCGCTTTCTTAGATGGGAAGGACCCTTCAGACACTTCCTTTGGTGGGGATTTGATCAGTAGCTCTATGGATTACATGGATTGGTTGAATTCCAAACCAGAAGCGTCAGTGGTTTATGTATCTTTCGGAACTACATCGGCCTTATCGAAGATGCAGGAGAGAGAGATCGATCGAGGGTTATTAGAATGCCGTCGGCCATTCTTGTGGGTCGTCAAGCAACCTACGGAGAATGGAAAGAAGAAGGTGAGATATTGGAGAACATGGAAGAACTAAAAAAATATGGAATGGTGGTACCTTGGTGTTCACAGGTGGAGGTTCTTTGTAACTCTTCAATTGGATGCTTTGTAACACATTGCGGCTGGAATTCAACGATGGAGGGTTTGATTGCTGGAGTTCCAATGGTAACACTTCCACAGTGGTCGGACCAAACAACGAATGCGAAGCTGATAAAGGATGTTTGGAAGACAGGTTTGAGGTTGAATTTGAGTGAGAAAGGGTTGGTAGAAGGAGATGAGCTTACGAGGTGCGTGGAAATGGTGATGGAAGAAGAAAATGGGGAAAAGATGAGAAAGAACGCTAAGAGATGAAAGAGTTGGCAGGGGAGGCTGTGATGGACGGTGGTTCTTTAGATAAGAATCTTCAAGCATTTGTGGATGAGGTTGAATCATTGGGAGTGACCTTCTTGTGATATTCGTATTTGTATGTGTGCATGTTTGTCCGTCCTCCCCTTCTTTTGAAGAGAATATATATATATATATATATATATATATATATATATATATATATAATTTTTTTTTCAAACTCCATTTTGCCATTTTGGGCTCCTTAGCAAGGATCCAAATTCTGTCCGGCAGCATCCCTGTTGGATGGCTGACACTTGCTCGTTGGATGGCCGACACCTGGGGCTTGGGTGAATCCGAGCCCTTCATCCAAGACAACACCCCCTTGTCGGTTCGGATGGAGGGTTCGGATTCACTCGAACCCCAGGTGTCGGCCATCTAACGGGGTTGCCGCTCTTCCTCCCGAACCTCAGGGAGGAGAGGATGTGGATCTCTTTAGCAAACGACGCTCGGATTGTTTCCCAAATAACTTTAAAAAATATAGAGTAAATTACAGTACTACCCTTGGATTATGGATTAATTACACCTATAATTCACTAGTTTCTAACAATTACCCCCCCTAATTTCAAAACATGTAAAAAAAGGCTAACTCTATTAACTGATTTCCGTTAAATGGTGATGTCAGCTAATGCTAAACATTATGCAGATAAAACTACCATCAATGGTAGTTGAAATGTCATGTTTTCGCTTATGTAGACTAAATGTTTTTACTTTATCTGTTCCACCAAATCAAAAATTAGAAGCAATAAACTTTGATTCGTTGCTCTGACGGAAGAGAAAGAAGAAGAAAGTGGAGCTTCTTCAAAGTTTCGGCATTTAGCACGCCGATGACCTACAATTTGAGTGGCACATCGGAGTTCTTCCAACGGGAACGAAACAAAAATGTTGATTCAAATCACTCTCCCAGTCTCTATTAGAAAACACACACACACACACACACACACAATCAAGACTAAGTAAGACCACAACACTCGACCCTCTCCTGATCACCGACCAGCAATTTTCTGATCCGAGGTTTTTATTCGACCCTCTCACGGTCATTGACCCTCTATTTCCAGCTGTTTTTCTCTGTTTTCTTGTCAACTCTAGCAAGAAAGAATCCATATTTTGGTTTTTATTTTATTTTATTATTTTTTTATTGCAAGCATCTCTGCTTGCGTAGATTGTCATCGAGATCTCCAGTCGCAAAGCCCCAACAGGTACGCGACCTTCCTTCGCTCTGAATTCTCGCTTTGCCTAGGAGTCCTGCACTTTTTAGCTCCACAACTGGAAGCCTTTCAACCTCAAACCCTTCACAAAATACTTGAACCTGGTCTCTGCACTTCCAAACCCTCCTCAACATCCACCACTTCCAATGGCATCGTTCATTGCAAGAGGCCTAGCCTGTCCGACGTGTCCAAGCTAAGTTGGGAGGTATGGGAGGTTGAATGTTGCCATGCCACACAACTAGGAAGTGTCACCAATTTGTTTTTAGCTGATAGCAGGGGTTGCAGAATTCCCAAATAGTGCATCTCCCAACTCATATGTAGGATCCTATTTTCTCTCGATCATCTCCCTCTTGGTTCTAGATCCCACAGCTAGTGTCATTTAAAGCCCAAGAAAAGGACCTTTCAATTCTCAAATTCTTCTTGCCTATTCTAGTGGATAGAATGGAATTTGTACCGTCTAATGTCTTAAAGATGATTCTTGCTATTGTGATTTTACAAAAATTTTAGAATCGATATGAACCTTGCAGCCACGTTCAATGTTAGAATTGAATCAAACCTTGTCGGAGCTTCACATTCGATGTTGTCGCCCGAGATATTGGGATGATAGAAATCGTAGAGGCCTCAATTCATTGTAGGATAAAATAAGGTTTGGGAGTGAAAATGAAATAAGGTTTTCACTCGCAGAGGATTTTTTTTTATTTCAATAGAAGGTTAAAATAGTCAATTTCATATTTTTCATCTTAAACCTATAAAAGTAAAAATGTCTTTCAATTTTTATGGTTTCCATCGTCAGTTAAATGAGAGCAAGTGTAATTGTTAAAAACTAGTGGGTGGTAGGTGATATTAGTCCATAATCCAAGGATAGTATATGTAATTTATCAAAAAAAACATATGATGACATCAATCTGATTTTGGATCCTCTATCCCAGTGGGTACCTTCCCCTAGATTTCACACCTTCCATGGGGTGTGGTACCCCTCGGGACTGTGGGTACCTTCCCCTAAATTGGAATTTTTTTTTGGCTAAGAAATACTATTTATTTGATCATTTGTTACACAGTGATTACAAAGCACAATTTGCCTGTATCGAGACATTAGAATTCGGCTAAACCGTTGTACACGATAACAATAAAGCCCTCCTTGCAAGGGAGTCAGCAATGTTGTTTTGCTCCCTAGAAACATAAGTAGAGTTACAAATTTCAAAGCAGAGTTGTAAATGAAGGATACCCTAAGGATCAAGACATAATGACAATTTAGAGAGGCCTGTCTCCATGGTAAATAATTCACAACAACTTGGTTATCAGACTCCACTTCTAGTCGCTCGACACCTTCATTCATCACCACCAACAGGGCTCCACGGATAGCCAACGCCTCACCCAGAATTGGATGAGTAAAACAACATGGTTCAGATTGAAATGGAAATAATGGGAAGACCATTGTGATATCTACATATGTAGCCTAGACCACCTAGCTTCTCCGGAACAAAACTCGCATCTTTGTTCAACTTATAACAATTTGGTGGAGGAGGAGGCCCATCACTAACTCTGTCACCTGATGTTGTATTTCGCAATTATTGAGGGTAATATTGGAATAAAATTATAAGTGATGATATTTCTCATCACCAAATGGATTGAAAAGGATTATTTTGAAAAGTAGGGGAGGTGGATTATTTTGAAAAGTAGGGGAGGTGGTTGATTCAATGGGATACCGGGGTGGGAGGGGAATTTTCCCTAAAACAATAAATGAAGCAGCGTAAAAAAAAAACCACTCTTTCATACTGGAGAGTCCATTTTGAGACCAAATCTCTATGTCGTGATGTAGCAGGAGTGTTCTTCTGACTTGCGTTATTGACTTGGAGACCTAGGACATGCCGACTTGCATATACTTTCCCTTACTATACGGAAACTCCCTCGAGATGACACCAGCCTTGACAAACATCATCTTCCCGCTATGTGTCAGCACCCTAATTTTGCCACTAAGGGGATCCCTGCTCTCATTGGGGTACCATACGCAATGAGGTACCCCAATGAGAGGGGTGTATGATAAAAAAAATAAAAAAAATAAAAAAATAATAACAATAATAATAATAATAATAATGATAATAATAATAATAACAAAAAAAAGGGGGGGGGGGAGAAAAGAAATGGTAAATATATATATATATATATATATATATATATATATATATATATATATATATATATATATATATCTATAAAATGAAAAAAAGGGTGGGGGCAATTTGAGTATAAAAAAGAAAAAAAAAGAAAAGAAAAAAAAAAGGCAACAACGGTCCAGATCCCTAAAGAAGGGATCAAAGACCAAAATCAAAAAAAAAAGGAAGAAAGCCAGAAATCGGGAACGGAAGAAGGGACATGAACAGAGAGATGGAGAGAGGCGGTGAGGGAGAGAGTTGCGGGGGGAAGAGGAGAGGTCGACACCTCAACCCTCCTCCCGAAATTCCTCCCCCAAAATCGCCGGTCTCCCGGCCTCAAACCCCCCATCGACACCTCACCAAGGAGGTTGCCCAGAACGGGTATAAGAAGAAGGAGCAGCATCGCTGCTGGGAAAGAAGAAGAAGAAGAAGGCGGCAGCAAAGCCACCACCACCGAAAAAAAAAGAGCAGAAGAGGAAGAAGAAGAAAACGGCAGCTGCCGATCTGAAAAAAAAAGAAGAACAGCAGAGAGAGAGCAGGAGAAGCTGAGAGGAGGGAGAAGAGAGAAAGAAGAAGAAGAAGAGAGAGAGAGAGCAGAAGAAGAAGAAGAGAGAGAGGCTCCCCCTACTTGTCGGCGATCTCGGTCGACAGGTAATTCATGTCGAAATTTTTTTTTCCTGTGGGTTGAGATAACTTGCATTGCTTCTTATTGTGTTAATTATGATCAATTCTCCATCTTAGTTGATTGTTTCCCACCTTAATTATTGTTTGGTTCCCAATTTTATTAAATCTGACCAATTTTAAATGCATCATTCCAGTTTTAATAGGAACAATCTCATGTTTGTTTGTTGTATTTGATTGGATCAATTAAATAATTCTTATTCATTATGTTGATTGGTCCATTTATTCTTCATTAGGTGTTTTATAAATTTTGGGCCTATTAATTCGTTTGGTTTCGGGTGGTCGAGTGGGGACACTGTTCATAGGAATAACACTTTGCTAGGATCGGGTTGAGTTGAGGCTGGTTAGACCACATTGGTCTATTTTCATATGGAACCAGGTTTTGTTGATTGGTTTTGTTGTCAAATCTGTCGGTTTGAATTTGTTCACATCTTATAACCTGGTTTGGGTTGGGGTTGTTTCCTTTAGTATCAAATCTGGTCCTGTTTATGGTGGTTTAAATATTAAGATCAAACCTGGTTTGGGTTAAACTTTAATGACCAAGTCCGATTTGTGTAGGAGTGGATTGGTTTGGTTCATTTTGCTTTGGCTTTATGGACCTGGTTTAGGTATAGCATGATTTAGGTTTGCTTGATCTGAGTTAGGTTTGGTTCATCTCAGTCCGGTTTAATGTTGGTTCTGATTTGGCTTAGTGTTGTGCTCATGTCTTCTTTTATCTTTTTATCTCATGCCCTTTCTTATGGTCAATCTATCTCAGGTAGGGTATGTAGGTCATTTCCTTGTACATAATACATGCTGTTTTTTATTTCTTTTTGCTTCATATATCCTGGTTCTCATTATGGTTTCCTGTTTTACACATTTGATGGTTCTTGCTGTTTTAACATCACATGTATATAGTTGCTTTCTATTTTTGGTTTTTTATCACATGCTCTATTTAGTTTCCATCATATGCCTATATGCTTATATATTTGTATGATTTAATGTGAAGACATCGTCCATACCCCCAAGTGATGTATCCTCATTCTTAACAGTTCGTCGTAATAGATGTATGTTAGGATACATCCTTCCCGCAATGTGATTGGCTAGGGGACTCCAAAGAGTCCGACCCCTTGTGGGCTCATTTAGAATGAGCCCACCCAACCCTAGGATTGGATCTAAGAGTGTGGGAAATCGTTGTATCAAGAATGTATTAATGAAAAAATGCGATTGGGTAGATGTGTGCATAGGATTAGTGGTCCGACGGACGGTTCACCTAGGCATCCCGGATGTGGGATGTGAGTGAGATATTAGTGTACCCCGTGTGTGGGGAGCTGAGGCATTTGGCCTTTCCTGAGTGTTGCCACGCGTGTCCATGGCTCGTCAATCCATGGGAACTACGCTTGAACTGATTCTGGAGAGACAGAGGTCTCAAGGGATACGTAGGCTGCGGGGGAGTTTGGTCGCTCCACACTCGGTCAAACTGAGGTAAGTTCCATGTATTATGGGATTACTTCGTCGAGGGGACTTCCTTGTGATAGGGAGTACCTCAACACTGAGATGGGTCCCACTGTTGTGGGGACATCTCTCACCATTGGATGTGTTCCATGATTATGGGAGCATCCATCGCTTGGGATACGTTCTAATATATTAGAAGTGTCCCTCTTTTTGCACACACCTGGTACGTACACACCCGTCCGAACTACGTTTGGCCTGATTCCCGCCGCACAAGGATACGTAGGCGGCCTGGGATTTTCCCAGACCTCGGTCATATGTTATATATCATTTTTTTTCTTCTTTGATGTATGATTAAGCTATTCTTTAAATTCTTTGATTCATTTTGTAATTATTTTTCTTGTTTAATTTGTTTAATTTCAGCTTATGCCATGCATAATTAGCAAAGAATTAGAAATTTACTTAGGATTTCCCCTTCTACCTTGTAATGTATTTAGATAGCCCCAAGCATTCATAAACCGTAGGAAATGATAGGATTTAGGGAGACCGGTTCAACCGGGCGAGTTGGGTGCCTAACACCTTCCCAACTAGTAATTTGACACTTACCTGCCTTTGGTGAGACAAGATAGTCATTCCATTTGCGTGAGTCATTAGTGTTCCTCCATCGAGGGACATCATTTATAGGTCTTAGACCTTATCTAGGTGGTGACTCCAGTCTTCTTACCCTCCACTGGCATGAGTGGATGGGATCTGAAGGTGAAAACTTTTCAGATCCCAGTTTGAGTGTAATGAGGGAAGACAAGCTTCACAACATGTAAATTCAAATTTTAAAAATGAGGATAAATTAAATTTAATTTTCTAATTTTTTCCCTGTGTCCTCACAGTGGCAACTCCGCTGGGGATATCATGCCAGACTCCAGATTGTAAATCCCTATCCCTTTCTCTTTATACATAAACTTATATCTTGGGGCTTTAGGTTGTAGTTAGGTGTAGAAGTAGCGTACACCCTTGCTTGTAGCCTTAATTGTTTAGGTGGATTGTATACATTGCTGATTATTTTATGATATAGTGATATCATGGTTCTCGAGATATTGGTTACTATTGTTACAAACCTCGTGGTTAGCTGAAACGGACTCCAGTGCATATTGGATGACCTGCCAGGCGAAGCCACAACCTTGGCCTGTACCTGCGGCTATGCGGGTATATAAAGGGATGTAGGTGTCTTTGACTCATCGTGTATACGTTGATAGGCATTCTTATCCTTGTCAAGGTAGCCTTGTCGTGTCCCATTATCACATTATTGACACTTGTATGCTTGATTCATCCCTGAACACCTAAGTGTTGTCTTTACCCAGTTTCACCCAGCTTAACGCGGGTGGTCACTGATAAAGCCATCACTCATTTGTTCAAGATTGAATCAAAATTCTTTGATATCCTGTGCGCGTCCTCTCAGACGGTGAATCCCTCCCAAATCCAATGATCCCAATTTTTTTCATTTGGTTGGAGTTTCAGTCGGAGGTGTAGTCTGTTTCACAGATACCCTCTTGCTGAAAACCAACCAAAGAATCAATCTGAATAGCTGGAATTGGCGAGGATTAACCTAATGGAGTTCTTGCACAGGATCTAACTTTGTCTGGTTAAGTCAGCTTTGATGCATGCATGTTCATTATTCTCAGTTCTCCCTATCTGTTAGGGTCCTGACCTTTGTTCTCCTGTTCCACATTTCCAGTCATCTTCAGGAGAGTTGAAACATAACATCCAGTTGGGTAAGGGATCCCACCTCTAGGAGACTACATAGAGTCCCCAGTTTTCAATCAACTCAGGGATATCCTATAGAGTCGGTTAATCTGGCAGAGGAAATGGAAGACCATGAGATAGAAGATCGTCATGAGCCCCTAGAGGATCCAATCGCCATTTTGACCACCAGACTTACCAGTTTGGAGTGAACAGTTCACGCCATGGTAGGATTGGTCAAACAAAACATGAATCTTGGGCCGCAAACAACCTCCAATGCAGCAGCCTCACCTGAGGGGGGCAATGGTCCCACCACCCCCATAAATGCATCTCCTTCGCCCCGGATAGTAATTCAAGAGCCTTCCCCCCAGTAAGCTATCAGAGGTGGATAAACTGTTGGACAGTTCAGCCGTCATGAGTCAGTTACACAATGTAGAGCATTTGCTCAGAGGAATGAAAGGAATGGAAGATCAGATTATAGACACTGAGGGAGTGAATTACTTCCTAGAGGCCAAGCTGCCAGATAAATTCAAATGGCCTCTGAAAAAATTTAACGGGTCAGGTTGGCCCACTACCCATCTTAGATCATTTACTGGTATCTTGAGGATAGGGAGAGGGTTCATAGATGAGCAGCTGGGCCAAGCATTTCAGTTCTCTCTATCTGATGGGGCTCACAAATGGTTCTTGCACTTGAAACCCTCCCAAATTAAGTCCTGGGTTACAACTACTTTTGTGGAACATTACTCTTATAACACTAAAGTGGAAACCCACAGAAGACAGTTAGAAACAATCATGCAGTTGCCTGGAGAAGGATTCACCGCTTACTTGGCCAGGTTCAGGGCCATTGCTGCGTAAATCTGGAACAGACCTTCTGAGAGAGAGCAAGTCACCATGATGATGAGAGGGTTGGCTAACCCGTATAAAACTTTTATCTTTGGACAAGGCATCACCACATTCCAGACCTTAATCGCCGCTGGCCAACAGATCGAGGATGCGATCAACCACATGGATCTCCCGCATAAAGACGATAAGGTAATATCCGAGGGTAGCTCAAGCAGGAGAAATAATTCTTCCAAAGCGTCTAGTGCAAATTCCTTTCCTCAGGCCAAGAGTGTGGCAGCGCCTCTTCAACCCCGTTATTGATTGAAGCTCCGTATCCTCAGAAGAATCAAAGAGCAAGCAGACGATACACAGAGCTGGGTTTACCAAGGGAATTGATCATGGATAAGTTGATGAAGGCTGGTCAATTAAAGCCCCTGGACCGATGGTACTACCCAATCCTCTCCCAGCAAGCTTTAGACAAGACAGATTTTGCAAGTTCCACAACCAGGCTGGGCATGACACGGAGTTTTGCTTTGCCTTAAAGGAAGCAATTCAAGATGCACTGGAGGCTGGAACTTTTGCCATTAAGAATCGACCGGCATCTACAGCAAAAAATCCTCTCCCTAACCACTCTGTCAACTTCATAGAGGAAGGGGAGGAGGATGGTCGTTACGATTTTTCACCTTTTGAGAATCCTGATGCATATGGAGCATCTTCAGTTTCACCCATTTACAGTTGGAAGGACCAGAACAAGTATGAGGGATCATTTGAGGTTGTGGCCATCAAGCAAGAACCAGAGTATGATTTAGAGGTGGTCTTCCCTCATCAGACAAAGCATTCCGCAGCAGGGATTGAGAAGGGAACGCCTTTAATCATATACATTGAAGATGAACTAGAAGTAGCCCAGGCGACACAAGATTTTAGTAACCTGGAGGTTTACATCCCTAGGTATGATGACAAGCCTGCAGCAGAAACCCGGAGTGGAAAGACCTTCAAGCCTGCAAACCTGACAGTTAACAATCCCAGACAGTTGGCAAGAGACAAGGGGAAAGAGCAATGTACTGCCCCTGAGCCCCAGAACCCTATTTTGAAGCAGTTGGAAAAGACACAGGCTAATGTGTCAATTTGGGGGTTACTCATGGCATCCAAAGCACACAGGGACGCAGTTCTGAAATCATTAGCCAGCATCCAAGTTCCAGTCTCCACTAATTGTACTGAGCTAGCAAACATAGTTGGGGGATCTCATGTTGTTGACTCCTTGATGTATGGCGATATGTATGGCGACGCCAACCTCACTGGTAAAGGGAGGATGCATAACAAGGCCATTTATATCACCATCGGTCTCAGGGATCACTTAATTACAAGAGTGTTTGTAGATGAAGGCTCAGCATTGAATGTCTTTCCTCTGAGCACTTTCAAGCATCTTGGGTTCAATGAGGCAGAGCTCAAGCCGGCCACGCACTGTGTTAAGGCTTATGACTATACCAGGAGGACCATCAATGGAGTGCTTAATGCACAAATTAAGGTCGGTCCTTCTATGTTTGATGTCGAGCTTTATGTCGTGGACATACCTGCTTCCTTCAATCTACTTTTGGGAAGGCCTTGGATCTACAAAGAAGGAGTCATCACCTCGTCATTGCATCAGAAGGTCAGATTCCTATATGAAGGGGTGGTGGTGACAGTGTATGCCGATTCCGATATGGTTAATGCCCTAGCAGTGGGAGACAACAGTTCAGAGGACAGTACAGGGGTGCAACTGAGTGGGTTCCAGATCAGTTCAATCCTGGCAACAACACAGTCAGAACCCTCAGGTAAGAATTTAAATTTTGTATTTAATTCATTGCTTAACATGTCTTTCTACCCAGGAATGGATATGGGTTTGCATAAACAAGGTGACATCAATGTGCTTTCTCTAATGATAAATGAGAACATATTTGGACTGGGGTACGTTCCTTCCAGGGAAGACCTAGCCCTGATTGATCAGAAGTGGAGGAGAGACGATGACCATTTTTTGAGGCTCAAAAAAAGAAAGTACAAGAATAATAGGCAATTTTCAAGCTTTCCAAGAAAAGGCAGCAACAGTAGTAAGACATGGCAGCAACAATGGTCGGACCAAGAGATCCATAGCCTCCATTTCGATGGGATTCATAGTGAAGAAGAAATCTCACCTTCTACAACTCTTAATGGACACTTCGTCAAGGAAGGGTCGGACTTTCCATTCTGTGGCTTCCCTGAGCCATGGTATGACGTGCACCTTCAACGGCGAGTTCCTGGCTTTGAGATCTTCTTTGACTGTGATGTTGATTGGGTAGAGCTGGAGCTGATGAGGATTCGAAAGCAAAGTGATGCGGCGAAGATGGGATCAGAGTTCGTGGATGTCGGTAGCTTGTTCGACGATGAAGGAGTCTTAGCCATCATTGAGGAAAGCGAGAGCGAGGATTTGGGTCCACACCAGCTTATTCATCCTTTTGATGGGGTTATCCCTAATTGGAGTTGTGTATACCATTTTTTTCTTTTTAATGAGTCATGTATTTTGAACAATTTGGCTGTGTCTGTGCCTAGTACAAGTTTACATAAGTTGCAAACATTTTCTAGTGTTGATTCTGTCCCACTTGGGACCTCCTATCCTGTAGACACCTCTTCTATTAGTAATGAAAATTTCACTTTCGATTATACTGTGTCTTCTTCTTTTTCTATTCCTATCGATTATACTAACTCTAACTCAGATAATGATGAGAATCATGAACCCTCTCCTGAGTTAATGCAATCTAACAAGGCTTCAAAAGAAATGAAGGCCCGACCAGTCGAAGAGGATTTCAAAATGGTCAACTTAGGCTCAACTGAAGAGCCCCGTGAGATAAAGGTCGGGGTAACCTAACTGAGGAAGAAACAACTAATATGATGGAGTTATTCAAAGAATTTCAAGAAGTCTTTGCCTGGGCTTATGAGGATATGCCTGGAATAGACCCTGAGGTGGTCCAACATAAGATTCCCTTGATGCTTGGTTCAATGCCCCACAAACAAAAATTGAGGAGATTGAGGCCAGAGTGGGCTTTAAAGGTCAAGGAGGATATCCAGAAGCAACTTGATGCCGGTTTTCTTTAAGTGGTCCATTACCCTGAGTGGTTGGTCAATATTGTCATTGTCCCAAAGAAAGATGGTAAATTAAGGGTATGTGTGGATTATAGAAATCTGAACAAAGCAAGCCCTAAGGATGATTTTCCACTACCCAATATTGACATATTGGTCAACAACACCGCTGGACATGCACTGTTATCTTTCATGGATGGCTTTTCAGGCTACAATCAGATAAAGATGGCACCAGAGGACAAAGAGAAGACTTCATTCACTACAGATTGGGGTACTTATTGTTATACAGTAATGCCATTTGGGCTTAAGAATGCTGGGGCCACTTACCAAAGAATGGCTACTACTGTCCTCCATGACTTGATCCATAAGGAAGTTGAAGTATATGTAGATGATATGATTGTGAAGTCGATTACCAAGGAGGATCACTTCACGGCATTGAGGACATTCTTTGAACGGATAAAGCGATACACGTTGAGACTGAATCCATAGAAGTATGCTTTTGGAGTAACTGTTGGAAAAATGTTGGGCTTCTTGGTGAGTGAGAGGGGTATAGAGATTGACCCAGCCAAGATTAAAGCTATATCTGA
This sequence comes from Protea cynaroides, assembly GCA_028583415.1. Classification (NCBI taxonomy): domain Eukaryota; kingdom Viridiplantae; phylum Streptophyta; class Magnoliopsida; order Proteales; family Proteaceae; genus Protea; species Protea cynaroides. The sequence continues at coordinate 27,803,080 of CM053275.1, read as the reverse complement.
AATGCCTCCTCCACGAACAGAAAAGGAGATCAGAGGATTCCTAGGAAGAGTGTAGTACATAAACAGATTCATAGCGCATCTGACAGCCATCTGTGAACCTATTTTCAAGCTATTAAGGAAGGACCAGCCAAAAACTTGGAATCCCCAGTGCCAGTTGGCTTTCGATAGGATCAATGAATATCTGACTAATCCACCAGTTTTGGTCCCACCAACCCCTGGGAGACCACTTCTGTTGTATTTGTCTGTCTTAGAAGAGTCAATGGGATCCATGATTGCCCAGCATGACGAAGATGGATGTACTGAGAGGGCTGTGTATTATCTGAGCAAGAAGTTCACGGGCTATGAGGTTAACAGTTAACTATACCCCTTTGGAGAAAACATGCACGGCTTTGGTCTGGGTAACGAGGAGATTGAGACATTACATGCTCTCATATCCTATTGTCCTCATCTCCTGCATGGACCCGATCAAGTACCTTTTCGAGAAACCAGCTTTGATAGGAAGAATGGCACGGTGGTTGTTGCTGCTTTCGGAGTTTGATATTACCTACATGAACCAAAAGTCTATCAAGGGGAGTGTGATCGCTGAGCATTTTTCATCTCTCCCAATCGAAGGAAATAATAAGCAATTGGAGGACGTATTTCCTGGTGAAGAAGTCTCCACTGTTCAAGAAGAACTGGGAGATGACACTTGGGTGATGTTCTTTGACGGCGGCAAATCATCGAGGATATGGAGCTGGGGTATTGTTAGTTGATCCTGACGGTGTCTTCATACCTTTGTCGTTTCGTTTGGAGTTCGGATGCACCAACAATATTACGGAGTACGAAGCTTGTGTGAGAGGGCTCCGAGCGGCTTTGTCCTTTGGTGTACAGAAATTGAAAGTGTATGGAGACTCTTCAGTCATCATCTATCAAGTCAGGGAAGACTGGAAGACAAGAGATGAAAAGCTCGTACCTTATAAACATTGGGCCAAGTCCTAGCGTCAATGATTGGGGGTAATCCAAATGAGAAGATGCAACCTTTAATAATTGAAAGAATGATACAACCTGCTCACATGGATGAAGAGGTCAATGCGCTGACAGCAGACGGTCGACCTTGGTTTGCCCCTATAGTGGATTTCATCAGGGAATCTAAATATCCTGCAGATGCGACATCAGGAGAGAAGAAAACCCTGAGGAGACGTGCTGCCCAGTTCATATTATGTAAAGATATTCTATATAAGAGATCTTATGATGGAGTCCAGTTGGTTTGTGTCGATGAGGAACAGGCCCGGAATGTTATTGAACAAATCCATGAAGGGATATGTGGACCCCACATGAATGTAGGATGCTTGCTAAAAAAATCCTACGCTTAGGATATTATTGGAACACAATGGAAGCAGACTGTGTCAACTTTGTGAAAAGATGTCACAAGTGCCAGATATTTGCCAATCTTATCCATGTGCCACCAACAGAGTTGCATACTTTGAGCTCTCCTTGGCCATTTTCGACTTGGGGTATAGATGTGATTGGGAAGATAAACCCCAAAGCATCCAATGGACATGAATTTATCCTAGTTGCCATAGATTATTTCACAAAGTGGGTGGAGGCACAGTCTTATGCCAAGCTCACTGCCAACAAAGTGGCCAAGTTCTTATAGGAGTACATCATTTGCCGCCATGGCATGCTACAGGATTTGATATCTGATCAAGGTACACATTTCAGAGGTGAGGTGCAAGACTTGTGTGAGAAGTTCCATATCAATCAGCATAGGTCTTCTCTTTATTGCCCACAACAAATGGAGCAGTCGAGGCAGCTAACAAGAACATCAAGGTTATCCTACAGAAAATGGCACAAACTAACACGGACTGGGCGGATAAGCTTCCCTATGCTTTATGGGCCTATCGTACTTCGGTTAGGACATCTACAGGAGAAACTCCCTACTCCTTAGTCTATGGTATGGAGGTGGTTCTTCCCGTAGAATTAGAGGTTCCTTCCTTAAGGACCCTTATGGAATCTAAGATCTCTGAGGCCGAATGGAGGCGAGCAAGATATGAGGAATTGAATTTTATTGATGAAAAAAGGATGAAGGATGCAGACAATTCAAAGAAGTATCAGCAGAGGATTGCTGCCACCTTCAACATGAAAGTACATCATCGTCACTTGGTTGTTGGAGACTTGGTGCTAAAAGAGCAGAGGGCTCCGATACACGACCCTAGGGGTAAGTTCCGTCCAAACTGGAGCAGACCTTTTATTATCAAAGAAATCCTCCCAGACAAGGCTATGCGGTTGACCGACCTTGATGGCGAAGAATTGCAGTATCTGACAAATCTGGATCAGGTAAAAAAGTACTATGTTTAGTTTTGCTCCTAAAAAATAAAAAAATAAAAAAGAGAAGAAAAGAAAAAGAAAAAAAAGAGAAAAAGAGGGGGTTGGACTTCCATAGTTTGTGAAACCTTGGACCTCTTCGATCTGATCGGGCTTATTATCAGCTAAAAGGTCGTGTCTTCTCATCATTATCAGGGAAAGAAATCCTTCTATGGCCGAAACTCTTCTCCCGTTCTCCAATTCAACGGATTCCCAGAGTTTACCTCTTTGGCCTCCTTCCTTTGTAAAAGAATCTATATGGCACTGTCTCTCGTGAGTAGGTCATTCTATACATTTACAATCCTATAACTCAACTGGAATTCATCAGTCGTCCATCCATTCGACGACGTCTCAAATTCCAAGGTCCATGTTTCTTTGCCCAAAAGGTGGCATTCTCTCTTGGGGATCAGTCACTCTACATAAGCAGCCCAAAGATCCTCCCATGGCCAACCATGTGGACAGCTTCTTGTCAGCCTAGCTAGGCCTTCATCTTCGTTGCACTTTGTCTGACTATTAGGATGTAGTGCACAGACATAGCTATAATATGCAGTAAAGCTGTACATGATTTATTAGAATGCATTCAAATATTCATGTTTATGCACTCCTAAGTGGGAGACCTCTCAACTGTATGAACACTTTATTGTGGGCTTGAACCCTTTGTTTACTACTTTTGTAATGTACAAGACTAACCCTTTTGTTTGACAGCTGCGCGGCAACATGAACAAAGGTCTTAGGAAGTGGGAATGGTTCAACTTTGGGAGAGACACCTCACCTTTAAAGACATATCATCTCGAAGCCCTATGTGGCCTTCAGAATATGCGCCTCTGTCCTGGTCTATTGAAAGCAGTCGCCAAATTTTGGGACCCCTCAATGCACGTCTTCAAATTTGGTGATGCAATGATGTGCCCTACAGTGGAAGAATTCAGGGCATGTCTGATGTACCCTTACAGGGAGAGGATTTTCAAACCTCCACTTCGGAACGAGTATACTCAGAAAATCCGGGAACACTTTGAGTGGAGTAAGGAGGAAGTCAAAGTTTTCTTCAAGAATGGGGGTTTGGACATCCAAGAAATGATCAAAAGGTATGCACGCAAAGACCCTGAGGACTTCCAAGCAAAGGTACAGAGGGGAAGACTATTCATCTACTGCATGATCACTCGTTACTTGCTAAAAAGCCAGAAGCGTACAGAGTCCCCTGCCATAGTGGACCTCATTATCCATGCTAATGATGGTGGTGATATTATACCAACTGTTTTGACAATAACTTTGAACGACCTTGATGTGATGGCGAGGCATAACAGCAAGTTTGATTTGGATCGATTTATAGGGTCGCCGCATTTACTGCAGTGTTGGCTCCTAGAGAGATTGAGTTTGATTCCAGCTCTACAAGTTCATGAGTTCACACATAACCAATATTGGGGGAGAGCCAATGGTGCGGACTTTCACAAAGAGATAGATTGGCCAAGACGGCTCACCATGATCAGATCTGCAGACATCCGGTGGAGTTGTAGCTGGTGGAGAGAGAATCACATCGTGACGAGCACCCCGGGCGGCACTCATGTAAGACCTGTATCAAACTAACCCGGTCTTACCACCTTAAACCAGGTCTACCCATCATGGTCGAGCCAAATGGATCAAGTACATGAGGGAGATCGCGATCCCAGGTATTAAACTGACCCAAAAACACTAAAAATAGGGGGAGGGTCGCACACCCAGCTAGGCAGGGTCGGACCCCCCAAGATAGAAAGTCAGACCCTGAGTTCTTAACATTTTAGAACCAGGGGTCGATGGGATCTCCGACCCCTCATCGACCCCCAGTTTGCCGACAGAAACCGTGAATTAGGAACTTTCCTAATCTCAATGGAACTTATTTTGGGAGTTTCTACTCTATAAGTAGGATGTCCCTAAGCCTCTTTCACTCCTTTTAGAACCCTAATTGGATTGAGAGAAAGAGAAGAGAAGGAGAAGAGAAAGAAAAGAGAAGGAAAGTGGAGAAGAAGATCAAAGAGAAGGGTTCAGAGAAACCAACCTAATTCTCAAGTATGGATACTATCTCCATGTAATTCTACAGACCTTAGAATAGATAGTGAAGAGGGAATGATCTAGGAGAAACCCAAATCATCCATCCATGGTTAGGTTTTCATGGAAAACCATGGGAAAAATCATAAAAACCATATAGGTGAATGAACTACGGTTCTAGACCATAGAACATGTGTGGAATGGATTGTAAAAGCAAGCCATAGGACCCCAAACACGAAGGAATTGACTGTAGGATGAAAATTGGACTAAACCCACAGGGGGTCGCACGGGGGGTCGATGGCCAATCGACCCTACCAGACCCTAACAATCGACCCCCAGTGTTCGGGAAGTCCAGAATCTGGGTGGTAGCACCCAGGGTCGATGGAACCTCTGACCCTGGCATCGACCCCCAGTTAACAGCATGCTTTTAAAATCAGAATTAATTCTAATTAAATTCTATCGACTTGATTAGGTCTTCTAGTGATATAATATTGATATTTAGTTGATTCTTAAAGCTTGAAAGATGACCTACGATCAAGCAAAGGTGAGGGAACAAGACCTAAACTAATTGGTTAATAATAAACTATTTTATTCTTGAGTCCAATGCCATGATTGATTCTATGCGTGTATGCTTGTTATATGCATTCAACATGTCATCCAATATTTCTATTATTACTGTTCATGTATATTTAAATTATCGTTTATAACATAATGATGACGATGATGATAGGAATAGGCATGTGGATGTATGTGTGTGGTTGGTGTGCTTGATGCGAGTGAGTATCAGGGGGAGGTGTCATAGGCGGGGCCTCAGCACTCTAGCTCTATCTCTAACTCAAGTCTTGTCCACTGACATCGTCGTATCGCCATTACCTTAGCAGAACTATTGTAAGACCAGTACTCCGTAAACCCGGTCTAAACCTTGGTTTTATGTCGTAGCAAGTCTTCCGATCATCACCGGGCAAGACGGGACGAGCGGATGACAAACAGGTACAAAATTGGATCAAAGACGGTCAAATAGATGTTATTTTATGTTGACCGGTCGATGGTACCGGTCTTGGTACCGGTCGACCGATCAGCTCTGCGTAGTTGAGTGCAGAGATCCGGAAATCGACTTCTATGGGTCCCACTTTCCTGATTTCAAATCCTAAGATTTTCCTAATCCTAATAGGGTTATTAAACCCTAATTCTAGCTTATATAAACACCCTTAAACCTCCTCAAATCCTTTCCATTGTCTCTCACAAATCCTAGAGAAAAGAAGGAGGTTGGAAAGGAGAAGGAGCTAGGAAGAAGAAGGAGGTACCGCCATTACCGTTCGACGACGCTCACGTTACGCCAGTCAACGGTAAGTGTTTTAACCACTCTTCTTACCCTATGACTCTAGGATAGTTATAGGGGTGGATTAATACCATGCAAAGTAGGTATTGATCTAAAACCCTAACTGGACCTTAAAACCCTAAATTTGTCGTCAAACCCTGATTCAATTTCCAAGATGATATTCATCGAAACTAGACTTGAATGAGTTGGAGATAACTCTAACTCAAAGCTCAGACTTAGAATGGATAGGAGAAACCCTGGAAATCCATAGAGATTGATCGACGGTAGTCGAAAAACCTAAAGTATGGTCTTTCGAAGACATACCGGTCGACTATACCTGTTGCACCCTGTGTGACCAGTATGTTGCCACCGGTACCTTTCGGGGGACTGGTCTGTGGGGACCGGCTGACCATACCGGTCGCCAGTCTTCCCCACAGAGCTGCGACCGGTACATGCCACCAGTCAGCTCTGTGAGGGTATTTTTGTAACCTTGTTGGTTTTCGACCAACGTGAAACCCTAAGAAACTATTCTAATGAAACCCTAATAATATTGTAGGACTTTGTGACTTTTCGTTTGGATCTTACGATGTGGAGCAAGCTAACAAACGAGCGTCAGGTCAGGGAATCTGACCTAAACCTAATAATTAATGGACAGTAAATCTTTGTTAATCACCATGAATATATATGATGTGATGTTTGTGCATATTCACATGCCATCCTTTACTTTCAATTATTATTATTGTTCATGCATGATAGGATGTGATTGTTAGGCATGTGGTTGTTTTCGTTGGTGTGTGGAGTGGGGCAAGGGCCTGGGATCATTCCTCACACTGTCACTTTTTGTAGTATTCTATCTTTACATGCTTGGTACGGGTGGGGCATCAGGGGAAGGTCGTGGTACGGTGGTCTCCGATGTTGATGCTGGCCTGGCCATGGTGATGTGGCACTATGGTCTCCGAGGTCGACGCTGACTTGTCCACGATGCTTTAGCTCTATCTCTATGCCTAGGGAGTTATGTTGGGATAGAGTCTACCTGCGTATTGTTTATCCTAGTGTGTTGGTTGCGGATAGGGTATCAGGGGAGGTACGGGGATGCCTTAGCTCTATCTCTATGCCGTAGACGGCTGTGCTGGGATAGAGCCTACATTGATGACATATAGGATTGGTTAGTTGCGAGCTCAGTTTGTGAGCCCTGGCCAGTAGGGGCTTAGGTACTGGTATGGGTAGAGCATCAGGGGAGGTACGGGGATATCTTAGCTCTATCTCTATTCCACGATGGGTGCTTGTGGGCCGATGATGGTGTGATCCATGAGGTGTCACACACTTGTGTATAGAGGTGCGGGGGTCACCAAACCTTTCTATAGCACATTGCAAACTTAAACCAGACTACAGCATAAAATGATTGTTACTCATGCATAATATTGTAAAACTGTCTGATTGTCTTACTGAGCTAAGTTGTGAGCTCACCCTTTGTATATATACATGTTTTTAGATGTTGATGCAGGTTACACAGTGAACGACTATATGAACGCTCCGACGTATGGTGATGTTGCTGCTTTGGACGTACAGGCAAGAGAGGACGAGCATGACGCTTCATGCGAGTGCCCTTTCTGCGTGTACCTTTGAACGGATTTTGATTTATTTTCATTATTTTCGATTGGATTAAAGAAATGTAATGATATTATATTTAATGTTTGAATTTGAATAATTAGATATTTTATTTACATTTATCAATAGATTCTCAGTTCATTTAATTTAAAGACTTTCGCTGTATTATTTATATTCTGATTGTGGTTATGTGCAATGGTTTGTATGAGAGGACACGGTCTATTTGAGATCCTGGTGTGAACCGTTGGTTCAATGACGGTTCACTCATACCATTCTGGTTGGTTCAGAATTGGGGTGTGACAATTACGTCGTAGGGTATGAGGGGAGGTGGTCTCGGACCGTGTAGTCTCTGACTCTATCGGGGGGCCTTAGCCCTATCTCTATGGACGTATTGAGGGATTCTGGGGTGAGGCCTTGGATACACTAATTGGCATTATGATTGATTAGTTGCGAGCCCTCGCCAGCAGGGGCTTACGTGTTGGTATGGGCAACGGGTACAACAATAAACGTGACATTTGCATGTACATTGTCCATGGTGGGTGCATGTGGAACGACAATAAATGTTACCTTTGGGCGGCTTCATACACTCGTGTATAGAGGTGCGGCGTCAATAAACGTGACCTTTGGCCACCTATCCTTTCTATAGCACATTGCAAACTTATTTACCAGACCAAAGATATGAACTGAATGCATGCATATGTTTGTTGCATTGTTTTGTTTTCTCACTGAGCCATGATGTGGGCTCACCCTCTCGACATCGAATATTTTTAGTTGATGATGCAGGTACTATAGTTGAAGATTATATGAGTGCTTCGATGTATGCGCGTGTTGCTGCAATAGAAGCCGAAGACTTAGTAGATACGCATGACCCCTCATGCGAGTGCAACTCATGCGTATTCTATTAGGATTTATTTGAATTTATAAAGGGATGTAATTGATATTTTATTTATTTATGTCTCAGTTGATACAACAATAACTTGATATTTTAATTATGATTATTACAGTTGAAGTTCTCAGTTCATTTACTATAAGACTTCCGCTATTGTGTATTTATTCTGATTATGGTTGTGGATGTGCATGGTTTTATTTTTAATGGATATGGCCTATTAGAGATCCTAGTTAAACCGTTGGTTTATTAGCAGTTCATCACACCATTCTGAATGGTGCAGAATTGGGGTGTGACAACTTGGTATCAGAGCATCTCAGACTTTATCTATGAAACCGTATACTTCCACAAAAGGTCGTGAACTGAGATAGGATAAAAATTTAAAAGATGTAATAATAACACACCATAAGCATCTGTGTTGTTTGAGACTAAACTGAAAGAGAATAATGCATCTATTAAATGAGAAACAAATTTATATACAATCAAAAGGAAGAACAAATGTTTATATATATATGATTAAAGCAGAGTACAGTCCACAGTCTAGACAGTTACTCTGAAATATAAAAAGAAAAATAAAATAAGTACATCAAGAAGCTAGAGGTGATGGGGGAGGCGATGCCTCACGGTTTTTATCATAGTCCTCAGCGTAGACTCTAGTCAACCAAACTATCTGAGTCTGGGTCGTCTGGAGATTAGCTGTGAGATCAGTCACCCACTGGTCAGTCACACGCTGAGCATCCCCAAGCTCTCCCACCCGCTGATCCGACATGTGCTGAGCAGCTAGAAGCTCTCCCACCCGCTGATCGAACGAGCGCTGAGCCTCTAGAAGCTCTCCCATCCTCAGGTCAGACATACGCTGAGCCTCTCGTATCTCGTGCAATATCCTCATCATGTCATCAGATGAAGAATATGAAGGACCAGCTGCATACGAAGGACCAGCTGAAGAAGACGGACCAGCTCCAGTAGCATGAGTAGGTGATGGAAGAGGTATGGCATCTACATCCATGTATAGCCGATCGTCATCATCCCCATGAACCCCTGCTCCAGCGGTTGCGGCTGCTGCTGCCTCAGCGTCAGCCATCTCCACTCAAGTGCGAGGGCGCACCATCGCATTCCTCTCCTCATCGCTGACTTGGGCATCCTGCATGCCCATCTTGCAAATAATCTCCCAATCCAGAGGCGATGAGAAGGATTTCTCCTGAATCTTTTCATCCAATAAATCAACCCCCAGGCGGGTAAGCAAGGTAGTGATCATGCGTCCATAAGGAAGGTTGCCAGTGTGACTGGGCAACGTGGCACTGATCATCGTCCGCATGATGATGTAAGGAAGGCAGACAGGCTGCCTAGTGCATATGCAGTACAGCAGGTACTGGGTCAACTGGGAGACCCTCTTGTAGTGTCCACTCTGCGGTATCAGATTATGTTGAATGATCTTGCAGTATACCCGTGGATCTGAACGCAGATAACTCGCTTTCATCTCCCAGCGATCAGGTCTGATGAGTTGACGATCGATCTCAGCCCTCATCTGTAGAGAAAAGAACTGGGGCTCTCCAGGAGCACAGAACACCAAGGGACCATCATAGGAAATGCCCAACAAGTCGGCCAGCTGCCGATAATAAAAGGAAACATCAACCCCCTTGACGTAACTGGTGATCCGAAGCTCACCACCCCTCTCAACATCATTGTAATCTCCCACTACCTGGAGATTACAGTAGAACTGGCGTACCAAGTCAGGACGGGTACACGCATCATAGGTGATGACGGGAAGTCATCCCATATCACCAAAGGCCCCCTCCACATTGAACAAGGCTAAGCTAGCCAAGTCCACTTTGCGGTCGCCCTCTACCTTTTTGCGAGCGTAGTGGGTATACTGTGTCTCGGCTTCATTGGAATGGAAGCGAAGACGGTCGCGAACTTTGGGTACCTTGGTACGAGCCATAGTATCTGCAAATAAGAAAGAAAAATAAATAATGGATTAGTAGAGAGTAAAAATCTGAAATTTCGACATAATAACAACGTAAATTGGTCAAAAGCCTCACTTTTCACCCATACACGTGGGAAGGAGGACTTACATAGATCCTAAACTATCCTATGAGACTCATACAGTCGAAAATTTCAACTAATTAGATTGAATTGCAAGAAATTTTAAAAAATTTAAAATCTCGACAAAATTAGGGCAAAAAGTGTAAATTTCGATAACCAATTGATGAAACTCAAATATTTTTGAGGGCTTTCGTTCCTCGAGACACCAACAACAAAAGCCCCCGATAAAAATTGAATTTTTGTGATTGAAAAAAATTTAATTTGAAAAATACGAGATAAACGAGCAAAAACCTAGGTAAAGAAACCTAAAACATGAAAATGTAGAAGATATACCTGTAGCGGAGGTGTAGACGACGAAACAAGGAGTGCAAACCACCAACGGATCAAAGTTGTTACTGTAGCAACTAAGAGGGACGAGTTGAGTCGAAGCGGAGACGAAAGAATGGGAAATGGACTTTGAATCGGAACTTAAAAATCATATTTTTAGTCCGGGGGTCGGAAAATTCGATTAAAACAATCGACCCACCCATTGACCCCTGCATTGACCCTCGGCTCTCGGGAATCTGACAGAGAACCAGGGGTCGCACCCTGGCTCGGACATGCTCCGACCCCCCCATCGATCCCCGGCTCTCGGAAAGAATGGGTGATTTCCCAGGGTCGCAGACTGAGGGTCGGACACCCATCGACCCTGCAGTGAAAACACAACATTTTCGACAGAATGATCTGAAAAATTTGAAAATTGCAATTGTTAGTGGTTTAATATATGAGAATGAAGTATTTAATGATTGTCTCTCGTGTTCAATGATTTCAGGCAATCTCACTATTAGATTAATTAATGGCGGGATGCAGGCAACCAGACAGAGTCATAACTCTATCCCACCACCACCACCTGTGGGGGAAGATAACCAGACACACCCGGAAACACAAGGGAACATGAACACGGCACTGTCCATCATAAATGGGCAGGCAAATCCTACCAATCTGTCAGCTCCACCTACAGACTTGGCCACAGTCGTAATGAACTTGGCCCAACAGCTGCAACAAATGCAATAGGCACAAGCTGCTATACAAGCTGCCATAGGCATAACTCCTCCAGCTGTACAGACACCTCTATTGCCAGCAGGATAGGCAAGCACAACACCAGGGGGAAGTAACACAGTACCCCACGCACCTCAGACTCCTATTATGCAGGCTCATGTACCGAATCCTGAGATAGCTCAAGGTGGATATCAATACCAACCACCTATGTATGGAGCGTATGTCCCGCAGCAACTAGACCACTCCAGACTGGTGGAGCATTTTCTGAAACTGAAGCCCAAAGAATTCAATGGCAAGCCAGCAGATCCTTTATGGCCGGCACACTGGGTTGACAAAATGGAAAGAAATTTTATGATGATGACACTAAATGAAGAAGAAAAAGTGTTGTGTGCTACCTTTATGCTGAAAGGAGATGCACACCATTGGTGGAGGTCTACCAGGACGTATTTACTTACAAAGCACGCCCAACTGACTTGGGATATTTATAAAGAGGCGTTCTTTGAGAAGTACTTTTCGAGAAGTTTCAGAGATTCTATGGAAAGAGAGTTTCTGAGTTTATATCAGGGACAGATGATCGTGGATGCGTATCAACAACGTTATGAAGAGCTGTTCTTCTTTGCACCCACTCAAGAGGAAAACACAAAGACCCGAAGGTTCGTCATGGGACTTAGGGGAAGCATCCACGAGCATGTTCTGGGACATGAAAAGAAAATTTATAATGAAGCGGCACAAATTGCTCGAGTTATAGAATCGAGCCAGAAGGAGAGTTATTTCATGCAAAACAGAGGTATCAAAAGGCCAGCTGAAAATTCTTATAATGGAGGGAATAACAAGACATTCAAATCCTTCCGTGCTCAAGGCTTTACCGCTGCAACCAAGACTACTCCCGTAGCTCAACAGCAACCGAAGTCAATTACTGAAGGGATAAAATGTTTTAACTGCAACCAAGTGGGACATATAGCTGAAAAAAGGGGTGGGGGCAGTTTGAGTATAAAAAAATTAAAAAAAAAAAGAAAAAAAAAAGGCAACAACGGTCCAGATCCCTAAAAGAAGGGATCAATGACCAAAATAAAAAAAAAAAGAAGGGGAAAGCAGAAATCGGGGAAGGGAAGAAGGGACATGAACAGAGAGATGGAGAGAGGCGGTGAGGGAGAGAGTTGCAGGGGAAGAGGAGAGGTCGACACCTCAACCCTCCTCCTCGAAATTCCTCCCCCAAAACCACCGGTCTCCCGGCCTCAAACCCCCCCTCCCCCCCATCGACACCTCACCAAGGAGGTTGCCCAGAATGGGTATAAGAAGAAGGAGCAGCATCGCTGCTGGGAAAGAAGAAGAAGAAGAAGGTGGCAGCAAAGCCACCACCACCGGAAAAAAAAAGAGCAGAAGAGGAGGAAGAAGAAAGCGGCAACTGCCGATCTGAAAAAAAAAAATAAGAACAGCAGAGAGAGAGCAGGAGAAGCTGAGAGGAGGGAGAAGAGAGAAAGAAGAAGAAGAAGAGAGAGAGCAGAAGAAGAAGAGGGCGGCAGCAGCACAGCCACTGCCACCGTGAAGGAAGGAGCAGCTCCCCCTCCTTGCCGGCGATCTTGGTCGACAGGTAATTCAAGTCGAAATTTTTTTTTTCTGTGGGTTGAGATAAGTTGCATTGCTTCTTATTGTGTTAATTATGATCAATTCTCCATCTTAGTTGATTGTTTCCCACCTTAATTATTGTTTGGTTCCCAATTTTATTAAATCTGACCAATTTTAAATGCATCATTCCAGTTTTAATAGGAACAATCTCATGTTTGTTTGTTGTATTTGATTGGATCAATTAAATAATTCTTATTCATTATGTTGATTGGTCCATTTATTCTTCATTAGGTGTTTTATAAATTTTGGGCCTATTAATTCGTTTGGTTTCGGGTGGTCGAGTGGGGACACTGTTCATAGGAATAACACTTTGCTAGGATTGGGTTGAGTTGAGGCTGGTTAGACCACGTTGGTCTATCTTCATATGGAACCAGGTTTTGTTGATTGGTTTTGTTGTCAAATCTGTTGGTTTGAATTTGTTCACATCTTATAACCTGGTTTGGGTTGGGGTTGTTTCCTTTAGTATCAAATCTGGTCCTATTTATGGTGGTTTAAATATTAAGATCAAACCTAGTTCGGGTTAAACCATATTTATTTTAATGACCAAGTCTGATTTGTGTGGGAGTGGATTGGTTTGGTTCATTTTGCTTTGGCTTTATGGACCTGGTTTAGGTATAGCATGATTTAGGTTTTGCTTGACCTGAGTTAGGTTTGGTTCATCTCAGTCCGGTTCAAGGTTGGTTCTGGTTTGGCTTAGTGTTGTGCTCATGTCTTCTTTTATCTTTTTATCCCATGCCCTTTCTTATGGTCAATCTATCTCAGGCAGGGTATGTAGGTCATTTCATTGTACATAATACATGCTGTTTTTTATTTCTTTTTGCTTCATATATCCTGGTTCTCATTATGGTTTCCTGTTTTACACATTTGATGGTTCCATGTATTATGGGTTTACTTCGCCGAGGGGACTTCCTTGTGATAGGGAGTACCTCAACACTGAGATGGGTCCCACTGTTGTGGGGACATCTCTCACCATTGGATGTGTTCCATGATTATGGGAGCATCCATCGCTTGGGATACGTTCTAATATATTAGAAATTTCCCTCTTCTTGCACACACCTGGTACGTACACACCCGTCCGAACTACGTTTGGCCTGATTCCCGCCGCACAGGGATACGTAGGCGGCCTGGGATTTTCCCAGACCTCGGTCATATGTTATATATCATTTTTTTCTTTTCTTTGATGTATGATTAAGCTATTCTTTAAATTCTTTGATTCATTTTGTAATTATTTTTCTTATTTAATTTGTTTATTTTCAGCTTATGCCATGCATAGTTAGCAAAGAATTAGAAATTAACTTAGGATTCTCCCTTCTACCTTGTAATGTATTTAGATAGCCCCAAGCATTCATAAACCGTAGGAAAGGATAGGATTTAGGGAGACCGGTTCAACCGGACGAGTTAGGTGCTTAACACCTTCCCAACTCGTAATTTGACACTTACCCGCCTTTGGTGAGACAAGATAGCCGTTCCATTTGTGCGATTCATTAGTGTTACTCCATTGAGGGACATCATTTATAGGTCCTAGACCTTATCTAGGTGGCAACTCTGGTATTCTTACCCTCCACTGGCATGAGTGGATGGGATCTGAAGGTGAGAATTTTTCAGATCCCAGTTTGAGTGTAATGAGGGAAGACAAGTTTCACAACATGTAAATTCAAATTTTAAAAATGAGGATAAATTAAATTTAATTTTCAAATTTTTTCCTTGTGTCCTCACACTATGTCATGTGGACGAATACTAGTCGACTCTTGATTGGTAGGCAAAATATGGTATCAATAGGTACCGTCCCCTAAATTGGTATATTTTTTTTTCTATAAAACATTATTTATTTGATCGTGTATTACACAAGAATTACAGAGCACAATTTGCCTGTATCGAGATATCAGAATTAGGCTAAACCGTTGTACGACAATGACAAAGCCCTCCTTGCAAGGGAGTCAGCAATGTTGTTTTGCTCCCTAGAAACAAGTGGAGTTACAACTTTCAAAGTAGAGTTCTAAATGAAGAATACCCTAAGGATCAGGACACAGTGATAGTTTATAGAGGCCTATTTACACAGCAAATAATTCACCACATCTTGGTTATCCGACTCCACTTGCAGTTGCTCGACACCTTCATTTATCGCCACCAACGGAGCTGCACGGATAGCCAATGCCTCACCTAGAAATGGATGAGTGAAAACAACATGGTTCAGAGATGGAAAAAATGGGAAGACCATTGTGATCACTACATATGTAGCCTAGATCACCAAGCTTCTTTGGAACAAAACTCGCATCTATGTTCAACTTATAACAATTTAGTGGAGGAGGAAGCCCATCACTAACTCTATCACCTGATGTTGTATTTTGCAATTATTAAGGGTAATATTGAAATAAAATTATAAGTAATGATATTTCTCATCACCAAATAGATTGAGAATTATTATTTTGAAAAGTAGGGGAGGTGATTGACATTATGGGTCAAAATGGGGGCTGGTTGATTCGAAGGTATACCTCGGGGGGAAGGGGTGAGAAAAATTTTCCCTAAAAACAATAAACGAAGCAGCATAAAAAAAAACTCTCTCTCATCCAATTCTTCTATTTTATTTTCTCAAAATTCTCTTTTTTTGGAAAAGTCTTTTTTTTTTCTCCTGCGTCAATTCTTGGCTTTTATATCTATTTTTCTTCTTCCAAAAGTACCCCCATTGAACTTATTTATTTGTAGCTGTGACTTTTGAGTTCTAAATTCTTCTTTTCTTACCTTATTATTTGTTCTTATATTTATCATTCGTTATCATTTTATCCTTTAATCTTCTCTCTCATAAAAAGATTCCCTTATCATTTCTTTCATTATCAATATTTTATACTTTAAACACAGTTCCACCACACTTCTTTTTTACTTTTACTCTATCATTTTATTGATTAAAAGTTTATTTTTATATTTTACCTTTATCTGAACGGACTAGTGAAACTGTTACCTGCATAGTTAGATAAATATTATAATATCACAAGATGGTAAAAATAAGATACTGACAGGTATGGGAGTGAGACTCTAGAGTCGAGCTCATGACCAACTGAGTGCTTGCATTTAATTGATAATATGCCAACCAACTGTGCTAAGTAGTTTGAATATATATATATATACTTGACCATGGGAAGGTTTTTGTTGAATCTACAGGTAATGTAGAGAAAATTATGGATGAAGTGGAGCTTCAGGTGGAGCTTGAGAGAGGGACTTCTCAGAAGTTATCTCGAGATGTCACTCTAACAGCTAAAGATGAGCAACTTGATTCAAGTTTAGATAATGATGAGGCAGAATCTGAACAACCTTATTCAATAACTAGTGGCAGGGAGAGGAGGTAGATTAGACGTCCTTAGAGATATGCCTATGCTGAGTTAGTGGCATATTCTCTCATGACAACCTTATTCTAAATCTATCTCTTGTGCTGAATCTGGCCAATGGGCTACTGCTATGATAGAAGAATTTGAGTCTCTTTAACAAACAAATGGATTTTCAAGAGGAAGGAAGGGAACCCAGGGATTGAAGATGCTAGATACAAAGCACGGTTAGTGGCTAAGGGCTATAACCAAAAGGAGCGACTTGACTATGATGAAGTGTTTTCTCCAGTTGTAAAGCATACTTCTATCTGTGTATTACTTGCCATGGTTGTTCTACATAATTTGGAACTTGAGCAATTTGATGCCAAGACTGCATTTCTGCATGGTGAGTTTGAGAAGACGATCTACATGTCTTAGCCAGAGGGATATTCCTTGGAAGGTAAAGAAGATCATGTTTGCAGATTGAAAAAATCTTTGTATGTCCTGAAGCAATCTCCAAGATAGTGGTACAAGAGGTTTGACAGTTTTATGCTTAGTTATGGGTACTCGAGATGTACTTATGGTAGTTGGGTGTACTACATGGTGTTGGGAGATGGTTCTTTTGTGTATCTTCTGTTATATGTGGATGATATACTCATTGCTACAAAGAACATGTCACATATTCAGGTTTTGAAGAGACAACTCAATGATGATTTTGAGATGAAAAATCTTGGTGCAGTAAAGAAGATCTTAGGGATGGAGATTCGGAGAAACAGAAAAGTTGGAAAATTATATCTCTCGCAGAAGAGTTATATTGAGAAGGTGCTTGAGCGCTTTGGGATGCAAAAGGCCAAGCCCTTTGTTACTCTTTTGGCTTCCCACTTTAGGGTCTCGGTTCAAGACTCACCTCAGAGTGAAGCCAGGAAGAAGGAGATGTCTCGAGTCCCAAACTCCAGTGCAGTTGGTAGCATTATCTATGCCATGGTTTGCACTCGTCCAAACAAGGCACATTGATAAGCAGTGAAGTGGATTCTTAGGTATCTTAGAGGTACCTCAGATTTGGGTTTATTCTTTGACAACAATGCTTCAAGAACCTCAGTTATAGGTTTTGTGGATTCTGACTTTGCAGGTGATCTCGATAAAAGAAAATCTTGGATAGGTTATCTCTTTATGCTTCATAGTTCAGCTATTAGTTGAAAATCGATCTTGCAGTCGACAGTGGCTTTGTCTACTATGGAGGTAGAGTACATGGCAGCAACAGAAGCTGTAGAGGAGGCCATTTGGTTAAGGAATCTCATTAATGAGCTTGGGCTTTAGTAAGAAGCTAGTTCAGTTGTCTTTTGTGACAACCAGAGTGCGATACATTTAACCAAAAATCAAGCACATCACGAGAGGACAAAACACGTTGATATCAGATATCATTTCATTCGTGTGGCGATTACCAAAAGAAACATCACGGTGAAGAAGGTTAATAATGCAAACAATCCAACGGATATGTTGACTAAACTGGTTACAACCAACAAGTTCAAGCATTGCTTGGATTTGGGTGGCATTCACACTTAATTGGTAGCCCCTGTTGGGGCATTGGTGGGGAGAGGAGAGGTGTTCTCTAGTTTCGGTTCTGAAGTGAATAATTCTTTTTCATATCTCTTGTTTCTTACACCGAGTTAGCAATTCTTTTTCATATCTCTTGTTTCTTACACCGAGTTAGCTCATGTAAGCTTAGAAATGTGTTTGAGATATTGTTCGACTTCTAGATGGTTTAAGGTTTTCAAGCCAAGGTGGAGATTGTTATTTTTGTGGCTTGAAATTTGGGTCTTTTCTGGTTATTATGGACCATAATGTATCTTTCTCTTTTAGTTAGAGAGAAAATAGAAAAGTTATGGGAAAATGATTCTCTATTCCCTCAATTACTTTTCTCCCATAAATATAATCATGAAAGAGGGAGTAGATGATTTTTCTGACCTAGCTGCAAAGCACAAGAGGAAGAAAGAAAAGAAAAAGAGAGAGCAACTAAGGTTCTTATTCATTGTTGAAGCTGGTTGCAATCTTGTGTATTTGTGCCACTCTATAAGTTGTACTTTGTAATCTTCTCTTTATTTTTGATCTAGTGAAAATCTCTTCTCGCCCATGAACATAGATCACATTGATCGAACCACGTAAATTTCTTGTGTCTTTATTGTTTATTATTTATTCGAATTTCATACTGTCATTATCTGCATTCTTCAGTTGTGTTTGTCGTAATAAAGAGATTGTCATTAATCAAAGGGGACGGATGAAAACCCTATTTCTAAATCTCTGATGAAATCCAACCCTAACCCTAACCAAGAGTCAGAGACGAGGCTGTAGTAGAGTGAATAGAGCAGAGAAAATAGGGTTTTGTTCGGATTTTCTGACATAAGTTACAATTTTAAGTTCTATATTTATCACTTCTTCAGCTTATTTGTTGTAGAGAGATCAACTAAACCCACTCTAATGGTATTTCTTTCTCGTCCTAATTAGTTATTTCACTTACACAGAATTAGCGGGATTCTTCTTTTCCAGATTCCCAATTTGTCCCAAATTTTAAAATTAGGGAGGAATGCATATGTTAGTTGGTCACTTAAATATTTTATCATTATTAAAGATATATGCAAAACTGCAACTCGTTGAGAAACTTCACACACATGCCTCATCTTTGTATCGAGAAGAAGCTAGGAGATGGAGGAAAATAGGTTTCATCAATTTTTCATGACCAATTTTAAAAATACTGTGGTTAGTATAATAATATTGATGAAATTGTGGAGGGAAACATACATATTAAAGTTCTGTAGTTGAAAAGAAAAGAAAAAAAAAATTGCATGACCGATACAATTCTGGAACCGAAGGCCTGGGTGGTTCTTCATGAAGTGCAAGTAGGCAACCAGTGCAGGGTGGGTAACTGGGTGAGAGCATAACATTGCAGTTGGGACTGGGTACCTACTTCTTGTTTCTGATCAGGATGAGAAAGCCTTTCCAAGAGGCTGTCTTTGGGTTCACATTCCTACAAAGAAGTAAAGGGCACTTCCTCAGACTTTATTTTTACATAATATATTGGCTTTCGCTGGGATGCAGATAGCGTATCAAGCATCCACCATGTTGAGCTCATGAAACTCTCCGCCGTTGGCCGTGGGAAAAGTGTATTCACTTCTGTGCCGGATAACAACATGGGAAATCGGCGATCTAGAGAAAAGCTGGAGACTTTTGGTTTTTAAGGGCAAACTTGCAATTTTATTACGTATAAGGGTATGTTGTCACACCGAGCTGGATTGGTCCTTAGCTCAATCGGAATTCCTGCACAAGGAAGAAATGACACCATAGTGATGGTCAGGTGGTTATACCCTCTGGCCACTTTGATGAGTAAATAAGTTTGACGGACAAGTAATATGGGATAGATAGAATGGACTATCCCTTTTGTCGTAAGAGATTCGGGTAGCTAACTCAATCTGAGTTTAGAGGTTGAGATTCAGTGTGTATTGACCTATGTCTGTCTTCAAATATATAGGTAGGAGATGACTCATGTATGGAATGTTTGACATTTCTCTTGGTGCGGAAAAATGTCCTCTCTAGGTTCACGCTCGCTGATGTGGAGATTAGGAGGATCCTTACTGAGTCACTCGATGGTTGACTCTCCTGTAAGAGTCCGTTGAATACTCCATGGTCAACGCGTGAAGAATCTCGTTATCTGAAAGGAGGATTTTTCTGGTGGGGCCCTCTTCCACATATTAATATACAGCTAGTGTAAGATGTGTTCGTCTGTTTAGGAGGACCTACTCATTGCGAGGTGCCAAGGCTCTCAATCATGAGAGCCTCCAAGGGCCTTAATCCTGTGAGGCTCCGAGGCCCTAACTGTCCAAGACCGTGTGACTTTGAGCCTCCGAGGCTTATGAAGCTCTGAGACCGTTATACCCATCGAGACTGGATTTAGCTTATTAGCCGAGGCTCCCGAGGTAGGCCTTTTCGTCACACCCCCCCCTTTTCTGAGGTTGGGTATGACTTTGAGTGTTACCCTTGAAGACTCGAAGTTTAGTATACATGTGTCGAAATTCCATTAGTGGGGTGACTATCCCCATATCAGGGTAGTATGATTATTATAATTAATTTATCTATGTGACATTAGCAATTATCGTTCTCTAATTAACCTACTCTGGTTAAGTATTATGGATTTCAAAATTGAAGGGAAATTTGTCTCCTCTTTAAACATGAGAGGAAAATGTCTTTTGACTAAAGTACGGGGGAAAGTTTGTGTGGTTTATCCTTTCTTCTTTTATACAGAAGCAGTTGCGTGATGTGTTGAAATGATTGTGACAGAGACTCATAAAAGATGATGTAAACAAACCACTAAACTTTTTTTACCCGAAAAAGAAAAAGAAAACAAAAACACTGAAGACAAACAATGTTGGAAAATCAGTAAAGAACAATGACATTTGAACAAACTACACAGAAAGAATCCCCCATTACTACAAACGTCACCATTGGCCTAATCCAAATCCTTCGTTTTATAGTTTTACTTCCTTAATCTAGTCGTCCCGTTACCATAACATCCCAACTCTGTCTGTCCCTAATGCTGCAACTTCATTTCCTGCTCGGGGCCACATTAACCCATCTCTCCACATTAACCCGTCTCTCCAGTTTGATAGCCAAGCAATTCATACGCATAGTCGTCCATATATGCCACCTTCTTTATGGAGTTACGAATTGTATCAAATTCCTCAGTTTTGGGTAATAGGCATTCGATTTCACAGGCCTTACCCAGGTCATACCCCGCCAAGATAGGATTAAAACCTCTTCCATCAATGCAAACCCTGACATCACCACAAACGTCACCATTGGCCTCATCCAAATCCTTTCATTATATAATTCGTTCCTTACTTCTAGTCGTCCCACCCTCACCACTACCACCACAACTTCCTAACTCTTTCTATTCCAATGGTGCAACTTCATTCCCATATGCATCTATTTGAAAGACTAATTATTCAGTTGCGTGATGTATTGAAATGATTGTGACAGAGACAAACAACGTTGGAAAATCACTACAGGACAATGACATTTGAACAAACCACACAGAAAGAATCCCCCATTACCACAAACGTCACCGTCGGCTTAATCCAAATCCTTTGTTTTATAGTCTTCCTTCCTTAATCTAGTCATCCCCTCACCACAACATCCCAACTCTCTCTGTCCCTAATGCTGCAACTTCATTTCCTGCTGGGGACCACATCAACCCATCTCTCCAGTTTGGTAGCCAAGCAATTCATACGCATAGGCGTTCATATATGCCACCTTCATCATGAGTTACGAATTGTATCAACTTCCTCAGTTTTGGATAATAGGCATTCGATTTTGTAGTATGTATACTTTTTGTGGAATTTCATCACCATCGATATAGTGTGAGACGCACCTTTAATGTGGAGGATCTATTAGATATCAACAATGATGAGATTGCATTCGATTTTTACAGTCCTCTGATACGTACTTACTTATATATCTTAGGATTAAATCAAAGAAGGAAGAGAGAAAATAGGAAAAAAGAGAGAGCTAGAGTAGCAGTATGATTCTTCGAGGGAACCCAAAACCTCCAATAATAGGACTCTTCGAGGGAATCCAAAACCTCCAAATCAATACGTTAATATTGAGATAATTTAAGGATTCAATTCATTGCCATTTTCTCATTCATAAGAACCCATATAAATAGGCATTCCAAACGGTTACGTACATGTAGATAATACTAAATTTAATATAATTTAAATAATTTAAAATAATTACTCCCATTATCCCATAACCCATCTTAATAACCATCCACTCACTAATCACATGACACATGTTATCCATTAACAACTTTAGTTACATAACCACCCATGTTACCTGCTTAACTCATCCCATAACTCTATAACTACTAAAATAACTAATTATAATAATTCACTACTTCAATAGGGATCCACATGTACGTAACATCTTCACCGAGCTAATACTCCGCCAATACATAGGACTAAAATCCGTTCCATCAACCTTGACATCAACACCAACGTGACCATTGGCCTCATCCAAATCCTTTCATTATATAATTTCGTTCCTTACTTCTTGTCGTCCCACCCTCACCGCTACCACCACAACTTCCCAACTCTTTCTATCCCAATGGTTCAACTTCATTTCCTTGTTGTTTCATTTCCTGCCCAGGGCCACATCAACCCATCTCTCCAGTTCGCCAAGCGACTCATACGAATAGGCGCCCATGTCACCTTTGTCACTAGCATCGCCGCTCACCGCCGCATGACCAACGCACCCACCCTAGACTGCCTAACCTATGCTCCATTCTCAGACGGCTATGACGATGCAATCGATCACCGCAATCATCAGTGCTTTGATGAGCTCAAACGCCATGGCTCCGTAACTCTCACCGACCTAGTAGTCGCCGCTGCTAACGATCACCAAACGGTGACCTGCATCGTATACAACCACCTACTAACATGGGTTCCTGAACTGGCACGTGACCTCCACGTGCCATCGGTTCTACTATGGATTCAGCCGGCGGCGGTTCTTGACATCTATTACTATTATTTCAATGGGTATGATGATGTCATCGATAGAATTAACAATGACCCTTCGTTTTGCCTAGAATTACCAGGACTTCCGTCTCTTACATGCGTAGACCTTCCATCCTTCTTAATCCCTTCAAACACTCGTCTTCCCTTTAAATCACTGTTCCGAGAACTCATCCAGAACTTGGAGAAAGAAACTAAGGCAAGAGTTTTGGTGAATTCGTTTGAAGCATTAGAAGCTGAAGCCCTAAGATCAATCGATAAGTATGATATGGTTGGGATCGGACCGTTGATTCCGTCGGCTTTCTTAGATGGGAAGGACCCTTCAGACACTTCCTTTGGTGGGGATTTGGTCAGTAGCACTATGGATTACATGGATTGGTTGAATTCCAAACCGGAAGCGTCAGTAGTTTACGTATCTTTCGGGACTACGTCGGCGTTATCGAAGACGCAGGAGAGAGAGATTGGTCGAGGGTTATTAGAATGCCGTCGGCCATTCTTGTGGGTCGTCATGCAACCTACAGAGAATGGGAAAGAAGAAGGTGAGATATTGGAGAACATAGAAGAACTAAAGAAATATGGAATGGTGGTACCTTGGTGTTCACAGGTGGAGGTTCTCTGTAACCCTTCAATTGGATGCTTTGTAACACATTGCGGTTGGAATTCAACGATGGAGGGTTTGGTTGCTGGAGTTCCGATGGTAACATTTCCACAGTGGACGGACCAACCAACAATTTCGAAGCTGATAAAGGATGTTTGGAAAACAGGTTTGAGGTTGATTTCGAGTGAGGAAGGGTTGGTAGAAGGAGATGAGCTTAAGAGGTGCGTGGAAATGGTGATGGAAGAAGAAAGTGGGGAAGATATGAGAAGGAACGCTAAGAGATGGAAAGAGTTAGCAAAGGAGGCTATGATGGATGGTGGTTCTTCGGATAAGAATCTTCAAGCATTTGTAGATGAGGTTGACTCATTGGAGTGACCTTCTTGTGATATTCATGTTTGTATTTGTGTGTGTGTGTGTCCGTTCTCTCATATTTAGAGTGTTTCCCAAATAAGTTTAAAAAACATAGGGTAAATTGCATGTACTTGCTAGCTAGTTTTACATGATTGAATGAAAATAAAAAAGTATTTTGGTAATTTTCCACAATGAAATCCAAAGGTAAATAAATTCTATTTTGTGTTGGTTAGTAGTATTTTATGTTTTTAAAACATGAATATATATATATATATATATACTATACTATAGCTATACTATAGTATAGCTTACTATAGCTTACTTATGTTAGTTAATTATTTTGACTATACTATAGCTTACTTGTTGGTAATGATGTTTGTGTATATTATTTAAGTATTTGATTTGTTAATTTTAAAAGCATGGTCATCCTCTGGTCCAGTCTTCTTTTAAGAACCTAAGTATATGATATCTAATGGTCCAAGGTTTAAGTCTCAAGGGAGACAAGAACTTTGGTTATCCATTTTATAATGTGTCTTGGAGTGGGGTTCACAGTGATGTGGCTATTCACTATTCGGAAACATTACTTTATGATCATTTTAAAATTGTAATGGCAAGGTGAAATTCTAGGATTTAGACAAGGGTATTCTTGGTCCCTAAATTAAAAGGGCTACCAAGTCTACCAAAAAGTTCAAGTGTGTATAGGGGCGAAACAGGATCGGATTGGGCCGGGTATCTGCAAACCCTACTCTACCCAAGATTTTTTCATGCTAATCCAAACCTTACCCTACCCTATCAGGGTAGGACATTACCTCAACCCTTTCCCTACCCTGGCAGGGTACTATCAAACCCTACCCTACCCTGATTTACCCTGATTAGGCTGAGCCAAACCGGGTTTACCCTGATTGAACCTTCAAGGTCGGGTTTAGGGTTCAGGGTTGGCAGAGTATTCTGTGGTTTTTGAAACCTATTGCCTGCAGCTTCAATCCCTTGGAAATCAAAAAAAATAAGCTCTAGTTGTGATAGTTCTTTCTCTATGCAATTTTCTTTACAGGGAAAGAAAAAGGGTCTTTTTTGCCTTTTTTTTGGTGTCTCAGCAATGCATTCCTAATATGAGCTTTTACAAACTCAAAAATTAAAAGGAGAGTCGAGGAAGACAAAATGATAATGCCTATTGACAATAGATAATAACCTCAGAAGAAAAAAAAATCCTAGTTGTTAATTGCAGATTTTTAGAAGAAAAAAAAAATTGTAAGTGATACTGACCTGCATAGCCATGGTGAGGATTAGTTGGGGATGATTACAATGCTGGAGGAGGTTTCTGAAGCGATGTTTAACTAACATGACTAGCCTTGACGAGCTCAAGAAACTCAGGTTCAATATTGTTGGTGCCTCTAATCTTCCTGAGGACTGCCTTACCTTCTTCCAAACAACCACGCTCTATGAGACTGTTAGGCGTTTCAACAACTAGGAGGGCCCCAATAGTACGGAGGAAAGCTGGGACTCCAGCCAACCCTAGTGATAACCTCTAACCCCACCCACCTTTGATTCTACAATGACAATAAGGGCAAACGTTCAATGATGATTGATGCCTTGTCCGGCAGAGATTAAATAGGCAAAAACCCACATAAAGAAAAAAACAGAATGGGAAAGAGAGAGAGAGAGAGAGAGAGAGAAGATCAAAAGAAGAATAGTTTACCCGGCTCGAGGGAGAGGAAGAAGAAGATGTCACGAATTCAAGATGGGGCTCAGTGGCTCTATGCGGCTGCGGCTAAGAGAAAGAGAAACGAATGGGGGACTCGGGGGAGAGAAGATTAGAATTATATATATATATATATATATATATAAGACAGGGTCAGGTAGGGTCTGGCCGGGCTCTACCCGAGACCTTAACCCTCATCCGCCCTTACTCTGACAAGGTAAAAAAATACCCTGTACCCTGATTGGGCCCTGTCAGGGTTCGGGCTAGGTTAGGCCCTGATTAGGTTCAGGGCGGTTCTGGGCAGGCTTGGGCCGTCAAGGTAAAACTTTCACCCCTAAGTATGCATGTGTTTAAAAGAGGATATTTGAAGGGTATATATGACTTTTCACATTTTTAGGTTTCCTTATGAGTATGGGTTAAACACACATGCAAGGGTGTAGGTGTAGGGACCGTATGGTCATTTACAAATTGGAATTTTCTATGTTATTCATATAAGGATAAATATATATAAACAAATATACAATTAGAATGCCTTTTGAGCAGCAAAAACGTGAAGAAGCATAAGAGGAGTAGAAAACCTAATGGAGAAGAAGAGGAGTTTCTTTTGCTGATTTTTGTTGCAGAGCCATCTTTGCAATCTTTTGTCAACAAGAGGTATGTGTTAATTTTGTTTTTCTTTTGATAAGAGTTTTACATTTATGGGCTGAGATTTGGGAGAGATGATGTTTGAATTTCATTGAGCTTAGGGTTAGAAGATCCAACCTATTTGCTGAAATCATAGTTGAGATGAGAGGGGTTTTGCTTGATGTTTTTTTGAACTTTGATTCCTCTTTTGAAAGAATTAAGTGTTTGTTTGTTGATTGATTTTGGGAGATGTTTTGCTGAGTTTCTTAAACTGAAGTTAGGATAAGGAGGCTGGAAATTTAGAGTTGTTGAAGCAAGGATTTTCTACCTTGTTACACAAACATTTCGATTTCAGGTGTTGACCTTGTGGAGCAGTTTTGGGTGTGATTCAAGCATCCTTGAGGTTAGAAGATTGCTGTTTTATGGGTATGATTGATGTATGAAAGTTATAGAGAAGGTTTTACAAGGAATTTCAGACCTTAAAAGGTTGTTAATGGCAGAATTTATTAGAGAAGAAAAAATTTCCAGATTTATAGTTTTTCTTATCTTATGTTTGGGCAAATGTTTGGGTCTATGGAATTGAATTTTTTGGGTTTATCTTTTTATTTAGTAATGATAATGTATCCCCATTGCTAAATTAGTAGGTTTAGGATCTTATAGAGCCATTTAAAATGGTTGAAAATTTCTGTTTTAAATGAGAGGTTAATAAGGCATAATGTTGAAATTTTTTTTGTACGGTTAATCATGTCAAAGTGATGTGGGAATGGTGGTTTAGTCATTTTGAAATACTGGATTGATACCTAGGTAATTCTAGTGTTAATTCTATGAGTTTTAGACCATTCCTAAATCATTGGAGTAGGTTTTGAAACTCAGTTTTCAAGAAGAAAGAAATGGTATAAATGCTGTAAATTCCTTTTATTAGTGTTATCCTTCAAAGTAAAGTTAAGCTTAAATGGATATATATTCATTGATTAAGCTTTAAGGATTATGTGGGACATATTTAGAAGGTGTTTTAGAGGTCTATGGAAGGGGATTTAACGACCCAAGCCCTTGGTTTCATTACTGAAACCGAAACTGGGCAACTTTCCCCATGTTGCAAAGTGAAATAGTTTTAAATAGACTGTTATGGCTGAGCATTGTTGGGGATTTCTCTTCCAACCCCAAGTAATATTTTAAGGGTTTCTTAGGAGACTTTAAGGAAAAATTTTAATGGACTATTGGGCAGGATATTTGATGAGAAAAAAAAAAAAAAAAAAAGCCTCACCCAAAACCATCCCATTGTACTCTTATGTTAGGTATGATCAAGAGTTGAATTCTCTTAGCGCTTCAATTGAGATCCTTTAAGCAAGTTTGGGCTGCAAAGGTAACAATGGCAAGGATAGTTTTAGTAGATGGTTTTGGGATGTAATGGGAATCTTTTGATTAGGTTTGGAGGAGTAAAACTTTACCTAATACACTTTTCCAATATGTTGTTATGCTAGGTAAGTTAAGGAGCTAAGTTTTGAGATATATCAAGCGATGTTTCTTTGCTCAAAGACTAACCTGGATAGCAAAGGATCTTATAGTTGCTGATTTTTGCTCAAGCCAGCCATTTACCAAGTGTTATTGAAGACTTTCTTTTACAATTTAGGGTGAGGGAACTCTTTCCCTATAGTAGGCTATTAATGTATAATGCACGTATAAGAAAATAAAAAAATGCATGTATATTGCTTGTCTTAAGTATTAGTTAGTGAAGTGAATTGATTATGCTACTAGTCAAGGAGCTAAGTGATAATATATGAGTAAAATTTTCAGTTTTATTATCATATGATGTTATGCCTATTGGGGAAATATTTTATGGATTAGATAGCTTGGTAAAATTATGCATATGATGTGTAAGAAGTATTTTTTTTTACTAAGTCCATTAGAACAAGCTATTGACATGTCTAAGTTGATAAGTTTCTCTAAAGTAGAGGATGAAGTGTGTTAGTATGTTTTGAAATGGGACTGTTGTGCTATGATATGAGAAAAGAACTGCAGTATTTTCTAAGAGATGAAAGTGCTATGGTTTTGCATTGTTTTTTAAGCTATGTTTGAGATGATTGGTTACTGTTAAATGTTAAAAAGTTTTGTTTAGACCTTGTTTTGGAGACAAAATTATGAACCATAACATATATACATAATCAAGTCATTTAATACCTATAATGGACTTTTTTAAGTTTATATGGACAGCAAGGCTATATACTAGGATATTAAAGCAAGGTTAAGTTGTTTGTTGTCTATAATAGACTGTTATAAGTTTATATGGACAACAAGGATGTATACTATGATATAAAGGCAAAATCAAGTTGTTCAATGTCTATAATGGACTGTTATAAGTTTATATGGATAACAAAGATGTGTACTATGATATAAAGGCAAAGTCAAGTTGTTCAATGCCTATAATGGACTGTTATAAGTATAAATGGGCAGCAAGATATGATCGGGAACAAAAATGAAAGGAAATTAGTATGTGAACTAAGGCTCTCTTTGGTTTGTATTATATAATGTATTATGTAATACATTATGAAATTTGTGATTATTTGGCATGATTTATAATGTCTATTTATAATTAAAATAAATAGATATAATGCATAATCTACAAATAGGTTATTAACTGTTTATCATTATAACCTATTTCTCATGATATAATGTATTACGTTTAGTGGTACCAAATGGTCATTATTTATTACTCAAAATCTATTATTATAATTGATTTATCACAAATAGCTCATAATACATTATATAATACAAACCAAAAAGAGCCTAAGTAAGAGCAGTATTACACAAATATGATAGGTTAAAGCAAAGATTAGTGGGAAGACACCTAGGTAAGATCCGTAGCTCAAGCCGGTGAGCCAGTATACCACCCAATATGAAAGGTAAGAAAGTAAGAAAGGCCTTTTAACGTAGGTAATGATAAGATGGTGCACACCTAGGCAAGATACGTAGCTTAACCCGTTTAGCCTGCTGTACTACCCAACAAGATAAGATATGCAAGATAAAAGATTCCTAAGAAATGCGAACATGAAAAACAGGAAAGCAAGCCAAACCATAATCAAGTCAATACAAAATGTATTGAAAACTAAATGCA
Organism: Protea cynaroides; assembly: GCA_028583415.1. NCBI lineage: Eukaryota > Viridiplantae > Streptophyta > Magnoliopsida > Proteales > Proteaceae > Protea > Protea cynaroides. The sequence continues at coordinate 27,773,959 of CM053275.1, read as the reverse complement.
AGGAAAAATCATGCATGTCATAAGCTACAGTAGCAATGAGTATGAAAGACAGATAAGTGATAAGAAACGGAAGCATCCGTTGAGTCAAGTAAGTGACAAGAAATGAAAGCATCCGTTGAGTCAAGCAAGTGACAAGAAACGAAAGCATGCGTTGAGTCAAGCAAACGACAAGAAACGGAAGCATCCATTGAGTTATGCAAGTGACAAGAAACGGAAGCATCCGTTGAGTTTAAGTATGATAAATAAATGACAAGAAACAGACAAGAAACGGGAGTATCTGTTGAGTCTAAGCATGAAACAAGTTGACAAAAAATGGGAGCATCTGTTGAGTATAAGCATGAAACAAGTTGACAAGAAATGGGAGCATCCGTTGAGTCTAAGTATGAAATAAGTTGACAAGAAACGGGAGCATCTGTTGAGTCTAAGCATGAAACAATTTAACAAAAACGGGAGCATCTGTTGAGTCCAAGATTGATAACAAGTAGACAAGACACTTGAGTATCCATTGAAGCTAAGTATAATAACATGTTAACAAGAAACGGGAGTATCTGTTGAGTCTAAACAAGATAGTAAAGCAAGGGTTCCAAGGAGGCAAACAGTTATGAAAAGAATTCAAATACTACGATATAAGAATTCCTAACAAAGAAATGAGACATGGGTTAGAATTAAGTTAAAAGGTACATAAAGGCATAGCAGGAATAAGAATGAGATGTTAGTGGTTCAGACCATAGCGTGGTACTTTCAATGTTATTTATACAGCTTTTCAAGATATGTACTCATATATACAGGTAAATACGAAGCTGAGTTACGATAGCCCAAGAGGGGTTAAACCTGTCAAGTCTAAGTATGATGATAAGACAAAGTAACTCAAGTTGATGAACTCTATAAATTCCCGATACAAAAGAAGTAAATGATTAAAAGGTATATGACGAGCAAGTCGTCAAACCTAGAATTAGCAAACACAGACAATTCATTGTAATAAGACATGAAAAGTATGAAACAGTAACACCTAATGAAGAGGTAAGTATCATGACAAGATTATGGTACATGGTGCAGAAATGGTAGAATAGAAACAAGAAAGGAAATAAGTGTCAGACCCATACTCCACGAACCCGATTTAACTTACATTTTCGTGTCGTGATAGATCTTCTAGTCATAACCAGGCCAAACGAGACGATCGGATGATGAACCACAAGTCTAGGTACAAAAATCAGACGAAAAGAAAGTTGTTCGGTCTGATTGGTTGAGACATACTGATCTCATGAAGTTCAACCGATATGTCCAATCGGTCAGCTATTTCGGAACCCTAGTGGGTCCCACCATCCAAATCTGATTCTTGGAGACCTTATATATGTGGGAAACCGTCCTAGGCTGTTAACCTCCTCTATATATTGACTCTTTCCCCTCCTTAGACCTTTTTGTTGACTCTCATAAACCCTAGAGTCTGAAAGGGAGATCTGAAGAGGAGCAGTGAGAACGAAGAGGCTCTGCAAGAGGAAAACTTTGTTGGGAAGAAGAGCATCGTCATCCTACGACCAACGGTGAGTGCTCTATACCTAAGTTGTTGCCTAGGGTATTGTTAGGTTAAGATCAATACCATGAGAAGCTAGGTATGGATCCGAAGCCTTAGTTCTATCGAAAAACCCCAGATTTGTATGTAGGAATTTTTGAAAGTTATATTACAGGAATGAAAGGAAACGAATGAGTAGACTAGACTAATCCTAATACCTTGTTTAATTTAAGAATGGTTAGGGAAACTTTAGTAGAAGCCAAGTCAAGTATCGAATGAAAGGGGAGATTAGAATTTGACTCACCAACTCTGTTCGATTGGAGTACTGGTGGCACATAAGTCCAACCAAACAAGCCACCTGTACCATTTGAGAAGTCTGTCAGACTTGTCCGGTCGGACACATCGGTCTGACAGTCTGTGCCCTAAAGTCCGATCGGTATATGTGATTTCTAACTATTTTTCAGTCCAGACTTGGTTCCAACCAACGTAAACCCTACAAACCTAATTCTAAATAATTCCTAATGTTGTCTAGGATGTGAAGACAGTGTGGGTGGACTCTGGGACATAGAGAAGACTTGCTACCAAGCATTAGGTAAGGGGATAGGACCCAAACCTAAATAATTAATAACAGTAAACTGTTGCTATCTGCTTCTGTTGTGTGATGGTTATGCATATAACATGTCATCTTTATTTATGCTATTATCTGTTCTTGCATATTATTATGCTAAGTTGTATTTGTTAGGCATGTGCGTGTTTTCGTTGGTGTATGAAATGGGAATGGTTAGGAGCCTTGGATCATTTCCCATACCAATACCTTTTCGTGTCGCCATCTATCTTAGAATGCTTGGTAAGGGTAGGGTATCAGGAGGAGGACACAGTAGTATGGATTATAGCCTGAACGTCAGACTCGAGTCCTATCTCTATTCCATAGGGAGCTGTGCTAGGGTATGGCCTTAGATACTGTGATGACATGTAGGATTGATTAGAAATGGAATCCACTTACAAGTCCTCGCCAGTAGGGGTGTACGTGTTGGTACGGTGTAAAGTATCAGGAGAAGGACGCAATAGTGTGGATTGTTGCCTGGTTGCCAGACTCTAGCTCTATTTCTATCCTGGAGTGAGTATTATGGGGCAACAATAATAGTATGGATCGTAGCCTGATTGTTGAGTGTGCTCACACTCTAGTGCATGGAGGTGTGGTAGCAGCCTAATCTTACCATAGCACTTTGCAAGTCGTACCAGACCCAATGTTACTCCATGTATATCTATGTGTTGCATGGTCTTATTTTCCTTCTGAGCTAAGTTGTGAGCTCACCCTTTTGTGTATATACCTTTTTCAGATGTTGATGTAGGATATACTATAGAGGATTAAATGGACACTCCGATGTAAATTGGCATGGCTGCTTTAGATGTGCAAGCAGGGGGCGCAAAACTAGGTACTTGTCTCCAGAGGTTTCCATCTAGCCATAGTTCAGGGAATCTGCAGAATGTAAGGTCCTCTTCTTCTTTGACAAAGTGTTCGTTGAGTCTCTTGATGTACGGGTTGATCTACTCATGCTATTTAAACTGCCAAATTGCATTTGAAAGATTGGTTCATCTGTCTTCTGTAGTTGCCATCTTCTGTGACTCTTATCTACTGCCTTTATTGGACCCCTACTGCCGCTCTTACATTTTCTCCTCTCAAGGTTCCAAAATGCATCAATTTCTTTCCCCTGCTTCTCCTCTATCAGTTTCAGATCTCGGTTGATAAGAGCATACCCCAGTCCAAACCTGAGGGATTTGATTCTGTGATTGCCATGATGTTGTTGTTGACTTAGAATCCTCTGAGGCTGATGTCTTGGGGTGTATTCCCTTCCGACCCTTCATTATTCTGTTCCATTACCACCATGAAATGTGAGATTTTTGAAGAGTATACCCCATACTCACGCCCTGCTTTTTGATTCGAGACCATGTTCATTTCGTCACCAGATGTGACATTTCCCTTGATTTCAGCTCGGACCGTTTCAGTTGGAGCATACTTGTCAGAACACACCTCTCCCCATTCTATGAAATTGACTGTGTGATGAGGAAGAGGATTGTTTTCCATTGGTATTTGCTTGGGTCAGATCTCAATTTCTCCCGCATCTATCAGATCTTGTATAGCTTGCCTCAGAGTGCCACAATCCTCAGTGTGGTGACCATGTTGATTGTGATACTTGTAGAATAGATCCATTCAAAATTTCGATGGGGGTGGATATGGCAGTTGATGAGGTGAGAGTACCTTCAGCTTTCTGGCTTGTACCAATACTCTCAAAGCCTTATTTTTTTGTCATACCTAACTCTGTGAACTATTTTTTGTTTCTTCTTCGTAGAGAAAGAGTGCAGCTCGAATTCCCTAAGATCAAGGGATTATCATCTGCATCGGCTATCTGCTTCCTTGACTGATTTCTTGACTTTTTTGGTAGGTATGTCCCTTAGCTGATTATCTTACCTTCCCATGCCCTCATATCCCTTGCTTGATTCAGTCTATCTCTGAACAGGTTATCTTCTTCTCTTGCATTTCGGATGATGGGGGACTTTTGATTAACTCGAGGCTTTCTGCTCATAGCTTCTCCTCTATCTACAAGAGTGGGCCTTAGGTGTGATGATGAGGACATCTAAGAGTCCTAGTAGATTTAGGATTCTATTAGATTTAGGATTCTATTTATTTTATTTTGTTTTATTGTTTTATTCTGTTTTATTGTTGGAGAAGTGGGAATTTTAGTTTGTTAGAGTTGTGGGTCCCAGCTGTGGGCCCTTTTTGAATTTCAGTTTGTTAGAGTTGTGGGTCCCAGCTGTGGGTCCCTTTTTAGTTGTTTAGTTGGTTTATGATTTGATTTGTTTTATTAGTCTTTAGAGTTATACTCTAATTAGGATTGTAAGCCTTATAAAGACTCTTTTTAATTAATGAAATTAGATGATGATTATTGAATGCAGAAAAAAAAAGAAAAGAAAAAGCTCTCGTGCTCTCTCTCTCTTTCTCGTGCTCTCTCTCTCTCTCTCTCTCTCTCTCTCTCTCTTATACAGGTACAACAACTATCTTCTCTCTCTCTCTCTCTCTCTTGCAGGTACAGCAACTATCTTTTCTCTCTCTCCTGTGGATAGTAAACTTCTTTCTTTTCTTTTTCTGTTTTTTTTTCTGGTTATAAGAGCAATCCAGCCCCACTGCTGTAACGCCATTATAGCTGGTTCTTTGTTTCAGTCTAGTAAGTCTACATCCTTTAGTTTTCTGGTTTGCTATCATATTTATTTTTGTTATCGTTTATTTCCATTGTTTCTGCTGTTTATTATTTCAGTTACATCTATGCTTTGCTGTAAGTCTATTCCACACAATCTCTATCATAGTCTAGTCGTGTTTAGTACTTACTAACATGGTTAGCACTGTGAGAAGTTTTTGTACAGCTAAGCCTTCATATTTAGCATGTTATGATTAGGATTTCATCTCTTTAATGATTGGGAACTTACTGTTTTTATATGTTCATGGGTTTATCTAATCATTAGGCATTTAATTTTGTTAGTTTTAGGAGTTTTGAAATCTTTTGCACATTAGTACTTCTTAACCTATAGTTTATTATGAACATGACATGAAACCTAATTAATAATTGCTTAGTTGATCATGTTACTTGGCTTTATACTGTTCTTTACTTGTGGTTATCATGATACTAGTCTCGTAAGCATGTCATGTGTGTTGCTGCCCATAACAGTCCCTACACATTAGTTAATTATTTCTTTAATCCTTATGTTAGTTGGTCGTGTAAGAGTAGGATAAACTAGAGACCCTAGGTTAGCCTACATCAGTTTGGTATCAGAGCCAGGTTTAGAGCGTCCGTTAGGTGCTGGTTAGGATACTTAGTGGAGTCAATCTTGTATGTCCACTAGGAGTGGTAAAAATTACAAAAATATGTTGAACCCATCCAATACCTCTATAACATCTGAGCAATTACAAGAGATATTAAAATCTAACAATGAAGTGTTGGCATCCAATCTCCAACCCATGATCCAAAGTATCCAAGCCCTCTCCGATAGACTTACTGCCCTTGAAACAACCAATCAGAATGCTAATGGGCAGCAAGGTCAAGATGGCCACGGCATTGGACCTAGAGTGAATAATCCCAACACTATTCTGGAAAACCCTAGGAACGATAGACATCATGATTATATTGATGACCATGATAGGGTAGATGACAATTTCCACGGTCAAGGCCACGGTAGGAATAGAAGAGGATTTAGAGGTCGAGGATATCGAGGTCAGAGACACCACTCTCCTCTTGGAGATGATGATGACTATGGACATCGAGATAGAGGAGTGGATGTTAGGAGGATGATCAAAGTAGATGTTCCAGACTATGATGGACAAATAAATGCCAAGATTCTTTTAGGCTGGATCAATCGAATGAATTGGTACTTTGAATTTTATGAGCTGTCTGAAGAACTTAAGTTTAGGTTTGCCAAGATGAAGCTCGTTGGAGCTACTCAGGATTTCTGGATTGAATTAGAATATCAAGAAGAAAATCTAGGTCACGAGCCTGTCTCAACTTGGCGTGAGATGCAAGAAAGGCTTAAGCAGGAATTTCTACCCCTCACCTATAGGCACAAACTTCTTAAAGTCATGACTAACCTGAAGCAAGGTAAGATGTCTGTAACTGAGTACATGGCTAAATTTAACGAATTGAAAATCCGAAGCCAGACTCGAGAGGATGTTGATCAAACACTAGTTAGGTTCCTTGCGGGACTTAATCATGACATCTAGTTATGCCTAGCACCTCACTTAGTTAGAAACGTCCCTCAAGCCTTCCGTATAGCACTAGAATTAGAAGGGACTATGAAGTTCACACCACAGAAGAAAAGCGGATTCCCATCTGGGGAGTCTAACTTCCGAAAGCCACTTTCAAATACTTCTACCCCTAACCCTCCACGCCCACTTGACAATAAGGGTAAAGGCATTTTGGGAGAAGCGCCCAAAAAGAGTGGCCAAGCACAGTGTTTCAAATGTAAAGGTTATGGTCATTTTGCTAGGGAGTGCCCAAACCGAAACTTGTATGTGGGTGAACCAGAGTATGAAGAGCCTACTCCAGAGGATACCCAAGAAGGTGAATACGAGGAGCATAAACCTGATGATACTATCTCGGATGAGGATGATGAAATGGCAGATGTCTCTAGGCTAGGAGTTGTCCGTTGTACTGCGTCACACCCCAAGAACAATCATGAGATTATTTTGGATGAGGACGATGTAATAGATATCTCTAGGCTAGGAGTTGTCCGTTGTATGATGTCGCAACCCAAGAATAATGATGATTGGTGGCGCACCAATATCTTCATTACTTACACCTGTCATCAGGGTAAGAATTGCCGTGTCGTCATTGATAGTGGTAGTTGCATGAACGTCGTGTCCCAAAATGCTATAACGAGAATGAGGCTCAAACCAGAAGCACATCCAAAGCCTTACAAGGTTTCCTGGGTTGACCAATCTACAATTCTCGTCACTCTAAGGTGTTTAGTCCCCTTGCATTTCGCAGGATATGAAGATAAGGTGTGGTGTGATGTCTTAGAGATGGACGTTGCTCACATAATCCTTGGTAGACTTTGGATATATGACCGACAGACCGAGATATCACTAATTTTGGGAGGGCTAATACTTATGTCTTTGAGTTTAAAGGTAAGAAAATCAAATTGTTTCCTAGTCCCCCAAAGGAGATAAAAGCCCCAGAACATAAGGGAAGCACATCCAAGAACACCCCTTCGAAAACACTCAACATCATGAATGCAAAACAGCTCGAAAAAGAGTGTAAGGACACCGGGGTTATTTATGCTTTAGTAGCCACACAAGTTAACAAAGAACTGCCCAATCCATTTGTTGAGGCTCCTAAAGAAGTTCAACCCCTCCTGAAAGAGTTTGAGCAGTTGTTTCCAGATGAATTAACCGAACTACCACCTATGCGTGACATTTAACATGTTATCGATTTGGTTCCAGGGTCTTCACTGCCAAACTTGCCCCATTATAGGATGAATCCCAAGGAACATGCCGAACTTAAAAGACAAGTAGATGAGTTACTTGAGAAGGGATTCATTAGAGAGAGTCTTAGCCCCTGTGGGGTACATGCTCTACTTACACCCAAGAAAGATTGAACTTGGCGTATGTGTGTTGACAGTAGAGCCATCAACAAAATCACCGTTAAGTATAGGTTTCCTATACCTAGACTTGATGACATGCTAGACATGATGGCTGGAGCGAAAATCTTTTCCAAGATTGACCTTAAGAGTGGGTATCACCAAATTCGGGTTAGACCTGGGGATGAGTGGAAAACTGCCTTCAAAACAAAGGACGGTCTGTATGAGTGGCTTGTCATGCCTTTTGGTTTGACCAATGCACCGAGTACATTTATGAGAATTATGAATCAGGTGTTATGACCATACAATGGCAAGTTCTTAGTGGTTTACTTTGATGATATCCTCATCTTCAGTAAAACACAAACCACTCACCTAGATCACTTACGTAAAGTCTTCCAAACACTTATGAATGAAAAACTTTATGTCAATTTAAAGAAGTGTACCTTTATGAGTGATCAAGTTATTTTCTTAGGATTTATTGTCTCAAAACAAGGAGTATCTGTTGATCCTGAGAAAATAAAAGCAATTATTGAATGGCCTGAACCGACTAACACCCATGAAGTGCAAAGTTTTCACGGCTTAACAACATTTTATAGGCGGTTCATCCAACGGTTTAGTGCCATCATGGCTCCCATCACTGATTGCATAAAAAAAGGGGAGTTCCAGTGGACTAAAGGAGCTACTAAGGCTTTTGTAGAAATCAAAAAGTTGATGACTGAATCACCCGTTCTACGTCTCCCTGATTTCTCCAAAGTCTTTGAAGTGCAATGTGATGCCTCTGGCATTGGAATTGGTGGCGTCCTTGTTCAAGAAGGACATCCAGTTGCTTATTTTAGTGAGAAGCTTAATGAAGCCAAGCAACGGTATTCCACCTATGACAAAGAATTCTACACGGTTGTCCAAGCTTTGCGCTATTGGCGACACTATCTCTTACCACAAGAATTTGTTTTATATTCAGACCACCAGGCATTGAAATATTTGAGTTCTCAGACCAAACTGAACCCTAGACATGCCAAGTGGGCTGAATTCTTACAAGAGTACACCTTTGTGCTCAAACATAAACCTGGTGTTGATAACACTGCTGCTGATACGTTAAGTAGGGTTCACATGCCCATCTTTCCACTGAAAGTCAAAAATCAGGTTAAGGCATTGCTCCAAACCATGAGTATTGAGGTTGTAGGATTTGAGCAAATTAAGGAACAGTATCCTACATGCCTAGATTTTAGTGAGCCTTATACCTCTCTGAGCGAAGACCCATATGCAAATCACTCAGATTACTTACTCAGAGATGGATTCCTTTTTAAAGGGACTCGGTTGTGTATTCCCAGGACTTCATTAAGATATTTTCTAATCTGGGAATTACATGCTGGTGGGGTAGCCGGTCATTTCGGTCGAGATAAAACCATTGCCCTTGTTGAGGACCGATTTTACTGGCCTAACCTGAAGAGGGATGTATCTCGAATTATTAGCCGATGTCGAACATGTCAAACTCGCTAAACAACGAAGCAAAATCTTGGCTTTGTATACTCCTCTTCCTGTTCCTCATACCCCATGGCAAGATTTGAGTATGGACTTTGTACTAGGATTACCGAGGACTTCGAGAGGTCATGATTCTGTTTTTGTGGTAGTAGACCGCTTCTCAAAGATGGCCCATTTTATTCCATGCTCAAAGACTTTTGATGCCTCCGTTGTAGCCAAACTCTTCTTTAGTGAGGTCGTAAAGTATCATGGCTTACCTAAGACAATAGTGTTAGATAGAGATGTCAAGTTCACTAGTCAATTCTGGCGAACTTTGTGGCGCATGTTAGGTACTAAACTCTGCTTTTCATTAGCTTTCCACCCTTAAACCGATGGTCAAACTGAAGTCATAAATAGGAGTTTAGGAAATCTGTTACGTTGTCTAATAGGCGAACACCTTACTAGTTGGGACCGTGTCCTTACCCAAGCCGAGTTTGCGTACAACCTTTCAAAAAATAGAACCACTGGTTTATCCCCTTTTGAGGTTTGTCTAGGTCATCAGCCCAGGACCCCCATGGACCTTATCCCTATTGTGTCTAGCTCTAGGACATCCCAGTCAGCCGAGTCTTTTGTGCAACACATACATGACTTACATGCAGAGATTAGACGCAGGATAACTCTAAGTAACGAACAATATAAATCTAGGGCAGATGTGCATCGACGACTGCAAGAGTTTCAAGAGGGTGACATGGTAATGGTCAGAATTAAACCACAGCGTTTTGTCAAAGGAAAGTCAAGCAAGTTACATGCTCGCAGTGCAGGATCTTTCAAAATTCTTAAGCGAGTGGGAGCGAATTCTTATGTGCTAGAGTTACCTCCGGACATGGGAATCAACAACATTTTCAATGTTGAGGACCTGGTTTCCTACCATGACCCTGCTACCGCCCCTTCAGTTTATCCTGATAGCCTTGAGGCTTTTCCTTTCATCGCTGATACTTTTGCATCCGACCCTATTAGCCATACTACTATCTCTACCCCTCTTATGCCCCATATAGAGCAGCGAGTTGAGGAGATTGAGGAGATTATTGATGAGCCAGTCACCACTACCCATACTGGCGGTTCTTGAGAGTTTTTAGTTCGATGGCGTAGACGACCAGATATCGATTGTACGTGGGTTTATATGGAGGAGCTACAGCGACTCGACCCGGATATGCTTGAGCATTATATCAATGCCTCACCTGAGGTGACATCTTCTAGACCGGGACGAATTGATGACGACATCCTGGCAGACCGACCGTTTAGAGTGTACCAGCGGCGGAGACGGAAACGTCAGACTTCCCCTCCTCTCTTGTGGGTTGACGCATTCCGAGGATATCACCTAGCTAGGGGCAGTGGTGATGAGCTCCTAGTCAGGCGCAGCAGTTTGTGGATCGTGCGAGTTTATTCACCGGAGGTGAATTCTTCCCAGCCGGGGAGAATTAATGAGGACATCTAAGAGTCCTAGTAGATTTAGGATTCTATTTATTTTATTTTGTTTTATTGTTTTATTCTGTTTTATTGTTGGAGACGTGGGAATTTCAGTTTGTTAGAGTTGTGGGTCCCAGCTGTGGGCCCCTTTTTAGTTGTTTAGTTGGTTTATGATTTGATTTGTTTTATTAGTCTTTAGAGTTATACTCTAATTAGGATTGTAAGCCTTATAAATGTTCTTTTTAATTAATGAAATCAGATGATGATTATTGAATGCAGAAAAAAAAAGAAAAAAAAAAGCTCTCGTGCTCTCTCTCTCTTTCTCGTCTCTCTCTCTCTCTCTCTCTTATGCAGGTACAACAACTATCTTCTCTCTCTCTCTTGCAGGTACAACAACTATCTTTTCTCTCTCTCCTGTGGATAGTAAACTTCTTTCTTTTCTTTTTTTGTTTTTTTTTTCTGGTTATAAGAGCAATCCAGCCCCACTGCTGTAACGCCATTATAGCTAGTTCTTTGTTTCAGTCTAGTAAGTCTACATCCTTTAGTTTTCTGGTTTGCTATCATATCTATTTTTGTTATCGTTTATTCCCATTGTTTCTGCTGTTTATTATTTCAGTTACATCTATGCTTTGCTGTAAGTCTATTCCACACAATCTCTATCATAGTTTAGTCGTGTTTAGTACTTACTAACATGGTCAAGACGTGTGAAAGTTTTACGTACAGCTAAGCCCTCATATTTAGCATGTTATGATTAGGATTTCATCTCTTTAATGATTGGGAAGTTACTGTTTTTACATGTTCATGGGTTTATCTAATCATTAGGCATTTAATCTTGTTAGTTTTAGGAGTTTTGAAATCTTTTACACATTAGTACTTCTTAACATATAGTTTATTATGAACATGACATGAAACCTAATTAATAATTGCTTAGTTGATCATGTTACTTGGCTTTATACTGTTCTTTACTTGTGGTTATCATGATACTAGTCTCGTAAGCATGTCATGTGTGTTGCTGCCCATAACAGTCCCTACACATTAGTTAATTATTTCTTTAATCCTTATGTTAGTTGGTCGTGTAAGAGTAGGATAAACTAGAGACCCTAGGTTAGCCTACATCATGTGATCCATGCATTGTTTATTCACTTTCCTCCTTTATTACTTGACTTTACAATTGAGGGCATAGAATTTTGATTACAGTAACCAACCTGCTCATAGCCTCTTCTATTTTGGCCATCCTGATTTCCATCATATTCTAGGCTTGGTATGAATTATCTCCCATGGTTTCAGTAGGGCTCTCTAGGGTAGGACAAGTGGGTTCTGGTGTAGGCACTTTAGACAACCTCCCAATAATGGGATCTCTCACCCACGAGGTAGAAATGATTGTAGACTAGGCTGGCTCTTGAATAGGTCCCAAAAAAGGCCAAACTTGTCAAGTGTTAAGACTCTTGGAATGGAAAGAGGACAAAAAGGAATCGACATGCAACAAACAGAGCTGACTCGACCATACAAACGTTAACTCTCTTATGAAACCCCTTAAACAAACATTATCTGTGCCAATTTAGTTGCTTTGAATGGCCAAGTGATCGGGCTTGAGCCTTTTGACCCAAAACGGATCATTGGGGCGACAGGTTCTAACCACTTGGTTTATCAAAATCAAAAAAATTAAAACAGATATGCTCATTCTTAAACTTTCATAAGGGATAAGTTAGCAAAAGCAGTTTATGACTGAACAAACCAGTAAACTTTCTTTTGATCACAATATCCATGTCATGACAGAGATTTTCTGATTGTTTTTTAGACTGACGTATCAACAATGAAAGGTTCAACACATCGAATCCTCAAGTGTGAATCCAAACATGTTGATAGGTCAAGAATCAAAATGGGTAGAATTTTAACGTCATAGGCGTAGATGTCGTAATCGAGTTAGACTTTACAGAGTTGGTTCAGGGATGAACCAAAATAATTAACATGTGTGGCTCACTCTAGGTTAGGACTGACAAAGCTACCTTGACGAGGAGGAGTGGACTTATTTTCATCTACACGGTGAATCATGGGCCCCTCGATTCCTTTTGATATACCATTTTGCAAAGATGTCAAATGACCTCGAGTAGTGTGACGCCTCCCCAAGCGGACCCGAGAAAGAATCGTTAGAGGCTCTCCATAATTGAGACTTTTACAAGGTACGTGTTAAGGCTATGTCTTTCACCTAGCGGGTAATCCCATATGCATGAGGACCCGAGTCGGCTAATAGCACGATGGATGACTGAGCCCAAACCCCCCAAAACAATATGTACAAACATAAATAATAGTATCCTTAGATCTAACATCCAATGTAAGGAAAATGAATCTGGAGTTTGAATGTGGACTCCCCAGCGGAGTTGCCACTGTGAGGACAATGAGAGGCGGTTCGCCCTCCTCCTCAAGTGTATCAATAAAATTAAAGTTTTGTTAGAGTCGCTACTTAATGTTTAAACCTTAAATTGGCCCACAGCCTTTCTGAATATGTTCACCAAAACTCCTGCACACTAGGGGATACAGTGGCTCAGCTCAGAACACCATAGAGAGCACATATATAGGGATTGATTAAATTTTGGTTTGAGAGAATTTCACTCGCCTTCCTTGTACTTTTTCAAATTTTCATTCACCTCCCCTTTCTTGCTGTTTATACACCAGTAAAGCTCTGTTTGGCAGGGGATGGCAAAATGGGGTGCTTACATTGCGCCATTGAAATCGCCTAGCCCAGATAGTCTGCCGCCACTGTTCTTCCAAAATTTTTGGGCTAATATTCGCATAGATATCCTCAGGTTGGTCTCGGATTACTTTAATACTAGCCATATTTCTCCTGCTCTCAATTGCATTTATCTTTGCCTTATTCCAAAAGTCAAGCAACTAGACTTTGTTGATCAATTTTGACTAATCAGTTCATGTAATGTTTGTATTAAGATTATTTTTAAGATTATAGTATGTCGGTTGCGCTTTTTCTTGGGAGAAATTAATGCAAGTAACCAATTGGCGTTTATCCCTGATCGTATAATCTTTGATAACATTTTATTAGCCCATGAATCCTTTAATTATATCAAGAAGAGAAGAAAATGTAAAGCCTGTTTTCTTACTCTCAAGCTTGATATGTGGAAGGCTTATGACCGTTTGGAGTGGTCATTTGTGGAGAGCATTTTTGCTCAGGCTGGGTTTTGATTCAAATTGGGTTAAACTGATCATGGGATGTATTACCACGGTGTCTTACGCCTTGATTTTTAATGGCACGGAGTGAGGCTCCTTTGTTCCAACCCGTGGTTTATGCCAAGGTGATCCTTTATCTCCAGCACTGTTAATTTTATGTGCTCATGCACTTTCCTCAGTGATTAATCTTAAGGAGCAACAAGGGTTTCTTCAGGGCGTTCATATTAAAAATTATGCCTCTTCGTTGACTCATTTGTTGTTTCTTGACGACTGCTTACTATTTTCTCCTATTAATACGATTGACATTTTGCAATTTAAAGTGTAATAGGATATTTATTGTAGAGCATCTGGGCAGCAGATCAATTTAAGGAAATCAAGTCTCACCTTCAGCCCAAATACTCTCATGAAGTTTCGGCGATGGTTCTCAAGGGTTCTCAAGATACCATATGGTGATGGCCTGGCAAAATACCTTGGATTGCCAACCGATTTTGGAGTTTCAAAGAAGGTTCTATTTAAAGACCAGCTTGAAACTGTATTTAAATCAAAAAATTGGAAGGTGAGTCTTCTCTCCAAAGCTGGTAAAGAAACTCTCTTGAAAATGTTGTTCTTCCTATTTTTAACTATGATAGCTCCCATTTCATGTTGTCTTGAAATCATGTTTCTTCCATTAATAAAGTTGTTGTTTCCTTTTACTGGTATAATGGCAAGTGTGATCGACCCTACCATTGGATTTTTTGGGATAAACTATGTCTATCAAAATCTAACAGAGGAATTGGATTAAGAGACCCCCTTTTTCAGTTTCAGGCCCTTCTAGCAAAATTGGCATGGAGAGTTTTGATGAATCCAGAGGCTACTTAGGTTAAATGTTTGAAAGATATTTATTTTCCACATTGCGATATTTTACATGCTTCTTTAGGCCATAGTCCATCTTGGGCATGGTGTAGTATCATTGAAGGTGGATCAGTTTTGATTAGGGGTTTAATGGGGAAGGTTGGAAATGGAGAAAGTATTCGAATTTGGGAGGATGAGTGGATTCCTCATTTTCAAGGAAATAAGATTGTCTCTCCTAAATCAGCTACTACTAATATCCAATTGTGTCTGATCTTACTGATTGCAGCTCTCATTCTTGGAAAGTGGATCTGTTATCATATTTTTTTTAGTTGACCGATGTGGAGGCCATTACAAAAATTCCCTTACGCCTCTTTCAAGAAGAAGATAGATTGATTTGGAAATTTACAAAAGATAATAAGTTGATAGTGAAATTTGTTTACCATATGGTGTGCAATTCTAAAATAAAGGCATTATCTTCTCAACCATCCACCTCTCACCAGGACTCTTGGTAGCGGGTTCCTAAAGGTCTTTGGCACAAAATTTGGAGCTGCAAGACCCTCCCTAAATTTTGGGGATTCTTATGGAGATGTTGTGCTAATGGTGTTGCGGCTTGTGATGCTCTTGCTAGAATGCAAATTCTGATTGACCGGATTTGTGGAAGGTATGGTGTTGCTGAAGAAACCATTGAGAACATGCTTCTGTTTTGTTTTTTCTTTAGGGCAGCTTGGTTCGCCTCTGAAATGGCATTTGTTTACCCACGAAAGTCGAGCATCAGTTTTTCTCGTTGGCTTTTGTCAGTTTCTAATGGTCAACCCGTTTCTCCAACTTATGGGAAGCAGATTTTCTCTTTTGTCGTGTTTATGTGTTGGACATTGTGGAAAACTCGGAATGATTTTTACTTTGAGCAAGCTGAGATTAGTCCAAGGGCGGTTACTATGAAATCAGAAAGAGCATGCATGGAAGGAATTTTGGGAGGTTGTTCAATTGCTGCTTACTAATCAAGATCGGGCCGATTTTAAGGAGCACCACTAATGACCCCAAAACTTCATCAAGGTTAATACAGATGCATCTTTCTCATAGCATTCTTCTAGCAATGGGTAGGGATTTATTATACGAGATCAGAATGGTTCTCCCTTGTATATTCCCACATAATGATTGAATTGGACTTTCTTGAAGTGGTTAATCTTCTAAATGGTGTTTCACAGATTGGTGATTTTTATGTTTTGTTGATGGTTGAGGATATTAGAACCTTGGCCTCTTAGGGAACTTCTGTTTCTTTTTAATTTGTTTCAAGGGTGGCTAATAGGGTAGCTCACTCCCTTGGCAAGAATGCCACAACTCATATAGGGTTGGTTGCTTGGCCTGTTTCCACTTCGTGGATAGTCGATCTTCGTAAAATTGATATCATGGCTCCTCCCTGTTTTCCTATACAATAAATTTGTTCTTTACCAGAAGAGAGAAGAATAATGGATAAATTGATAAGGAAAGATAAATAAAAGAACGAATAATAAATTAACAAAAGAAGAATCTAGAACTCAAAAGTCACATGTAGGTAGTGAATAAATAAGTTCAATGGGGGTTACTTTCCAAAGAAGAAAAATAGATATAAAAGCGAAGAAATGACGCCAAAAAAAAAAAAAAAAAAAAAAAAAAAAAAAACCATTCCAACAAAGGGAACTTTGAGAAAAAAAAAGAAAAAAGAAGAATCTGGTTTTTCTGATGCTGCTTCGTCTGTTGTTTTTATCTTGAGCATTTAGTTCATCTCCCATCGACGGCAATTACTTATTCTGATCATCATCTTCCATCACCATAATGGTTTTTCTTTCAGAAACGGTGACTTTTTTGAAAGTTTTCCCAAAGCGGTATAAATCTATTTCACATTCAGTTCGAGATCAACATCATTCGGCCTGTCGTCTTCTCTGACCGTGACTTTCCTCAGTTAAGAGCGACTCGTTACTATAATTTATGATTTATGATTTGTGTTGGGGATCTAACTTATGAATGGCGGTATTTTTGTTTATGATTTTTTTATTGCAATTCTGGCAACATTACGTCTGTGTTTTTTTCTCATTGTGATCTGGGTGACGTATTCGATATGATTCTGATTATAATTCTCATAGCGATTCCAGGAGTGTTTTTCCGATCATCTCCGGTGATGATGATCTAAGTAATTCTAATCGGTGTTTCAATGGCTGATTTGATAATACTCTATTGCAACTTTTGATGGTGTTTTTTTTTGGGTAAATAAACTTTCGATGGTGTTTCTTGGTCACGGTTATGGCAAAATCTTCTCGATTTTTGACTTCCGGTGATGATTCTCGATTTCAATGGCGAATCAAGCTTCTCAGTCACGATTTTTTTTTTCTCATAACTTCTTGAATTCAATTTTGGAATCAAGTATTTCTCTATCATCTCTTCATTATTTTATGCTATAAACGTTCTATCTTATGCTCGATTTAAGTCTTTCTTATCAAGGTGTTTTTATTTTCAATTTATGGATTTATTTGAGAGGTTTGTCCCTTGATTTTAAATTTTTTTATTTATTTGTGTGCATGTTTATTGTTCTACAGTGATTATTGTAATTCACCGTTTCACTTTCCTATCAATATTTCATGTGATTTATTTGTTCTTGTATCTTTCCTGAAATGGGACAGTTTATTTGTCTCAATATCTCGAATAGTATCAATAGCATGTCTTTCAATAGATTTGTGTTTTTATTTTGGAAGTATATAGTATGTGTTTAAGATCATTCGGTTTATCTTGTCTTCCTAAAGTTTCCTTGAGGTTTCCAAGTTTGCTTTTAAAAATTCCTTTTAAATGCACTTGCTTTGCTAAGTTTAGGGGTTATCAAAAATTTATTCTTTGTAAAGTTGCTTTATTTCCATAAAGTCATCTATGATTTCTAGAGACTTCAATGACTATGAAAATGTGTTGTATTATTATATTTTTGAGTTTCTTCATTCATATATATATATATATATATATTTTTTTTTTTTTTTTTTTTTTTTTTTTTTTTTGGTGACGCGAATTTGTAAATTCCTTTATTCGGATTTTAGTAATCTCAAAATTTTAATTTTTTTTATTGAGTTTGATTTTATCTAATTACATCTCACTATAGATTTGGATATTACTTGCTTATTGATTAATGGGTTATCATCTTATTGTTTAATCATTTGTTTAGGATCGAATTTTATTATATAAATTGCTTGTGGTGGGGACGTGCTCTGTGAGCACCCACACGTTGGGAAAATGCCAAATCTTTGCGACTTATTGGTCACCCACTTTTAGATTAGAATACAAAATTAGGATAGAATAAGACGATTCACCATCCCTAAAACGTATCCTCATTCACGAATTGACTTGTAATAAATTATAGAATAAGATTTCCACTGCACACACCGGTCCGCCGTGCCTCATGTTATATATAGTGGTTCCTCAATTTAATTTAATCTGGCTTGGTTATGAGAATCAGGGAACTGAAAATACTAAAGGCAAAGGGAATGTAGAAAACCTAGTTTTAGTCAAAGCAAAACAGATGGTGCCATATGTCGAAAAATATTCTTAAAATAAGACTGACAGAGATGACTAGCTTCATTACAGTCAACTATCATAGGGAAAGGAGGCAAGACAATAATTCTATGCAGAAAGAGCACTTCATAGGGTATTGCTATGGATGTGAAAGGTATGGGCATAGAATTATAGTAAGACAAGTTATACATCCATTGTTTACTAGCAAAAATAGGTTCGCCCCTTTGGCAGATAACAAGGTTGAATGCTTCACATGTTAGAGATTTGGTGCTAAAAATTGCAAGACTCTTCTTTTATCTCAAAGGCAACCAAGAGGAAATTTAAGAAGAAATTCTCCTAGAAGACAAGTTTAGAGAGAGGAAAGAGTTGTGGAAGAAAAAGTAAGAGAACCCGTCATAATAAAAGAAAAAAGAAGTGTTGGTTGAGAAGAAATAGAAGAAAGGCAACAAATCTCTTATATTGCGCAGACAGCTTTTAAGGCTAATAGTAGACTTTCACCATGGACCCTAGATAATGGATGCTCCACCCATATGACAGGTGACAAAGAAAAATTTCTAAGTTCAAATGCTAAAGAATGTGGATCAGTTAGATTTGAAAATAATGATGGTGCAAGGATTAAAGAAAGATGAACAATCAACATTAATAATGGAAGAATAAAATCCAACAATGTTTTATATGTTAAAGGGCTGCAACATAATATCTTAAATGTAAGTCAAATTTATGATCAAGGTAATGAAGTGACTTTCACCAAGAATGGTTGTGTAGTTAATAATATTGGAAATGGAAAGGCGGTGGCACAAGGGACAAAAACATGGGGCAACTTTTATGTTCTTTCAGAGACCAATGATAGTAGATGCTTAAATAGTTAGGAAGATGACAACTGGTTATGGCATAAAAGGTTGTGACACATCAATTTCAAGAATTTAGCCAAGTTGAGCAAACATAAGGCAATGAGAGAACTTCCTCATATTAAGACTCCAGAAAATTATGTGCATGGACCATGTCAGAAGGGGAAGCAAACTAGAGCCACATACAAGTCAAAGGAATCTTATTCTAGAAAGCCACTTGACTTGATTTACACAGACTTATGTAGTCCCATGAGAAATCAAGCCATTAAAGGAGGGAGGTACTTCATTCTATTCATTGATGAGTACTCTAGGATGACTTGGGTTATGTTCCTCAAGGAGACCGAAGCCTTGGATCATTTCAAGACATTAAGAAGAGAGTTAAAAATGAAATTAGAAATACAATTAAGTGTATACAGTTAGATCAAGGAAAGGAATTCACTTGAATCGAATTTTATAAGTTTTGCAATGAAAATGGCACAAGGGTATAACACTCAGCCACTAGAACTCCCTAACAAAATGGGATTGTTGAAAGGAAGAATATGACGGTTTAAGAAATGGCTAGGACCATGCTCTTAGAAAATAATGTTGCCAAGAGAGAAGGTATATACATTGAAATCCATATTGTAAACAGATATTTGCTAAAGTCACATGAAGATAAGACCCCTTATGAGCTATGGTTTGGGAGAAAAACCATAGTAAAGTATTTCATAATTTTTGGGTTAAAGTGCAACATCAAAAGGAAAGAAGAGAATCTTAGAAAATTTGATTATAGAGCAAATAAATGCATCATTTTGGGTTACTCTTATAAAAGTAAGGTTTACAAGTGCTACAACAAGAGGTTGAGGAAGGTGGTTGAAAGTTTCAATGTCAAAGTTGATGAACAATTACCCTATTCCAAGAGAATTGAGCTAGAAAGTTATGTTTTTGATGAGCTTGAAGATGATGAGATAATGGCAATGGAAAAGGAAAAGCAGTCAAAGACAGGATCAGAAGTATAGGAGATTGAGGTTAAAGTAAAAAAAATGGCAGACCAAAAGACAATAAATGGTTAAGGATTCATCCAAATCATCAAGTGACTAGAGATCCTGATGCAGGAATGCAAACTAGAAAAATGAAAACAACTACTTACTCTTTATTGTTAGAAGATAAGCCTACAACTTTGTATAAAGTAGACAAGAATGAGTACTGGATGAAAGCAATGAATGAGGAGGTAGATCAAATAGAGAATAACAACACATGGGAGTTAGTTTCAAGACCAACAGATAAAAATATAATTGGCACTAAATGGATCTTTATAAACAAGTTGAATGAAGATGGCAAGGTGGTAAGAAACAAAGCCAGATTGGTGTGTAAAGGCTATGCCCAGGTGGAAGGGATAGATTTTGAAGAGACATTTGCTCCAGTAGCTATACTTGAGTCCATAAGTATGTTCTTGGCATTGGCAGTACACATGGGCTTTAAAGTATACCAAATGGATGTAAAATCTGCATTCTTGAATGGTAACCTTGAGGAAGAAGTATACACTGAGCAATATGAGGGCTTCCAGCTTGGTGATGATGGGGATATGGTCTGCAAATTGAAGAAGGCACTGTATAGTTTAAAGAAAGCTCAATGGGTTTGGTACTATAGACTGGACATATACTTACATCAGTTGGGTCTCCGACGAGGAATGGTTGATAGCAACATATATGTAATGATAAAGGGCAATAATCAGTTGGTGGTTGTTGTCTATGTAGATGACATAATTGTTGGAGGATACTGTCAAAAGTTGTGTAAGTAGTTTGTAGTAAAAATGTGAATAAAGTTTGAGATGTCAATACTAGGGGAGTTGTCTTATTTTCTGGGATTGCAAATTCATCAGAAGTAGAATAGTATCTTCATTTCACAAGTGAAATATATCAAAGAGATGTTGAAAAAAATTATGATGGAGGAGAGCAAACCAGTGGGGACACCTGTGGTAGTAAGTTGTAAGCTGAGTACTAGTGATGACTCTCCAATCGTTGATCAAACACTCTATAGATCAATGATTGAAAGTTTTCTATATCTGATAGCTTCAAGACTTGACATTTTACAAGCAGCTTGCTTGCTGGCTAGGTTTTAAGCTAATCCTAAGGAAACACAAATAATAGTAGTAGACAGAGTTCTTAGCTATCTAAAAGGCACACTAGTGTATGGGTTGTGTGACACCCCAATTCTGGTCGAACTAAAACTCTGGTTGAACCGCTAATAAACCGTGCCTCAAGCCAGGATCACAAAGAACTGTGCCAACATTCAAACCACGCACATAACCAATAATCAGAATATATAAATAACAGTGGGAGTTTTATTACATGAACTAAGAACTATTGTGATAAATAATAAATAATCCAGTTATCTCCATTAACCAAAACATAGATAATAATATCTTAATACATTTGTCTATAAATAAGCACAAAAATGACACTCGCATGAGGAATCATGTACACTCTCCACGGACTACTCATCGAGAGTAGCCAGTATTCCATACAAGGGAGTGTTAACGTAATCTTCCATAGTATAACCTGCATCATCAACTAAAAAGAAAACGATATCGTAAGATGAGCTCACAACTTAGCTCAGTGAGAAACAAAACAATGCAATAAGCAATATAAATGAGATAATATTCAATCATTTGGTCTGGTAATGTTTACAATGTGCTATGGTTATAATAGGCTATAACCACACCTCCATACATGAAAGTGTGAGCACACCCAAAGGCCAGGCCCCAACCAAAATTTTCGTCGCCCCACATCACTCATTATAAGAGAGAGAGAGAGAGAGAGAGAGAGAGAGAAGAGAGAGCCTAAGGACAGGCTACAACCAAACTGCCAGTACCCCCTTGATACTTTGCTTCATACCAGTACATACACCCCTACTAGCGAGGGCTCTTAAACTGGGGATCTGGCACTAACCAATCCTACATGTCATCACAAGTATATCTGTGGCCCTACCCTAGCACCTCTCAGTACGAGATAGAGATAAAGCTAAAGCCTAATAGTAAGGCTACAACCAACACCGCTAGCACCCTCCTTGATACCCTGTCCCATACCAAGTACGCTAAGGTAGATGGTGATACAAATCAATGTCAGTGCGATGAATGGTCCAAGGCTCCAACCCCTTTCCACTCAATACACCAAATAAACAAACACATGTTCAACATCAATCTCATAATAATAAATATGCATGAACAATAAATAACAATATTGGATGACATGTTAAATACATAGTACACTAAACAACGTGCAAGGTTCATTGATTAATTAACTAGTAATTTAGGGTTCTGTCCTTTACCTGTTGAGTGATGTTAGACACTCTCTGAGCTACAAAGACTAGCCTTACATGTTTACGGGTCCGTAACCAACAATAGGATTTAATTATGTTAAATTCTGGTATTTTACTCCTCTTCAGATTCATTGTCTATAGTGGAATAAGTCCCACCGGATATTGATCAATCTCACTGTCCAGATTGGATATAGTCCCACCAGACATCCCCACCGGATAAGTTCTAGACCTTTTGTGAGTTTATCCGATGGCATGTTCGGTTTGACAATAACCACTCCGGACACTCCCCACCAGTTAACTTCCAGAGGCTTTTCGAAAATGTCTGGTGGTGTCACCAGTGTCACCCTATGTGCCATCGATCTATTGACCGGTGTCACTATAATTCCCATCGAAGAACACATCGGACATGTCCAGGTTGTATCTTTGTCAGTCTTTTCATTAGATTCAATCTCTCGACTCATTCTGGGGTTCATCTAACATCGTTCTATGGTCAAAGATGTGTTAGGGTTAGTTGTTTCCAACAAGAAGTCCTTGTAACCATTAGATCAACAAGTCCAACTAGGTTTTCGAATTAAACGTTGGCCTTTCATGGCGTTGATCCTATTCTCATGTCTTCTCAAACCTTTCTACAATGATAGAGATTTACAGTTGGTTTCTTGGCGATGTTGATGGAATCCGACGGGGAGTTTTTGCTTGAGAGACTATTCCTCCTTTGCTCAGCCCCCTTCTTCTTCACAGCTCATCTCTTAGACCTTTCTCAAAGCTCTAGGGTTTCGGATGGTCAAAGAATGAGAGAGAATGGAAAAGGTAATGCTTTTATAAAGGAGAGTGTCCTTATATGGATCCACCTCTCGCATAGAAAGGTTTCCATGTGAGGATTGAATAGTGAGTCCCACCAAACTCCATTCTTGGATTGAAATTTGGGTTGTGCAGTGGCATTGATCGGTGGCACTGACTGGGTGACCAGACAAGCTCAACCAGTCAGATCGGACAAGGTTAAAGTTGTCAGTTTTGTACCTTGATGTGTGGCTTCGTCATTCGGCTATTTCGCCTGACCCGGTTATGATTGAAAAATCTATCATGACACGATAACCCATGTTAGATCGGGTTCGTGGAGTGCGGGTTTTACATTTTGTATTATCCTAAGATTAGCAATTTAACTCTCACAACATTTTCAAATTTCAATTGGGCCGGTAGTGTTGATGACTGAAAGAGCACTAGTGGTAGTGCATTCTTTTTGGGGAAAAGGTTTAATGGCCTATCACAACAAGAAGCAGGAGTCAGTATCATTGTCCACAGCAAAGGTAGAGTACATAGCAGCTGCAGCTAGTTGTACTCAAGTGATATGGATGAAGATAGATTTTAGATTTTAGTATTACCAGTGATGAGCCAATGGTTATCAAGTGTGATAACATGAGTGCATCCACGGTCATTTGCCCCTGATATAAACTCAGGAACTCTCTCTCCATAGAATCTCTAAAACTTCTAGAGAAATACTTCTCAAAGAATGCCTCTTTATATATAACCCAGGTCAATTGGGTGTGCTTTGTTAACAGATAAGTCCGTATGGACTTCCACCAGTAGTGTGCATCGTCTTTCAGCATGAAGGTTGCACACAACACTTTCTCCTCCTTATTCACTGTCATCTTTGTAAAATTTCTTTCCATTTCATCAATCCAGTGTGCTGGCCACAAAGGATCTACTGGCTTACCATTATATTCCTTGGGCTTCATCTTCAAAAAATGCTCAATCAGTCAGGAGTGGTCCAGCTGATACGGAGCATAGGCCCCATACATAGGTGGTTGAAACTGGTAACTGGCTTGAGCTACCTCAGGGTTCTGCACTTGAGCAGGCATGACTGGTGTTTGAGGTGCATGGGGTACCATGTTGCTTCCCCCTGGTACTATGCTAGCTTGTCCTACTGGCATAGGTGTCGTATGTGCAGCTGGAAAAGCCATGCCTATAGCAGTCTGCATATTGGCTTGCACCTGCTGTATTTGCTGCAACTGTTGTGCCAAGTTCATTACCGCTGTAGCCAGATCTGTAGGTGGGGCTGGCAAGTTTGTAAGATTTTCCTGGCCACTAGCCACTAGTGGTGCCATATTCAGATTATCCTGTGCTTCATGATTTACATGGTTGTCTTCCTCTACAAGTGGTGGTGATGGAATTGGGTTACGGCCTCATCTGGTCACCCTTCGCCCAGCCATTTCCTATTCTGGTGGTGGTAGTATCTGAAAACAATCATAGCACATGTGAGGCAATCAATATAAGTTGTTCTCAAGTACAAATCCATCTAATCAATATAAATTTTTAATTTTTCAGATCATTCTGACAAAATAATGTATTTTCCATCATAAGGTCGATGGTAGGGTCGATCCTTATGCAACCCTAAGGTATGTGACCCTAATAAACCCTGTCAGCTTACCGAGAGCCTAGGGTCGATTGTAGGGTCGGTATATGTCCGACCCATGGTTCTTTGTCAGATCACCGAGAGCCTAGGGTCGATGGTAGGGTCGATAATTGTCCGACCCTAGGTCCGACCCATAGTTCTCTGTCAGATCACCGAGAGCCTAGGGTCAATGGTAGGGTCTGACGTAGGGTCGCACATTTTGGTCGAATCCTGCAACCCTACGATCCAAAATTAGGTTTTTAAACCCAATTTTGGCTTCATTTCCCATTATTTCTCCTTTCTTCCAACTCAACCCGTTTCCCTGAGTTGCTACAGTATCAACCCCTAGTGTTTGGTGATCTTTCCTTCCGTTTGCGACTTTCGCTCCTTCTCTTCAGGCTGGGGGTGCATGCAGAGGTGAGGGCTCAGGTTCTCGATGTATTTGGAGTTGCAGAGAACTGTGAGTGAAAGTGATCTCTCCGGTGGTGCTATGGCAGTGGGAGAGGTAGAGTCACATCACATCGTATGGGTGTGAGCTGTGCGGGACACCCAGACAAGGTGTGGGTTATACCAGTTTGGGTATAGAGGTTTGGCAAAGACAATAGAGGGGTTTGTAGAATCGACATCAACACAGGTTCTTCTTCAGGCTGCCTTGGAGAATCCAAACTAGGTAAAGATTTGTTAGGTTGTTTTCTTGTATTCTGTGGGGTCAACACAGTTACTAGAGTTGTATTTGTGATTGGGTTTGGGTCCATTATATGTACAAGGGTTAATTTGTATTGTATGGGTGAGTTTAGGGTTTCTAGGGTGCATATATATTGTCTCTATGGGGAAAATCCTAAGAAAGATTGAGCAAAGGGAAACACTTTCTGAGGTGGAGAGAGGTATAGAGTTTTCTCGGTGAACAAAGAAACTCTCTGATTCTCTAGGGTGGAGGTAGGTATTTCGGATTGGGTGCTGAACCACAGTAAATTCTCGTGTTGTATGTTTGCTCGATCTTCGTTTTTCTCTCATTTGCGCTTTCATCCCTAACATTATTCCCAACACTCCCCCACACTTGTTGCGCCCTTTTTTGAGATGGAAACTTAAAATGGAATTGGAGCTCCAGATAAACTCCTTACAAACACCCAAAAGAGGGACCACATATGTCACGTGTACTAGTCACCCAAAAGAGGGGCTACACGTGAGGGGAAGTGTTAAGAATAATCTTACATTGATTAAGTTTAAAACCATGGGTGCCTTATATACTTGAGAGTCCCTTCGCTTATAAGTTTGAACTTTTGAGATGAAAACTTATCACTGTATGAAAGCTCCAGTTCTCTCCTTATGGTCACCCTAAAGAAAATCACATGCCATGCGTACAGCCACAAAAAAAGGGTAATTTACACCAAAAGTACCTGACATTTTGAGAAATCATACCAGAGGTACCTCAGGTTTCAAAAATCATACCAGAGGTACCTCTTCTCATATTTCCAATAATAACCCTACTAAACGTTGACATCCTCTAAATTGACCGTTAGATCTACCTCAGACTTTTAGGGAATGATTGTTTCTTGTTTAACTACTTTATTTGGTGCCTGATCGTTGGTACGCCCGTTGGAAAAGCAGTAAGTTAGGGTGCCAAGTTTTCACTGAAGGTGTGTATCATAGTTGAGACCTGTGACTTGGTGATGAGCAATCGTTGGTGAGGAAGGATCACGGGAGAGGATAGGGGCATGAGAGGGGGTGGGTAATTGAGACAGCAATGCGCATATGGGGAATCCGAGTGGTGAGTCGTTGTGGCAACAGGATGATGAGAGAAAGTACCAAAGGCAATCAAGAAAATTATGCTAAACAGAGGTAAATTTAGAAGTACAAAAATAAAAGATACCCTAAGCGTAATATTTTTGAAACGTCAGGTACCTCTGGTATAATTTATCAAAACGTCAAGTACTTCTGATATGATTTTTGAAACATAAGATACTTCTAGTATAATTTCTCAAAATGTCAGATAACTCTGATGTAATTTACCCAAAAAAATAAAATACAAAAAGATAACTTTTGAAATGAAACTCAACCATGTTTATATTGGGGATTTGTGACCTTTTGACTCATTCGCAAGTGCAAGTCCGGAGACCTTTCATGGGTAGCACACGATTAGAGGTGAGAGATGATCCCTTGAGAGGACTATATCACAGCGCATGTGTTCCAAGTGCGGCAGTACGTGATGCTTCAATCAAGGGCAGAACTGACATCGATGGAGGGGAAGCTTGGTTTGACAGAATGCAATCGACTCTAGCAAGTGAAATTCAGGAATCATTTTTTTTTTTAGGTAGGTAGTAGCCAAAGAGAGTAGAACTCATAATTTTTTTTTTCAGGTGTTTGATTTTTTTACCAATGAGCTGTCCGTCTAGCAGGTGAAATTCAGGAATCATCTTGGGAAGACAACGGGCACGGATAGATGGATGGTCAAAGGAGTCAGGTGTTGACAGAGAAAGGACTCCACCATGGGGATGTGGACCTTTTCAGCTGCAAACAACACTTTATCCCAGAATTTGGTAGCTACGAAGGAGTCGGCCCCAAGGTCTTCTTCACATTGGACCGAAAGTTGTAATAGGATGCACAAGGTATCATGTATTGATGTAGGGATGAGGAGAGAATGCATTTATTTTCTGAATCTAAGAATAAGGAGAGAAATAGGGGAACTGCTTCTAGGGGAATGACAAAGATGGTCAATTTTCATTTTTTGGTTTCATGATCTTTGTTATCGTGTGACCTTTTCTATTTTTTAATGAATTTATGTCAAATAAAAGAAAAAAATTAGGGGAACTGAATGCTATTTTATAAGATTACATTGAGTTTTCGCTTAAACAAATCGAATTTGATCAATCAAATATAATACTATTCGAATTCCAATATGTTTATCAACTATCTTAGCTGAATTTGATCTGAAATCCTCGGACGTATAAAAACAGTTTGGAATTCGAATTTTAACTGAATATCGGGTTATTATCTGATTCGAATGTGAAAAATATACACTACTACACTATTCTTTAAATGAATTTACAATAATAACCATAAAAAACACAAAATTACAATTTTATTGTATACTTCTCATAATTTGTTATCTTACAATTTACAAAAACATCAATCAACTAAAATGAAAGAAATATAAATTATAATTTTATTTCACTTTTTTAGATAGCGAATACATTTTTATATGTCAAAATCCATAAGACTATATTCCTCGTACAAACCAAAATGCATCGGATTATATCTATTCTGTTTGAGTGATATATGAATTCTAATTTGATTCCAACTATTCAAATTTGCATCAACATCCAATTGTTTGTATTCGGATCAATGCAAATTGAATCCAAATTTTTGAAGATCATCTATACGGGTTGGATTGTCTGCAACCCCTAACCCCACCGAATGCATCTGACATATTAGAATACAACGATATATATACAATTATTTAAATCCTCTCCTCCCATGTGTCGATTCATTTTATCAATTCAGATGAAAGATTTGAATTCAATTGATACCCACGTATCAAGTATTGACATATAGTAATCCTGTAGTAATCGTATTTCCTCTCTCGAACCCTTCTGTTGGATCCGATCCACAGACAAATGCATTCTCAACAACCCTACTGAAATTGCAGAGACTGCACGACTGCAGAATATCCACGTCCCATCCCTACGACTTGTCACATTAAATAATAATTGATTCTCACCGGTAAGTTTGGTCACAATCTATAATAATTGCTCTAGCCTAAAGTAGAGAAAGTAGCCTTCATCCATCATTAATAATAGGAATATGGATGCATGGCACTGGACCTAGCCAGCTCATCCCCACTTATTGAGTTTGAAAAAGTAGTTGTTAGTACGTAGACATTCTTATATTATATAAATGCCCTTAACATGTTTTCCTCCTTATATTGTCAGACGACGTTATCATCTCTCTATTCTCAATGATTTTTCTCCAAATCAGAAAATAGCAATTGATTTCCTGTGTGTGATGTAAAATCTACTCTTCCCAACGGTGGGCGAATACCCTTATATTTTAATATTTTAAAAATATCCGGTATTTTATTTGCTGCACGCAAAATTAGGTAGGATTTTCCTTGGACTCATCTACATGTATTCTTTATGAGATTTCATCGCTTTAGATATGATACAAGTATATTCTAAAAAAAAAATTTCTCTTTTATTTATAATATCAAAATAAATTCACCATCATATACGTCACAATTGGCCCCTTCACCTTAATATTTCGTTCCTAAATTTTCTTCCTCACTTCATTTCCTCCATCTACAGCAACCACAGACACTCGCTCCAATGCCTCAACTTCATTTCCTGGTCATATCATTTCCTGCTCAAGGCCACATAAACCCAGCTCTTCAATTCGCCAAACGCCTCACACGCAGTGAAGCACAAGTCACCTTCCTCACTAGCATGTCCGCTCACCGCCGCATGACCAAAACGGCCACCATTGATGGCCTAACCTACGCTTCCTTCTCAGATGGCTACGACGATGTCTTCTTACCCAGTGATGATTTCGTTAACTATATGGTTGAACTCAAACGCTGCAGCTCCCAAGCTCTCACTGACCTAACCGCCGCCGCCGCTAACGACCGCCGCCCGGTCACGTGCATCTTCTACAACTTCCTCCTTTCATGGGTTGCTGACGTAGCACGTGACCTGCACGTTCCATCTGCTGTTCTATGGATTCAACCAGCTGCCATTCTTGGTCTTTACTACTATTACTTCAATGGCTATGCGGATCTCATCCATGGAAATAACAATGACCCCTCTTTTTCAATACAATTACCAGGACTGCCACTCCTCACCTCTAGAGATCTTCCTTCCTTTTTAATCCCTTCAAATGATAACGCCCGTCATCCACATGTTATGCCTTACGTCCAAAAACTCTTTGAGAACTTAGAGAGAGAAATTCCCAAGGCAAGAGTTTTGGTGAACTCATTTGACGACTTAGAAGTGGAAGCTCTGAGAGCAATTGACAAGTTTAATATCGTTGCGATCGGACCGTTGCTCCCATCTGCTTTTTTAGATAGCAAGGACTCTTCAGATACTTCCTTTGGAGGAGATATGATGATCAGTAGCTCGAGGGATTACATAGATTGGTTGAACTCAAAGCCGGAAGCATCAGTGGTTTACATTTCCTTTGGAACCACATCCTCATTATCGAAGTCGCAGGTAAGGGTGTAAATCAAATCATAAAATTGAATCAATTAATAATCAATTTTTATTCTCCAAACCAAAATCTAACATATTACTAGTTTCATTAATTGGCTCATGAATGATTTCTTATGGGGTTCATGGAAGGAGCAAAAATAGTATTCTACCTAAAAAAAATATCACTGTTTACATCTTATATATTTTAATCTCTTCCTCTATTAGTTGGATTGATTTGATTTTTACCATGGTGATAGCAATGCAAAGGTGAAGATTTTTCCATCATTATTATTTTATTTCTATTTTTGTAACATTTGCTTCCTTTATTTTAATATAATCATTTGCTGAATTTTAGTCAAAAAAAAATTTTGATTTTTACCAGCCGATTTCGGTTTGGTTTGGTTTGGTTTGCTGAGATTCGGGATCAAAATTGACACCCATTGCCGCAGGTGAGAAAGATCGCACATGGGTTATTGGAAAGCCGCCGGCCTTTCTTGTGGATTCTAAGACAACCACCGGAGACTGAGACTGAAACCGAGACCGGCAAAGAAGAAGGTGGGATACTGGACAACATGGAAGAGTTAAAGCAATATGGAATGGTGATTCCTTGGTGTTCACAGGTGGAGGTTCTTTGTAACCCTTCGATTGGGTGCTTTGTGACACATTGCGGTTGGAATTCAACCTTGGAGAGTCTGGTTGCCGGAGTTCCGATGGTGACGTTTCCGCAGTGGTCGGACCAAGCAACGAATGCGAAGCTAATAAAGGATGTTTGGAAGACAGGTTTGAGGTTAGGTTTAAATGAGGAAGGGTTGGTAGAAGGAGATGAGCTTAAGAAGTGCGTGGAAATAGTTATGGAAGGAGAAAGTGGGGCAGAGATGAGAAAGAGCGCTAAGAAATGGAAAGAGTTGGCTAAGAAGGCTGTGATGGACGGTGGTTCTTCCGATAAGAATCTTCAAGCATTAGTGGACGAGGTTCGATCGTTGCAGAGCTCATCAATCCAATAATTTATTTATCAGTAATTCCAAGTTTCATCTCGCAATCATTGGGTTCATGATATCATCAAATCAAGATTTTAGAATCTTATGGGATGCGTATGAGTCGATATGTCCTCCAAATCCAATATATTAATACAATGAAGATTGTAAAAATCTTATCGGATGAGTATGAGCCAATATGGCCTCTAAATCCAATAATAATAGTGTTTCAATGACATCAATGGCCATGCCAACCTTCCGTAACAATTGCCAACACCGTGCGAACGGTTGTGGATTGAACGACAGGACTAAAAGTCTCTGTGTAGTCGATACCTTCCTGTTGATTAAACCCCTTAGCCACAAGTTGTTAGGATCGGGAGCACGCAAACAAATAAGAAGCACACGAAGAATTAACGTGGTTCAGCACCCCATCGTGGGATGCCTACGTCCACCAGAGAAAAGAGTGACTTTCTTCTATTCCCAAGAACAGTCTACAGAATTCTCTACCTGACAGGCCTATCTCATCTGTCAGCCTTACAGCGTTCCAGCTCTCCACTGTCAGAGGAGAATCCTCTACAGCCCTTGTAGCCTTACCTAGGTTTTCCCACACAGAGACAATTTATAGGGAAACCTAGAAACCCTAATCCCACCACAATTATAAGTTTATCCCCGTACATGTAATAGACTCATACCCTAATACAAATACTATCCATTATAATTATGTGGACCCCACAGAATACAAGACACCAACCCAACACAAGTCTGGCCTTATAGCGTTCAATGCTTCCATCGACCTTTCTTTTAATTCGAAAAATCCACTTAGATCCGACCACATTTTGGTTGGGTAAGGGAGGAACCAAGCTCCATGTTTGATTCTGTAATAGTGCATTGAACTTTGTCATCATTGCCTCACGCCAATGTGGATTTTTGTTTGCTTCAGTAAAAGTAGCAAGCTCAATCTCAGCCTGAGACAGATGGGCAAATGGAAGAGGATATCGGGTAGAGGGTTTTGGGTGAGCTCGCAACTCCATGTGATGTGTGCGATGAGGAGGAACATGTGGCAGTTGGATGAGTGCGTCATTTGTAGTAAAACTGCCTGCATCACACACACACACACACACACACACACACTCACACAAAAAAAAAAAAAAAAAAAAAAATTTAATATAATATATATATATATATATATATATATATATATATATATATATATATATATATATATATATATATATATATATAGGAACCAAAGCTTGTAGGGGGTTGGGTGAGTTAGTGCAATTAGTATTATTGGGAATTAAACAAGGAGATTGAGATGGGGAAAGGGGAGGGGAGGGTGGTGGTACTTGTGGTGAAGGTGGGTGAGCTGGTGGAACCTTCCTAGGATTGCCAAAGGATGAAGTTGAGAGAAAAGGAAGGGATATTGTGAGCCATGGTGTAGAAGAAGAAGAAGATGAATGGGGGGTAGAAGGCATGGCAAGAGGGAAAGAATCCTCAATGAAGTTGGCATGTCTAGCAATGTAAAATCTATTGGATTTAAGATCCAAGCAACGATAGCCCAAATGAAGAGGACTATAACCTAAAAAGAGACATGACACAGTACGAAAATTGAATTTTGATGAGTTATATGGTTTGAGTAGGGGATAAACTGTACATCCGAAAACCTTAAGAAAGTTGTAATCGGGTTTTTGTTCGATGCCTCTATTTTGGATAAAGTGGTCCTCTCCTTGAGTAAGGAATTCGCAGTAAGAGACCTTGGCCACCTTAATTACTTCTTGGGTATCGAAGTCATTCCTACAAAGGCTAGCATCATTCTTTCACAGCAGAAATATATTTTGGATTTTCTAGCAAAAACTTCAATGGAGGGTGTTAAACCTATTCAGTCCCCTGGCTTCTTCCACCAGGCTATCCCTAACCGATGGTGTTCCACTATCCAATGCTACAAAATAGCGTAGAACTGTCGGTGCACTACAGTATGCAACTCTAACTCGACCTGATATATCCTTTGCAGTTAACAAGGTATGTCAGTTCTTGAAAGCACCAACAAATGTTCATTGGCAAGCTGTCAAACGCATTCTGCGTTACCTAAAGGACACCTATAGCAAAGGCTTATTGATCTCTCAAGGCTCATGTGACCAGCTCTCTGCCTATAGTGATTCTGACTGGGCTGGCTGTGTCGATGATCGTCGTTCCACAGGAGGCTATGCTGTTTTTCTCGGACCAAATCTCATATCATGGAGTGCACGAAAGCAGCTGACACTAGCCCGCTCATCAACTGAAGCTGAGTACGAGCCCTAGCAAACACGACCACAGAACTACAATGGCTTCAATCCCTTTTGCGTGAACTAGGTGTCAAGCTTGCTAAACCACCAGTTCTATGGTGCGATAACTTGGGAGCTACCTACATGATAGCAAATCCTGTGTTCCATGCAAGAACGAAACACATTGAAGTGGACTTCCACTATGTTCGTCAGCTTGTTGCACAAAAGTTCATTGAAGTTCGCTTTATCTCAACACATGATCAAATAGCCGATATTCTCACAAAGCCATTGTCTCATGTTCGATTTTCTCATTTACGTGACTAGTTGAAGATTTGTTACAGACCCCCTCCAACTTGAGGAGGGATGTTAAGGATATTCCTCTCCATTGAATTCAAGATTTAAAATTCAAATATTTGAATAATCAGTTATGATTCAAAATTCAAATATTTGAATAATAAGTTATGATTCAAAATTCAAATATTTGGTGAGATATAAATCAATTATCCAAATTATAAAGACAAGTTATAAAGGAGAGTTAGGATTGTAATCAGTTACATAAGTTATAGGAATTCATTGTAAATAAGTTACATAAGTTATAGGAATTCAAATTTAAAATTTGAATTCTAATAACAAGGATTGTACACACCATATTATATATAAATATAACCTATCTCCTAGACATTGAGATAAGGTGAGGAACATTTAAACTCAATCTTCTTGTCTCTATATCAATCTCTTCAGTTTCAATAATGCCAACTATGTTAGTTAAATAAACCACATTTTTTTTCTTTTTTCTTTTTTTTTTTTTTTGATAAAACAAGATTTTATTGCAACTTGAAGCGGGTTACAACAAGATTTCAGAACCACAAAGATCCTGAAGCCAGGGAATGATCCCCGTAGATGGTCTAGCCTTCCTAATTCGGGAATGTGCAACACTGTTAGCTTCTCTAAGAACAAAGCGAAAGGAAACATTTTGACAACCAGCAACCAGATGAAATATATCATCAATAATCGGTTGAATATCTAACAGACAAGGATCAGCCGGATTATTCATGCAATTCAGAATGCCTTCACAATCAGATTCAACCACCAAATTAAGAAATCCTTCAGCCACAGCAATTAGAAGAGCCGCCCAAACAATCATAGCCTCACCCATAATAGCAAAATGAATACACACCATTTGTGAACCTGCCTTAAGAGGATTGCCCTCTGAATCTCCGAAGGTGAAACCAATACTTCCCACTTCAGTAGAGTGGGACAGGATCATATTTTTTTCCAAACATCCTTTGAAATAGCACGCCACAAACCAGATTGAGATGAAGAGGGCCGTTTCGTATCTCTATCTTCCTACAAATTAGCAATAAGATTGTCAGCCGACTTAACAGAAAATCTGTCATTTTTATCTCCCATCCATATCATCTTATCTTCATGAGGATATAATCCAAGAGGAATCCATAAAAAATAGCTTGCTGAATTCCGATGAAAAAATTCTTCTAATTAACTCAATGTTCCAATCCTCAGAACAGGAACAATTGGATCAGAAACTAGATTGATATTACAATCCGTCGGTTTTGGAGAATAAGGCTTGAATCCCTTAATTGAAGGAATCCAAAAATCCTCCCAAATTTGAATTCTATTCTCCAATTCAACTTGCCAACAAAGTCCAATTAAAAAAATACTGTCTTTCTACCAAAAGATTCCTCCATGCCCAGGATGGTTGGTTACCAATATTTGCACGAAGAAAATCCGTCTTCGGAAAGTATATTGATTTCATTAATCTTCCCCATGTGGTATCTGGTGAGGACCAAAGCTTCCAGGCCAATTTAGTAAGCAAAGCAAGGTTTTGAATCTGAGGATCCCGAAGGCCAAGCCCCCCACTCTCTTCAAAGCTGATTCCTTGAGAGCCAATGGACACCCTTCTTTCCATTGTCCCCATGCCAATAAAAGTGAGTAGTTCCTTTCCTAATAGATTGATGAAAAGAAATACGCAGTTTAAAGTGAGAACTAGCAAAATTGAACATGGATAAAGCAAAACATACGTGCATAGAATCAGCCTCGTTTCATTTCTTCAAATAATAAGGAACTATGATGTGTAAAGCAAAACATCCCCTAGAAAATTTGAAGAACATATACTATATGTGTTTAAAAGGTAGTTATATAGAAATTTGAAGAACATATACTACTTGTTAAAAAAGTAGTTATATAGTTTTTTGAGTAAATTATAGGTAGCTCCCCTATAGTTTGCCTTTAAATCAGGTACATTCCAAATCTTTCAAACAATTACAAAGACATCCCCTCAAATTAAAATAAATTGCAAGAAAAAAACTTATTCCGTTAGTGGATTTCCATTAACTGACGACCATAGTTAAAAATTAAAATTTTAATACCTAAAATACCCAAATGGTTAAGTTAACGGACCATTTTATCCCCTTAAATATTACCTAAAAAAATTATTGTATTAAGAAATCCTATCATCAGTTAATATTTAATGAGGTAAAATGGTCTGTTAACTTAACCATTTGGGTATTAAAAATTTTTAACTTTTACCTTTGGTTGTCAGATAACAAAAATTCACTAACAGAAAGGGGTTTCTTGTAATTTATTTTGATTTAACGGGGTGTCTTTGTAATTATATGAAAAGTTTGGGGTGTACTTGATTTAAGGACAAATTACAAGGGAAGCACCTATAATTCACTCTAGTTCTTTTTTTTTTTTTTTTTTGGGGTGGTCAAAGTGGAACCGTTCATAAGAACATCTAAAGCTCATGGCCACTATATACGAGGTAAGGGAATCCGTCATGCTATTATCTCCCTTGGTATGTTAGTAAAAGTACAGTGAAGGAGTGCTCGAATGGTTCATTATGTCTTAACTAACTTTGCTCTCAAAGACGCAAGGGCTGCAACCTGGTACGGTTGGTGGGGTTGGGTTGGATAATTTAACCCCAACCCAACCCTGGGTCTCTAATAGCTGGCCTGAGTTCAGCGCAATTTTGACGGGGTCAGACAAACTCTCAACCCAAGCTCTGACCTTGACAGGGCCTGGCCAGGCCGAGTTTGGCCCTGATCTAACACCAATCGTCCCCTCCCCTTTCTCTACTTCTTTCAAGCTCGAGAACACACTCTCTCTATCTCACACACACATTAGCATACACACAACAGAGAGAGGTCCAGTGGAAGGGGAAAGGTTGAGAATGGAATCCTTCGTTCATTTTTTTGTTTTTGGTTTTGGCTCTCACCTTTTGATGGCTTGCTTGTTTTGATTGTTTTCGTCCCTATCGTGTGGGAAGTGATTTTTCCCCTCATAGAGGGTGTGTATTCTTTTCCCATCCCTTTTTCTTCTTTGTTCCTACGTAATAAATGATCCAAGTAAAAAAAAATGTTGTCTTATTAATGAACAAACCAGAAAGCAGAAACTATTGTTTCCTTCATCTAATTTCATGATTATTCGTACTATAAGATTTCCAATATATCATCTCTCAAACACTTGTGATTTTTCTACTCTTACTAAGATTCTCTCTTTATTTTGCATCGGTTAGAGGAAGAGTTGACAAACTAAAATTATGCCTTAAAAGTTCCTCTTTTCTCAGGTGTATATAATGATTATCATCCATATATATTTTCCAAGGATCTTTTTTTTTTTATTTTTTTTATTTCTCCTTCTCTCACAAAAGAGGATAACAAATGGAACAGCTTGTGAGCTACTCTATTAAATTGTCACTTGGGAGTCTAGATGATGATCTCAAGAATCTCAGTAGATTGAACCATTGTATGGTCAATTAAATTATCCTTTGAATTTTTAATTTGTTAACATGGCAAGTGCCATATCACAGGGTCTGCTAGTCCAGTTTTACTTGCTGTCTCAATAAATCTGGAACCAAATTCGGATCAACTGTTAGCCTAGTTAATTGCTGTTCTGATTCACTGAGATCAACCAGTTGGTCTGGTCTGGTTTTCAGAATCATGCATCAGAGTTCAAACACCAATATGCTTGTCATAGCTTGCCAATTTTATTATTATTTTTTTTAACTGCCTTTAAGAAATATAGGGATTTTTATTGTCTTTATGTTATAATGCGCTCTGGGCCTTATGGATGGGCTATTTAGGATGTATTCGTTTTAGATTTTATTTACTGCACTAAATGGTTAAATTCTAAGTTTACTAGGAGAGATGTGTTGTCCACATATTTCTATCATCAAATAAACAAGAGGGTGTCGTATGGATGCATTTTTACATACAACAGTTTCCACGTCACATTTCCTCTTTCAATGTTTGAGCACCATGGGCTTAGATATTGCAACTTGTTACGTGCTTTTCTTATTTGGTATGCTTGTGTTTATTTAAGCTAGATAAGTTTTTCCACAACGGAGATAGTGTCAAGTCTATGATTTCTATAAGCGATAGAGTAGAAGGATGCTTAAGTGCTGACGACCTAGGCTCTTTTCTGGTATTGTGGTTGGTGCTGCTGTGGGTGAATTATGCACTGGTCCTTGTGGTATAACACCTTGTCTGCTATAGTTCACTTTCATTTCCGTTCTTATATGTGTCTTTAGCTCAAACTGGTAGAGTACTTGGGGATTCCTCAAAAGACGGTAGTTCAAATCAATCAAGACTCTTTGATTTTTCATATGTTCTAAATTCTTGCATGATTATGGAATAATAATTTTGGGATCTACCATCTTAGACTCTTTCTGGTTTTAAAATATAATCAAAACTTCTCATACTTGGAGTCATTGTATTTATAGCTATACGGGAATTATTTTTGACATGCTCAGTTGTTTATACAACATGCATGAAGTACAAAGGACACTGTCATTGAATGTAATACTTTGATAGTAAGACATAATTGAAAATATGTATTCATGAAGGGGGATTTTCAAGTAATTCAATTTCTATGAAGACCAAATTTTTTAATTTTATTTAGAAGGATTTGGATTTCAGATTACTATTTATCAAATGCAATTCTGCTCTCAATAGGCTCTGGAGCACATTCCAGATTGATATTTATCAAATATATTTATGCTCGCAATAAGTCTAGAGCGCGTTCCATATTGATGTTTATCAAACATGTTTTTGCTCTTAATAAAACTTGGAGTAAAATATTTGCTCGAGAAAAACAGATTGAGCAGATTAAGGAATCCAGAGACAGAGTTATCAAAATGTGATTTAGGGAGGCATCAATGTCACATAGAAAATTAAGTGGAGTCTTGGGTGGTGGAAAATTTTTTCTTTGCAATATATTTGAGTATTTACCAATTTATGCACTCTGGAGAGTAGAATTACCAAATTATGTAATATGACTATATGAGGCTGGAGCTGGACTATGGCATTTATATTTGGATAATTTTTTTGTTCTACCCTGTGGATTATAAACAACGATTGAGGGATTGGGTCAGATTGGATCGACTGAACTAGAGGTGATCTTGTATAGCAATCTAGTCAGGCGCCAGAGTTGCAAGAGCCGATCTTAAATTGACAGGACAAAAATCATGGAATACTAGCCGATCCCAAACTGACTCTGATCCAGATCGAAATCGGTTGGGACCAACCCATATGCTCTAAGAACCTTGTTTATAGATGAAATGGAGAATATACATTGGTATTATATGTTCTTAGCCCTAATACAACAGCAAGTAAATCCCTTATTCCATATAAAATTTGAGAAATCTACCCTATAAATGTGAACTTTTAATTTATTAACTAGACAGTGCACAACCTCAAAATGCACTGTTTTGTAAGTGTTGAAAACCAGGCTGCCTATTTAGTAAGTTTTGGGGCCATCTTTCTTAAACAAAAATACTTCTTTTTTTTTTTTTTTTTTTTTTTTGACATTTTAAATCCATAAATGGTCTGTTTTTTTTTTTTTTTTCAACGAATAAGTTTATAGAAAATATGTCCATGACATTTTTTTCTATCATGTGACAAGTCAGATGGGGATGAAATTTTGTGAAATAATATTAATTAATGTCCCATGTTTATATGTTATGCTTCAGTCCAAATATAATTTTTAGAAAAAATTTCATCTAACCCCCAAAAACTATGTCAAATTCCATCTAACCCCCAATATTTTCAAAAGTTTCATTTACTCTCCGAAAGGTTTCCAAATGTCTCATCTACCACCCAAAATATTTTCACCATTAGTCAAATAGACCCCACCCGTTAGTAGAGTCCCGTTAGTTGCAAATATTAGGACAATATTTCCCTTTTCCCTGTAGTAGAAGACGATAATGCCCCCCCCAAAGTGAAAATACATTTACTTACCAAATATTCTTCTTCAACAGTAAAAGTAAAAAAGAAAAAGCCCTGTTTCGAAACCTTTATTCCCCGACGACTATCAACGGTGGAACCCTCTTATTAACTACAGTGTGCTGTCCATTTGTAGTTGACGACGACAACCAGTAGTCTGTGCTTTATTTAACCAGCAGTTAGCTGCGACAACTACAGTGAACCATCTTCGTCGAGGATGGATTTCTGCTTCTCTGTAGAAAGGAGAAGAAATCTGTAGAGTCTGCTTTCTTCTCGTACGAGGTAGGAAGGAAGCCCAAGATATTTTAGGGCAAAGATTCGACATCAGACGACGATCGGAAGCCCCCTATCAGAGATTGCACGAACCTCCATTTGTATATTTTTCCCAATCTTCAGGTATGAAACCCTAATATGAAATTACCATAGTCAGTTGCTTACAAACATTATATAGTTATGAATTGAATCTTTAGTTATTCCCTCACAGTGAAGGAGTGGGTTCAGCCGTCAGTCGACAGCCGACAGAACTTCTGTCGATTCCTCGACAGTAAGGTTAGTTCATTGTTAATCTGTGGGACTCTGTTTTCTAACCTTTTTTATGCGTTTCTTATCCATTCTTTATTATTTCAAATTTCTTTCAATTTTATTCTCTCGATAGTGGTGTTTGTCCCCTTCCCTAATGCTTCCGTATTTTTTAATCTTAATTTTCATAGAAAGGTTCAAATGTTTGGAAACATCACTATTGTTTGGAAACATCAGTATTGTAGTGCTGAGAAACATCACTACTTTACAAAATGTCTGAAAACATCGCTACTTTACAAATTTTTAATCTTTATTCTCTCGACAGTGGTCTGGAAACAGTAG
The DNA here is from genome assembly GCA_028583415.1 of Protea cynaroides. NCBI lineage: Eukaryota > Viridiplantae > Streptophyta > Magnoliopsida > Proteales > Proteaceae > Protea > Protea cynaroides. The sequence continues at coordinate 27,733,804 of CM053275.1, read as the reverse complement.
TGCTGGGGACCAAATCAATCCCCAGCACTACTGTTTGGAAACATCACTTTTGTAGGGCTAAGAAACATCACTACTTTACAAAATTTTTGAAACAAAACATCACAAATTTACAATTTTTTAATCTTTATTCTCTCGACAGTGGTCTGGAAATAGTAATGCTAGGGACCAAATCATTCACAGCACTACTGTTTGGAAACATCACTACTGTTTAGTTAGCATATAGAAATTTCTAGCATATATTATACCTTTAAAAGTAGTGGTGGTAATATTTTTGTCTAGAAAGTTTGCTTAGTTTTCCATCATATAAATAGCATAATGAGTGATAAAGTCAGCATATATTACATGTGCGAGGATCACACTGAAGTGAAGTTAGTCGATGAAGATCTGTATGGTTAGATTGATGTGGTTTATGATGTGTATTGTACAGTTCTATCTAACATTCCAGATGGTAGAAATGTGACCTTTTTTGTCAGGGTTAAGACGCCAAATGGAAGTTACAGAGATGTAAAGGGTGACACAGATGTTTCAGAGTTGACAAATTTCTTTAAAAAGGAAGGTAAGGGTATCCCCATGAACATCAGTGAAGTCAGTGTGGGTGAGGCCGTGGTAGAAAATTTCACTATTAATGGCTTGTCATGAGCAATGATAGGTCGACCACGACGTCGTAGGCCATCCAGGTTAAGGGCTGTCACAGTGCCTTTCGAGGAAGGGCCCAGCACTACCACTGCCGCTGCTACTGTTGACAGTCTCACAGTCCCTGTCCAAGAAGGCCCTACACTACCACTGCCACTACTACCACTATTGTTTGTAGGCCAGCAGTACCACCACTACCCCTACATCCACTACAACTGATAGAGTACCTCTTTTGAGGAAGAAAACTATTGTTAGTAAGCCCGTGAGGAAAGATAAAGACAAAGAACCAGCCATACATCAAAGCAGTGAAGATGATGGTGATGAAGATAATTGGGATATTAATGTTGAGAAGAATATGGCCAGCACTACCACCACTACCCCTATATCCACTACAATTGATAGAGCACCTCTTATGAGGAAGAAAACTGTTGTTAGTAAGCCCGTGAGAAAAGATAAAGACAAAGAACCAACCATACATCAAAGCAGTGAAGATGATGGTGATGAAGATAATTGGGTATTAATGTTGAAGATAATAGATAATCTTCAATTGATTTTGAAGAGTCTACTGATGGAGAGGAAGATGATATGTTTCTATCAGACATGGAGGAAGATGAAGTTGAAGAAGAAATTGGTGTTAGAGACAGAGATCATGATATTGATGAAGTGGAGAGGGTCAACTGTAAGACCCGTATCAAACTAACCCGGTCTTACCACCTTGAACCAGGTCTACCCATCATGGTTGAGCCAAATGGACAAAGTGTGTAAGACCCGTGTCAATCTAACCCGGTCTTACCACCTTGAACCAGGTTTACCCATCATGGTCGAGCCAAATGGACCAAGGGCGTGAAGGAGATCGAGATCCCAGGTATCAAATCGACCCAAAAACACTTAAAATAGGGGAAGGGTCGCATACCCAGCTAAGCAGGGTCGGACCTCCCAAAACAGAAAGTCAGACCCTCAGTTTTTAAGGGAGGGTCGGACAGCTTAGAACCCTAGGGTCGACGGGATCATCGACCCTCCCATAGACCCTCGGTTACCGTAGGAAATAGAATTAGGAAATTTCCTAATTTTCGATTGGGATTCTTTCCTAATCTCAAAGGGACTTATTTTAGGATGTTCCTACTTTATTTAAAGGACGTTCCTAAGCCACTTTCACTCCTTTCACAACCCTAATTGAATTGAGAGAAAGAGAAAAGAAGGAACAGAAGAAGAAGAGGAACAAGGAAGAGAATTAAGCCAAAAGAGAAGAGTTGCAGAGAAGGATTATTCTTCTCAGGTATGGATACTAATTCCATGAGTTTCTACAGACCTTAGGTTAGTTATTGGCGATAGTGTGATCTCGGAGAAACCCAAACCATCAATCTATGGTTAGGTTTTCATGGAAAACCATAGAAGAATGCATGAAAGCTATTTAGGTGGATGACTCATGGTTCTAGACCATGGAATGAATGTTGAATGGAATGTAGAAGCAAGCCATAGGATCCAAACACGAAGAATGGATTAGAAAGAGGGAATTGGACCAAAGTGCACAGAGGGTCGCACCGAGGGTCGATGACCATCCGACCCTAGGTGATTCTGACCATCGACCCTCAGTGTTCGAGAAGTTCAGAGTTTGGGGAGGGTCGCACCCAGGGTCGATCATGACTCCGACCCTACCTCCGACCCGCAGTTAACAGAGTGATTTTTAAATCTGGAATTAATTCTAATTAAATTCTATCGACTTTGTTAGGTCTTCTAGCAATATAATAACAATATAAAGGTGATTCTAAAGCTTGAAAAAGTATCTATTAGCAAGCTAAGGTGAGGAACCAGAACTCCAAACTAATTGGTTAATAACAAAACTGTTTTCTATTTTCTTGAGTCCTATGCCATGCTTGATTCTATGCGAATATGTTTATAATGTGCATACAACATGTCATCCAATATTTCTATTATTTGTTCATGCATATTTATTTTATTGTTTATAACATGATGATGATGATGATGATAGGAATAGGCATGTGATTGTATGTGTGTGGTTAGTGTACTTGATGCGAGCGAGTATCAGGGGAGGTGTGATGAGAACGTCAATAAACGTTAACCTTTGGCGGGTCTCAGCACTTTAGCTCTATCTCTAACTCAAGTCTTGTGCATTAGCATCGTCGTATCGCCATTACTTTAGCAGAACTATTATGTCGTAGAGTATCAGGGGAGGTGGTCTCGGTCCTTGTAGTCTCTGACTCTACCGGGGGGCCTTAGCTCTATCTCTATGGATATTCTGAGGGATGCTGGGGTGAGGCCTTGGATACACTTTTGGCATTAGGATTGGTTATTTACGAGCCCAGTTTGCAGCCCTCGCCAACAGGGGCTTACGTGTTGGTATGACAATATATAGCAATAAACGTTAACATTTGTTATATAATGTTCATAGTTGGGTGCATGTGAGTCGACGATAAACGTGATCTTCGGGTGACGTCACACACTTGTGTATAGAGGCGGGGTCAATAAATGCGACCTTTGACTACCTAAACCTTTCTATTACATACTGCAAACTTTAAACCGGATCAAAGATATAAATTGATTGCATGCATATGTACTGTTGCATTGTTTTGGCTACTCACTGAGCCGTGATGTGTGCTCACCCCTCGACGTCGAATATTTTTAGTTGATGATGCAGGTTATACTATTGAAGATTATATGAATGCGTCTGTGTACGGGAACATGGCAGCAATGGAAGCTGGAGCTGAAGTGGATACACACGACTCCTCTTACGAGTGCAACTCGTGTGTATTTGATTAGATATTTTATAGGTTTCTTTATTTGGATTTATTAAGACATGTATTTGGTATTTAAATATTTATGTCTCAGTTGAAACAGAATAAATTGTTATTTAAATTTTAATATCACATAGATTCTCAGTTCATTTATTTATAAGATTTCTGTTGTTGTGTATTTACTCTGATTATGATTACGGATGTGTGGAAGTTTAGATAACGCGGGGATAGCCTACTTGAGATCCTGGTTGAACCGTTGGTTTATTAGCGGTTCATCACACCATTCTGAACAGTGTGGAATTGGGGTGTGATAACTTGGTATCAGAGCATCTCAGGCCTTGTCCGCTGAACTAACATACATTCAAGACAATTGTGAACCGGGATAGGATAAAAAAAAAACAGTAATATTAACACATTATAAGCACCAGTGATGATTGAGACCAAATTTAAAAAGAGAATAATGCATCTATTAAAGGGGAAACAAGTTTACATACAATGAGAGCGAAACAAAATGTATATACACAACTAAAGCAGAGTACACTCCACAACCCGGACAGTTACTCTGTAGTACAAGGAGAATAAAGTACACTCAGGAAGCTGGAGGCGAAGGAGGAGGCGGGGCCTTACGGTCTCTGTCGTAGTCCTTGGCATAGACTCTAGTCAACCATGCCACCTGAGTCTGAGTCGCCTGCAAACTAGCGGTGAGATCAGCCACCCGCTGATCAGTCCGACGCTGGGCATCTAGAAGCTCCCCTATCCTCAGATCTGATGCGCGTTGAGCCTCTCTAATCTTGTGAAACATACTCAACACGTCATCAACAGGTGGGCGTGAAGGACAAGCCGCATGAGAAGGACCGGTCTCCGGTACAGGATCCACCGCAGAAGAAGTACCAACACCAGCCGCATGCGTAGGTGAAAGCGGTGGTATCGCGTCAACATCCATATACATGCGGTCGTCATCATCGACATGATCCACATGGGCTCTAGCAGCGGCAGCAACAGCCTCAGCGTCAGCCAACTCAACGCGAGTGTGAGGGCATACCATCTCGTTCCTCTCCTCGTCACTAACTTGGGCATCCCGCATGCCCATCTTGCAGATAGCCTCCCAATCTAGAGGTGACGAGAAGGTCTTCTCCTGGATCTTCTCATCTACCGGGTCAACCCCCTAGGCGGGTTAGTAGAATCTGTAAATCATGCGTCCATAGGGTAGATTACCCCTATGATCGGATAATGTAGCACTAATCATGGTCCGCATGATGATGTAAGGAAGGCGGACCGACTATCCGGTGCGATATCGTATATCAAAAACTCGGGTCAGGCGAGAAACCCTCTCATAGTGCCCATTATGCGGGATCGGATTATCTTGAATAATCTTGCGGAAGACCCGTGGAGCTGGACGCAAGTAACGGGCTCTCATCCGCCGGATCAGGTCGTAAAAGCTGGTTGTCGATCTCTGCCCTCATCTCCATGGAAACAAACTGAGGCTCTCCAGGCGCACAGTACACCATGGGGCCATCATAAGGAATGCCCAGCAGATCGGCTAGTTGTCGATAGTCAAATGAAATGTGTACCCCTTTAACGTAACTGGTGATGCGCAACTCCTGACCATGCTCAACGTCATTGTAATTCCCCACCACCTGCGCACCAAATCCGGACATGTGCAAGCGTCGTAGGTGATGACAGGGAGCCACCCCATATCACCAAATGCCCTCTCTACGTTGAACAAGGCTAGCTCAGCCAAGTTCACCATACGACCACCTTCCACTTTCTTACGGGCATAGTCGGCATACTGTGCCTCGGCTTCATTAGAACGGAAGCGAAGTGGATCATGCACTCTGGGTATCTTGGTACGAGCCATGGTATCTGCAGATAAGAAAGAGAAAGGGAGACAAGGGGTTAATAGGATAAAAATCCGAAATTTGATTTAATAACGACGTAAGTTGACCATAAAGCCCCATTTCTCACCATACAAGTGGGCATGAGAACTTACGTAGGTTTAAACATACCCTACAACCCACATGCAGTAGGAAATTTTAACTGACGATGTCCAATTTGAAGAAAATCAAGAAAAATCAAAAATTTCAACAAATTAGGGCAAAAAGGGAAAAATTCAAATTTCTCGATAACCAACCGATGAAACTCAGAAATTTTTGAGGGCTTTCGTTCCTCGAGACACCAACAACAAAAGCCCCCAATAAAAATCGAATTTTAACGGTTGGAAAAAGTTTAATTTGAAAAATACGCGTTAAATGGACGAAAACCTAGAAAAGAAAACCTAAAAACAGGTAAAAATGAGAGGACATACCTGTATGGATGACGTGGATGTCGAAACCCGGAGTCAAACCGATCAAAAACAGTGGAGTAGCACTGTCGCAACTCAGAGAGGAGAGACGAGTCGAAACGGAGGAGAAATAATAGGAAATGACTCAAAATCGGATCTTAAAAATTTGATTTTTAGTCTGAGGGTCGGACAATTTAACTAGAACCATCGACCCTCGAATTGACCCTCCCATCGACCCTCGACTCTCGGGAACCTGACAGAAAACTAAGGGTCGGAATTGAGGGTCGGACACCCATCGACCCTCCGCTCTCGGGAAGAACAGGTCATTCCCAGGGTCGTATACCAAGGGTCGGACATACCATCAACCCTCACCATCGACCCTGCATAGAAAAGACAGTGTTTTTTATATAAAATGAGCTAGAATTGGAATTTATTATCGGTTAACGTGCCTACATGAAATATAAATGACTTCTCACCTATTTTGATAATTTTTAGGCACCACCAATCACAGAAAGGAATTATGTCTGGACGTAGGGTAACCCGACAGACCCGGAATGCGGTTACCACCACCACCACCCGTGTAGGAGACCGGTCGGGAAAAAGATTATGCATCGGGTAATCCGGAACCAGCAAACCCTACAAATTTGCCACCTCCACCACCGAGCTAGCAACCGTGGTGATGAATCCGGGCACAACAACTGCAACGGATGCAACACGCACGACTTCGGATGCAAGTTGCCATGGGCATTATATTTCAAGCCACTCGAGTCGCACCCATGCACACATGACAAGCCGGTGCGACACCGGTGGATAACCACCCAGCTCCTCGGACACCTCAACAACCCGCTTGCACGATTCCGTGCAGGGTTCCCAAAGCAACTCGGGGTAATTACCGGTATCCACCCCATATGTTTGGGGCAAACCCCCAAAATCAGTTGGACCACTCTCGACTAGTGGAGAGATTCTTGAAGATGAAACCCAAGGAATTCAACGGCAAACCGTCTGATTCATTGTGGCCAGCACACTGGATAGATGAGATGGAGAGAAATTTCCTCATGATGACTATAACAGAGGAAGAGAAAGTATTATGTGCCACCTTCATGCTCAAGGGCGATGCACATCATTGGTGGAAATCCACAAAGGCATAACTACTGACCAAGCACGCCCTACTAACTTGGGTGATATATAAAGAAGCCTTCTTTGAGAAATATTTTCCACGGAGCTTCAGAGATTCTATGGAAAAAGAGTTCCTGAGTTTATACCAGGGACAGATGACTGTGGACGCATATCAACAGCGCTACGAAGAGCTGTTTTTCTTTGCACCAATTAGCATGCAAGAAGAAGACACCAAAACCCGTAGGTTCGTCACGGGACTGAAAGGGAACATCAGAGAACATGTTCTGGGCTTAGAAAAGAAAATTTATAATGAAGCTATCCAGATTGCTCGAGTTATTGAATCGAGCCAGAAGGAGAGTTATTTTACTCAGAACAGAGGCATCAAAAGGCCAGTCGGAAATTCTTACAACAGAGGCAATAACAGGACATATAAGCCTTTCCGCCCTCAGAATTTTACTGCTGCAACCAAGACTACTTCAGCAGCTCAACCTCAGCCAAAGCCAAAATATGAAGGCCCGAAGTGTTTTAACTGCAACCAACCGGGACATATGGCAAGTGAGTGCCCTAAGCCCAAGAAGCAATTCCATCAGGGACGGGTATATGCTGTTATGTCTGAGGATGCGGCCGCATCACCCGATGTGGTCACAGGTATGACTGAAACTTGTTAAGTTGTATTTATATTGCATGAGCATGTAGACTAAGTAAAAAATAAATCACAGGTATTGTACCTATAAATGGCATGCCCGCCAGAGTACTCTTTGATTCCGGAGCTACTCATTCCTTTATATCTGTGACATTTGGAAAGAAGATAAATTTACCCATCAAAACATTAGACTACAAATTACTTGTACGATCACCGATGGGGTTAGAAGTGGAATTAGAGAAAGGTTATGGACCATATCCAGTTCTCATTGGAGAGAAGACCTTAGATGGAACCTTGATACAACTTGAGATGGCAGACTTTGATGTCATCTTGTGAATGGACTGGTTAGCTCGGCATTCTGCAAATCTGTTATGCGCCGAAAAGAAGCTAACGTTCAAAGACAAAGAAGGAGCAGAATTCAGTTTCTCGGGAACCAAACTTCTCCGGAGACGCAAAGCTCATACTTTCAGCACTAAAGGCTAAGAAGTGCTTTGAGAAGGGGGGCAATCGGGTATCTAGTATCGGTGGTCGGCCTAACCAAGGAAGCACCACGAATGGAAGACATTGACGTCGTGCGAGACTACCCCCGACGTATTTCGGAGGGAACTACCCGGATTACCACCCGACCGAGCCACGAGTTTGTGATAGACCTTATACACTGGAGCCGCACCAGTGTCAAAAGCACCTTATAGAATGGCTCCTACGGAACTGAAGGAATTAAAAGTGCAACTACAAGAATTACTGGACAAGGGTTATATTTGACCCAGTATATCTCCATGGGGGGCACCGGTGTTGTTCGTAAAGAAGAAGGATGGTAGCGTTCGATTATGCATCGACTATCGGGAGTTGAATAAACTGACAATCAAGAATCGATACCCACTACCTCGGATCGATGACTTGTTCGATCAGTTACAAGGAGCAAAAGTATTTTCTAAGATCGACCTTCGATTGGGCTATCATCAGTTGGATACGTCGGTTATAGTATTTATTGATGATATATTGGTATACTCCAAAGACAAGGAAACCCATATCAAGAACCTAAACGCAGCCCTACAGCATTTAAGGAAAGAGAAGTTATATGCTAAATTTTCAAAGTGCGAGTTTTGCCTAAGTGAAGTCGCCTTCCTAGGCCATGTAGTATCCGCTGAAGGAATCAAAGTGGACCCCAGCAAGATCGAGGCTATTGTGAAGTGGGAAGCACCAAAGAGCGTTTCAGAAATTAGAAGTTTTCTTGGTCTAGCTGGTTATTATCGAAGATTCGTAGAAGACTATTCTCGGATTGCCGTACCTCTCACCAGTTTGACTAAGAAAGGTGAAAAGTTTGTGTGGACGGATAAATGTGAGAAGAGCTTCCATGCAAGGAGAGCAAGTGATTGCTTATGCTTCAAGACAGTTAAAGGTACATGAGAAAAATTATTCCACTCACGATCTGGAGCTAGCGGCAGTAGTACATGCGGTCAAGATATGGAGACATTACCTACACGGGGAGAAATTCCAGATTAAGTCGGACCATAAAAGTTTTACTTATTTATTTAATCAGAAGGAGTTGAATATGAGACAAAGAAGATGGCTGGAACTATTGAAAGACTATGATTGTGATAGCCAGTATCATCCGGGAAAAGCGAACGTAGTAGCGGATGCATTAAGCAGAAAGGCAATGATAAAATCGCAAGAAGAAGTTAGCACGACTGCAGCAATGTGTACCACCGGAAGGGTATTTAATCACGACAACGAGCAGTATGTGATAGATACAACGGATGGATCAACCAACCAAGGGTTTATTCATCGATTTTCGAATATGTTCGCGGCATTAAAGATTATACCGGATATAGTGGATGAAGTGAAGACAGCTATCAAAGCAGATCCTTATCTGAGAACAATACAAGAAGATATTGAGAAAGGTAGGACCAACCCTGAGTTCACCTTGGATGATGAGAAGGTATTGAAATATAAAGGAAGAATATATGTACCTGAAACAGAAAGTGCAGACATTAGACACCGACTGATGAAGGAAGCCCACACCACCATCTATTCGATACATCCTGGAAGTACAAAAATGTATCATGATCTAAAGAAACTATATTGGTGGAGGGGAATGAAAGCAGATGTAGCTAAGTTCGTGTCCCAATGCCTAAATTGTTAGAAGGTAAAGGCTGAATGACAAAAACCCGCAGGACTGTTGCAGTCATTACCAGAACCAGCATGGAAATGGGACTGCATCACTATGGACTTCGTCACGGGACTACCACTGACTCCTCGAGTAGTTGACGCAGTTTGGGTGATTGTGGACCGTCTGACTAAAACAGCTCGCTTCATACCTATACGACCTCAGTATACACTAGAAAGGTTAGCGAAGCTGTATGTGGATAATATTGTTCGGTTACATGGTGTACCAGAAAGCATTGTGTCTGATAGAGATCCACAATTTACTTCCAAGTTTTGGGAGGGATTGCAAAAGGCTATGGGTACAACATTGAAGTTCAGTACTGCATTCCACCCACAGACAGATGGACAGTCGGAGCGTACAATCCAGATTCTAGAAGATATGCTACGAGCATGTGTAATTGATTTCAAAGGATCATGGGACGAAAAGTTACCATTGATCAAGTTCGCTTATAACAATAGCTATCAGGCTACTATATAGATGTCACCTTATGAAGCACTGTATGGCAGGAAGTGTCGAACTCCCTTGTTTTGGAATGAAGTTGGAGAACATAGTATTGTTGGACCAGAATTTGTTGAAGAGACTTGCCGGGTGGTCGACATCATCAAGGGAAGAGTGAGAACAGCTCAGAACCATCAGAAGCAATATGCAGACACTCGACGAAGAGATCTGGAGTTCGCCGTAGGTGATAAAGTATTTTTGAAGGTATCGCCTATGTGAGGATTGAAGAGGTTCGGATAGAAAGGGAAACTAAGTCCAAGATATGTCGGGCCATATGAAATTCTAGCTAAGCGTGGAAAAGTGGCTTATCAGTTAGCACTACCACCATCTATGTCAAGTGTGCATGACGTATTTTATGTTTCCCTATTAAAGAAGTATGTCAAAGACCCAACGCATGTTTTGATAATGGATTTGCTGGAACTGACTGATGATTTGACATTTGAAGTAACACCAACAAAAATTACTAGTCGAAAGGTTCAACGTCTACGCAACAGAGATATCTACTATGTTAAGATCACATGGAAAAGTAGAGACATGGAAGAAGTTACATGGGAAGAAGAGAATGCTATGCGAAAGCATTACCCTCACTTATTTGATTCAGAAGGTACGTACAATTTCAAGGACGAAATTTTTATAAGTTGGGGGGAGTTGTAAGACCCGTGTCAATCTAATCCGGTCTTACCACCTTGAACCAGGTTTATCCGTCATGGTCGAGCCAAATGGACCAAGGGCGTGAAGGAGATCGAGATCCCAAGTATCAAATCGACCCAAAAACACTTAAAATAGGGGAAGGGTCGCATACCCAGCTAAGCAGGGTCGGACCTCCCAAAACAGAAAGTCAGACCCTCAGTTTTTAAGGGAGGGTCGGACAGCTTAGAACCCTAGGGTCGACGGGATCATCGACCCTCCCATCGACCCTCGGTTATCGTAGGAAATAGAATTAGGAAATTTCCTAATTTTCGATAGGGATTTTTTCCTAATCTCAAAGGGACTTATTTTAGGATGTTCCTACTTTATTTAAAGGACGTTCCTAAGCCACTTTCACTCCTTTCACAACCCTAATTGAATTGAGAGAAAGAGAAGAGAAGGAACAGAAGAAGAAGAGGAACAAGGAAGAGAATTAAGCCAAAAGAGAAGAGTTGCAGAGAAGGATTATTCTTCTCAGGTAAGGATACTAATTCCATGAGTTTCTACAGACCTTAGGTTAGTTATTGGCAAGAGTGTGATCTCGGAGAAACCCAAACCATCAATCTATGGTTAGGTTTTCATGGAAAACCATAGAAGAATGCATGAAAGCTATTTAGGTGGATGACTCATGGTTCTAGACCATGGAATGAATATTGAATGGAATGTAGAAGCAAGCCATAGGACCCAAACACGAAGAATGGATTAAAAAGAGGGAATTGGACCAAAGTGCACAGAGGGTCGCACTGAGGGTCGATGACCATCCGACCCTAGGTGATTCTAACCATCGACCCTCAGTGTTCGGGAAGTTCAGAGTTTGGGGAGGGTCGCACCCAGGGTCGATCATGACTCCGACCCTACCTCCGACCCTCAATTAACAGAGTGGTTTTTAAATCTGAAATTAATTCTAATTAAATTCTACTTTGTTGGGTCTTCTAGCAATATAATAACAATATAAAGGTGATTCTAAAGTTTGGAAAAGTATCTATTAGCAAGCTAAGGTGAGGAACCAGAACTCCAAACTAATTGGTTAATAACAAAACTGTTTTCTATTTTCTTGAGTCCTATGCCATACTTGATTCTATGCGAATATGTTTGTAATGTGCATACAACATGTCATCCAATATTTCTATTATTTGTTCATGCATATTTATTTTATTGTTTATAACATGATGATGATGATGATGATGATAGGAATAGACATGTGATTGTATGTGTGTGGTTAGTGTACTTGATGCAAGCGAGTATCAGGGGAGGTGTGATGAGAACGTCAATAAACGTTAACCTTTGGCGGGTCTCAGCACTTTAGCTCTATCTCTAACTCAAGTCTTGTGCATTAGCATCGTCGTATCGCCATTACTTTAGCAGAACTATTATGTCGTAGAGTATCGGGAGGTGGTCTCGGTCCTTGTAGTCTCTGACTCTACCGGGGGGCCTTAGCTCTATCTCTATGGATATTCTGAGGGATGCTGGGGTGAGGCCTTGGATACACTTTTGGCATTAGGATTGGTTAGTTGCGAGCCCAGTTTGCAGCCCTCGCCAACAGGGGCTTACGTGTTGGTATGACAATATATAGAAATAAACGTTAACATTTGTTATATAATGTTCATAGTTGGGTGCATGTGAGTCGATGATAAACGTGATCTTCGGGTGACGTCACACACTTGTGTATAGAGGCGGGGTCAATAAACGCGACCTTTGACTACCTAAACCTTTCTATTGCATACTGCAAACTTTAAACCGGACCAAAGATATAAATTGATTGCATGCATATGTACTGTTGCATTGTTTTGGCTACTCACTGAGCCGTGATGTGTGCTCACCCCTCGACGTCGAATATTTTTAGTTGATGATGCAGGTTATACCGTTGAAGATTATATGAATGCGTCTGTGTACGGGAACGTGGCAGCAATGGAAGCTGGAGCTGAAGTGGATACACACGACTCCTCTTGTTAGTGCAACTCGTGTGTATTTGATTAGATATTTTATAGGTTTCTTTATTTGGATTTATTAAGACATGTATTTGGTATTTAAATATTTATGTCTCAGTTGAAACAGAATAAATTGTTATTTAAATTTTAATATCACATAGATTCTCAGTTCATTTATTTATAAGATTTCCGCTATTGTGTATTTACTCTGATTATGATTACGGATGTGTGGAAGTTTAGATAACGCGGGGATAGCCTACTCGAGATCCTGGTTGAACCGTTGGATTATTAGCGGTTCATCACTCCATTCTGAACAGTACGGAATTGGGGTGTGACAAAGTGCGTGAAGGAGATCACGATCCCAGGTATTAAACTGACCCAAATACACTTAAATAAGGGGAGGGTCGCTTACCCAGCAAGGGAGGGTCGGACCCCCCCAGTATAGAAGTTAGACCCCTAGTTTTATATGGGGGGTCGGACATTTTAAGGACCAGGGGTCAATGGGATCTCCGACCCCCCTATCGACCCCCGATACTCGGTAAAAATTGAAACTAGGAAACTTTTCTAATTTCAATGGGATTCCTTCCTAATCTCAATGGAACTTATTTTAGGAGTTTCTACTCTATAAATAGGACGTCCCTAAGCCTCTTTTACTCTTTTTACAACCCTAATTGAATTGAGAGAAAGAGAAGAGAAGGAAAAGAAGAAGAAGGGAAGGAAAGAAGAGAAGAAGGCAAAAAGGAGAAGAGTTGCAGAGAAGGAGTATTCTTCTCAGGTATAGATACTATTTTCATGAGTTTCTAAAGACCTTAGGGTAGATAATGAAGAGGGTATGATCTCGGAGAAACCCAAACCATCAACCCATGGTTAGGTTTTCATGGAAAACCATGGGGGAAATCATGAAAATCATATAGGTGAATGAATTATGGTTTTAGGCCATAGAACATGTGTGGAATGGACTGTAGGAGCAAGCCATAGGACCCCAACCACGAAGAATGGACTGAAGGAAGAAAAATCGACAAAACCCACAGGGGGTCGCATGGGGGTCGATGGCCAATCGACCCTACCAGACCTTGATTATCGACTCCCAGTGTTCAGGAAGCCCAGAATAGGGGTGGTCGCAACCTGGGTCGATCATAACTCCGACCCTAGCATCGACCCCCAGTTAACAGCATAGTTTTTAAATTCAGAATTAATTCTAATTAAATTCTATCAACTTTGTTAGGTCTTCTAGCAATATAATAACAATATAAAGGTGATTTTAAAGCTTGAAAGAGGATCTATTAGCAAGCTAAGATGAGGAAACAGGACTCTAAACTAATTGATTAATAACAAACTATTTTTATTTCTTGAGTCCAATGCCATATTGATTCTATGCGTGTATGCTTGTATGTGCATTCAACATGTCATCCAATTTTTTTATTATTTGTTCATGCATATTTATTTTATTGTTTATAACACGATGATGATGATGATAAGAATAGACATGTGAATGTATGTGTGTGGTTGGTGTACTTGATGCGAGCAAGTATCAGGGGAGGTGTAATGGGAACATCAATAAACGTTAACCTTTGGCGGGTCTCAACACTTTAGCTCTATCTCTAACTCAAGTCTTGTGCATTAGCATCGTCGTATCGCCATTACTTTAGCAGAACTATTACGTCGTAGAGTATCAGGGGAGGTGGTATCGGTCCTTATAGTCTCTGACTCTACCAGGGGGGCCTTAGCTCTATCTCTATGGACGTTCTGAGGGATGCTGGGGTGAGGCCTTGGATACACTGTTTGGCATTAGGATTGGTTAGTTGCGAGCCCAGTTTGCAAGCCCTCGCCAGCAGGGGGCTTACGTGTTGGTATGGCACTGTACATCAATAAACTTTAACCTTTGTTGTACAATGTTATGGTAGGGTGGATGGAGACGAAAATAAACATTGACCTTTGGGTGGACTTCCACACCCTGTGTATAGAGGCGAGGTCAATAAATGTTAATCTTTGACCACCTAAACCTTTCTATTGCGCATTGCAAACTTTAAACCAGACCAAATATATGAATTGACTGCATGCATATGTATTGTTGCATTGTTTTGTTTGCTCACTGAGCCATGATGTGTGCTCACCCCCTCAACGTCGAATATTTTTAGTTGATGATGCAGGTATTACCGTCGAAGATTATGTCAATGCTCCAGTGTACGGGCACATGGCGGCGATGGAAGTTGAAGATGAAGTGGATACGCATGACTCCTCTTGCAAGTGCAACTCATGTGTATTCGATTAGATTTTATTTTCATTACTTGGATTTAGTAAAGACATGTATTTGATATTTATTTATGTCTTAGTTGATACAGAATAATTTGCTATTTAAATATTAATATCACAGTAGATTCTCAGTTCATTTTACTATAAGACTTTCGCTATTATGTATTTATTCTGATTATGAATGTAGATGTATGAGGTTTAGATAAAACGGATATCGTCTGTCCGAGATCCTGGTTGAACCGTTGGTTTGCTAGCGGTTTATCACACCGTTCTGAATAGTGTGGAATTGGGGTGTGACATCAACATTCAAGTTGGAGATGAATTTGAAGATGTATATTCATATAGGAGAGCTCTTACAGACTTTATAGTCCAAGAAGGGTCAAATGTGATAAGGATGAAAAATGAGAAAAATAGAGTGACAGTTGTTTGTTTTATTGAGGGATGCCTTTGGATGATACATGCTGCTGCTAAACGGGATGGACGTACATTCAAAGTGAAAAAATTTATTTTTCCCCATTCTTGTGGTAGGGTGGAGAAGAATAAAACTGCTTCTTCGGCCTGGATTGCACAGAAATTAGGTAACAGGTTAAAGATTGATCCTGAGATGAAAGTAAAGAGCATGGAGGCTACTATTAAGGCAAGATATGGTATCAAACTAGTAGAGGCCAACTATACCGTGCACGGTTGATGGCCAAGGATTAGTCTTTTTCAAATTTTAAGCAATCATATGCGTCATTGCAAAAGTATGGTGAGTCATTAGTAAAAAGGAACCCCGGTAGTTCTTTCAAACTTAAATTGAAGAAAGGTATGTTGCAACAAATAAGCTCATCTTTGAGAGAGTTTTGTCTGCTTAGGTGCATGTAAGAGGGGATTTGTAAAAGGCTGCAGACCATTTATTGGCATTGATGGGTGCCACTTAAAAGGGGCATATGGTGGGATTCTTTTGGCTGCCACAACAATGGACGCAAATAATGGCTTGTTTTCTATCGCTATCAGTGTGGTTGAAAGTGAAAGTAAAAATAGTTGGACATGGTTTCTGTCTGGGTTATCTGATCCATTCTCTTCTAATCTTAATGGGAAGAGTCTGACATTTATGTCAGACAAACAAAAGGTATATCTAATTTAAAGTTGAATCAGATACATTTAGTTTGATGTTTCAGATTATTGCACTCATAATATGTTAATTTGTTGTAGGGATTTATCCATTTTCTTGTTAAATTATTGTAGGGATTGTCAGAAGCTCTCACAAATATGTTTCCAACAGCCCATCAAAGACTATGCTGTAGACACTTGTACAATAATTTCAAATTTAAGTACCCGGGAACCCTACTAAGGAGGTTGTTTTGGACTGCATGTAAGTCCTATAGTGTTGAGGGTTTTAAAGCTGCAATGTATGAGATATCTATAGTCAGTAAGGATGCATTTGAGTGGTTAATGAGAAACCCAGTTTCAGCCTGGGTTCGACATGCTTTTAACCATGACATTGTTAGTGACCATGTCACTAACAATATGTCAGAGTGCTTCAACAACTGGATCAATCCCTTCAGGTCTAAGCCTATTCTAGTATTAATTGATGAAATCAAGAGTGAACTCATAAAAAGGATGCAAAGCAGATACCAGTTAGCCTGTTCATTGAAAGGGAAGTTGACACCAGCATTTCAGAAGCAGTTGGACTTGGCACGAAATGCATCCAGATTTTGTAATGTACTTTCATGCGGTCCAGATGAATTCGAGATCAGTGATGGAGAAGATAGGTTTGTAGTGGATCTGAAGATGAACATGTGTGAGTGTTGGGCATGGACAGTTACTGGACTTCCATGTAAACATGCAAGTGCTGCAATCCTGTTCAAGCGAGGAAGATTAGAAGATCATGTATCACCATATTTCAGTCCTACAAAGTTTATGGATTGTCATACTAAGATTATACATGGTATGCCTAGTTTGGCCACCTTCAAGAACACTGGAGATGGTCCTATCATACAACCTCCAGTTTTTAGGAGGCGAGCAGGTAGGCCATCCAAAAAAAGGAGAAAAGAACATGATGAACAACCAGGTAGTCAAACTAGAAAGCATACATCTTCTGTTAAATGTTCCTACTGTACTCGAATTGGGCACAATTTGAGGATATGTAAAGAAATGAAAGAGCATTCATCTCATCAAGGATCCTCTCAGCAAGCATCTTCTCAGCAAGGAACCTCTCAGCAAGGAACCGCTCAGTAAGGAACATCCAAAAGAAAGGTCTTAACAAGTTTGTGTATGCCTTATAAATTAGGAATCCATTTATTTATCTTACTTATTGCTTATTGTATATGATTCTGTAGCGCAAAAGGAAAGCTAGGCCTGTTGGTTCTCAAATGCAAACTAGATCTCAATCATTTGTGGCATCTCAAGAGCCCTCTATCCAGGCAAAAGGGTTGGCAAGACTGGCAAAAAAGGCAGAGAATTTCAGGAGAAAATGGGCACAAGCACATAGGAAGATCTCTTAGATCAAGGTGAAGTAATATCCATTTGATCCATTTTTTATGTGAACTAATATTCTTCTGATGCATTTATAGAAGTTGGGAAAACCTATGTATCAAACTGTCCTTGTCATGTATCAAACTGTCCTTGTCATGTATATTTGGGTATTGGCCAGCACGACTATGAGGATGAAAGGTGTTAGCTTTTCCATTTAAGCCAGACATCCTACTCATATGATAAACAAAGCTTCACTAACAGTTAGTGGGCCCCTAATTTTTTTAATGATGCTTAACAGATTACCTGTCACATGAGCTGTACCAAGGCTAAATACTTATAGCATAGATCCATATCTTGCATCATTCTCTATACATCTCTTCGTCTGTTTTGTTTCTTCTCAAGTCTTTCCTGGTTTGGAGAATTAGTTAACCAAGATGGCAAGCGACATATAGAAAGAATTGCCATTTGCTTCTGCTGGTTCTGTAACTGATTCTGTGAGCCCACGTGGAGCTAACATTAATGGAAGCTTCATTCCTATAAACTTCATAGCAACATTTCCTGAATTGATAATAGTCTCCCAAGAACCTTCACCTCCATCTTCATCACCAACTGCTTCAAACCTCCCAAATTTAACTCTGTTTTTTGCGGGAACCCACTACCAGCACACATATTGCCAACACAATAGGCAAGGATCAGAGGTGTCATCCAACCATGCCAACCTCACAGAACCAATTACTCCCTGTCCATGATCTTCATCAGATTCAGCTCCAGTCAGGAATTTAATGGCTCAAGTCATTTTTTAGCTCTTATACTGTCATTTTTTTTGTTGACAATTTTTGTTCCTACAGTTAAATTAGATATTGTGAAAGTGATCTGTGGTGTGGAAGCAATCTGTATGGAGATGCTTTAATATCTATTGTTGGTGTAGAGATCTTTCTTTTATAATAATCAATCCTTTGTTGGTAATGTATATTTTGCATCTCTTTTACAGGTTATGGAGCTTTGCCTTGATGCTTCTCCAAGCTTGGGAAAATTATGAAATCATGCTCAAAAGAAGCTTCTTCTATGTCAAAGGAATAGAACTTGTCGGACATAATTCATATAGGAATATTATGCTTGGGAATATTTGATGTTTCCAACCCTTTTGCTGATTTGTTCCAAAGACATGTACTTTTACTCAATATGGACCTTTTTTCTGTTTCTTGTTCACAACACAAAGGCAAGTGGTTAAGACATGTACTTTTACTCTTAAAGAGGTTGCTTATTTTGATACTTATTAGTTTCTGGATCCTTTGCCTCTTAAGAACGTTTGAGTACACACATCGATGACTAGATCTGCAAGACACACACACACAGACACAAACACAGATGGGAGGGAAGGAAAATAAGGTTGTCATTATATTTGTGTATTTCAAGTGCCACTTTAGGTCAACCTCGCATATGAACTGTACAGCAGTGAACCAGCTCCATCATGGTTAAGTCATTTAGATATGGATTACCCACCACTTAATTTGGACAAATTGTTACTGCCGTTTCAGCATTCACAAAAATCTCACTGTATATGCAGCAGTAAGACAATTAAGTGGATTTGTGTCTAATGATGATCTTGGAAAGGAAGCAGCAGTGTTGTATGAGAGTCTAGATGGCTCTAGTTGGTTAGCTGCGTGATAAAGACAGGGCAGCTAATCCTACATCGGTTGGGGGCTAATTTGGGGGCAACATCTAGCTCAAGAAACCGACAAAAGTTTCCCACAGACCCTATCTGAATTTGTACCCTATCAAATGGAAGAGGGGATTTTCTGTATCATGGGTCTTGCTTGGCATCCTTAACTAACATAAGAATCTTAAGATGACTTGTTCTACTCCTCATACATATAAGAGACTGCCCAAGTTGCATGCACTAATGCTGTGATCAAGTTTAGAACATTTAAGGGCAGGATATATGAGGGAAAATGAAATCTTGCATATTTGCTGAGATTGTTGCTGCAAAAAAAAACCTAAACTCAATGACTTACAACCCTTGACAATTAATCCTCTTGTCAAGTTAATAATGGCTTTAAGCTTAGATGAATCTTGATACTGCTAACCTGTTTGCAAAATGGTTATACTACGGGGGAAAAACCTTCTTCCTGGTATAGGGAAGCATTCAAGAGGATCAGAGTATCAAAACTCTTGCATAGGACTCCATGCATTATTTTGGGCTGTGGGAAATGAGGATAAAGAAGAGAAACAAGAATGATGATGTCCTAATCAAATATAGAGTTTGAAAAGAGGATATCTCTGTAGCATAGCAAAATGTTCGATAATCTGAAATCTCATGACCTTAGTGTACATTGACAGAAGCTAGTACATCATAAAAAGTGAGGTAACCTAATTGAATCATTAAATTTTGACTACCATAAGAGTTGCACAAAACCTACAAGCTACAATCAACTAATCAGTTCTTTCTTTAGGATTCTTCAATTCTAGCTTTTCGACAGCTTCGAGGAGCGCTTCATACAACCTAGAACTTTGTGCATTCATTCTAATGGCTCCTCTTAGGTAACCTTTCAAGTAAGCCGGGGATGTACTTCTACCACTTGCTATATTTGATGTTGTCGTCTGTGAGCTTTCTCCTGTCTACTGGGAGCATTCCCCTGACTCAGCAATTGCATGTGTGGTGCTACCACCCTGAGAACATACCGTTGTGTCTAACCATTCAAACATCCCGCATCCACGATTATCCATCTGCACCAAGACAATTATACAAGAAAACTATCATTGAAAATGACAATTAATTATACATGACGACTTTCATTGAAAAAGACATTTAAAAACACAGTAGATTAACACTGACTCCTGTGGAACGTGGACAACATCGGAATTGTCGTCCATTGTTTGTTGTTGTTTTTGCCGTTCTAACTTTGCATTGCCCTGCTCCACATGGGCATTGATTCAATTGGTCCAACCACATAAAAAAGCTTTGACATCTGGTGCATCGATAGTACTTCCTCCCCTGATTTTTTCCATTAATAGTTGTACATGTCACACATGTGACACCACAAGATTCACATTTCGCATCCATATTGTCATTATAATTCAATCAAGCAGAGTGAATATAGGATCAGTAGCCTTGCCGAATGATTCTTCCCTGAAACCCTCATAAGATGGATGGTCAGTATCAACCTCACCAGAATTCCATCATGAAAATATACTATTCACAGCAGGATTGATAGACCACATCAACGTCACATAACATTTTACTCAAAGGGGAATTAAATGGAAAATCTATTTCTAAACAAAATGATGCAGGTTACAGACAAGGGAGAAACCTAGAGAGAGAGAGAGGGCTAGTAAATTTTTGTTTCCAGATATGGAAAAGGAAACGGCAAAATACCCATGTTCTAATGGTTTGACGGATGAGAAAACTGAAACATGCATGGATTTCTCTCATAAAAGGATTTAACATGATAAAAGCAATAAATAAGCAAATATGGAAGTGGAATGGTGGGTAGCAGTTTCACAAAGAAAAAACTTGTGAGATAGGAATGGCATGAAGCAGTTTCAGAAAAGCATCTTGTGATTATAACTCACAAAATGATGGAAATACTAACCGGACTTTGGATGTTGCCGACGGGATACCGAAGCCGGACTTTGGATGTTGCCGACGGGATACCGAAACTTCGAAACTGGAGAGTCACCGAAACCTAGCACATCAACGATAGAGATATGATATTAGGGCACTTCACCGAATAGCAATAGAGAAGAGACGATGGAGATATGATATTAGGGCTCTGAACCGAATAGAATTGCAATAGAGAAGAAAAGAAATTTCGAGAAAGAAAAAAGAATAGAAAAGGGTAAATTAGTAATTTTATCTCATTTTAATGTTTTAAAGTTTCAAATTAAAAGGGCAAGACTGTCCACTTACATATTCAGTCAAGTCTGTCAGTTAAATGGGACCGGTTAGATTTTCTAGAAACCATTGGGTAGTAGGTGAAATTTGACATAGTTTTTTAGGGTTAGATGAAATTTTTTCTATTTTTTATTTTTTTTTTCCGTTTGATCCTAACATAATTTGCGAAGTGGCAAGAAAAAGCATTGAGGAATCAAGAGAGATTCCAATCGGCATTGCGGACATGCAAATGATACATGGCAATGCATAAGTGGGTATTTGATTAAATTTAAGATTGTAATTTTACACACGACTGGTCCAATCCATTGCCTATAATTTATATATTCAGTGGTTAGAAATTTTGAAATCACCCTCCCACATGGGACAATTAGATTAGCTGATATACACATTGATGCTTTACTTATTAGGAGGAAGCTTTGCACGAGGTAAATTGGAATCTTTTAACAGGTAAAATGGGAGTATAAGACGGATCAATAATGAGGAGAGAGAAAGAAGAAGACTCTAATTTCAAGGAAGATAGGGAAAAAATAAGGGATGTGAGAGGAAAATACACACCGGCTGAGTATATTCCTTTCTTTTCTTACTATATGTACACGGCCTTTTTTTTTTTTTTTTTTTTTTTTTTTGGTTCTGTGTTATTAAAAGTGAATAAATAGTAAAAGATGGCTGGAATTTTCCGTCAATATTGCTTTCCATTTTTAGTGATCTGTCATTTGTTAGTTGGATCCATCATATCCACCCAGAAATCATCCCATCTCATCATTTAATACTTTGGAATTTTACCAAAAAAAAAAAAATTAATACCTGGGAAATTTTATAACAATAGTAATTTAATATTAAAAAAATTAGAGGATTAACGTGCTGCCGGTATGGGAAAATTTTCCTTGTCACACCATGCACAAATGTGTGAATTATATGAAAAATGTGGGGGAATGGCGGTGTATCGATCATTTTCTTTTAAAAAGATTATCAGAAATCCTCACTGGCAATACAGCTTAGCCTAGTATAGTAAAAAAAACCATCTCCACTCCCCTCAAAACCAACCGAAAAACAGGTTTTTCTCTCTTTCTCTCTCTCTCTTCCCTCTTCTTGTAATCTTTTTTTTTTTTTTTCTTTCACCCACCATTCCTGTCTCTCATCAATTGAGAATCGAAAGAACCCCAAAGGGGGGGAGAACACAAAATGTTGTTCTCTCCGCTTCTAATTATCTCTTCCTTCTTTTTCTTCTTCCTCTGTCTCATTTCTCCCACAATCGCAGATGATGCTGTAATCATGAAGAAACTCAGCGCCTCTCTCACCTTAATCCCTCCAGATTGGAATGGGAACGACCCATGTTTGTGGTCAGGCATTAAATGCGACAACTCGAAGAGGGTCACCTCGATTAGTCTCGCTTTTAAGGGTGTATCTGGTACCCTTCCTTCAGATCTCAATCAACTCAGCCAGCTTCGAATCCTTGCTCTTCAAAACAACCGTATATCAGGCCCATTACCCACTCTTGCAAACCTCGCCAATCTCGAAGAGATTTACTTAGATAATAATAACTTCACATCGATTCCTTCCACATTCTTCACTGGACTAACCAATTTGCAGAAGATGACGATGAACCAAAATGCCAACTTGGCACCATGGACAATCCCTGAAGATCTCAAGGATTCTTCAAGTTTGGTCTATTTCTATGCAAGCAATACCAATGCTATGGGTGTAATTCCAGATATTTTTGGATCGTTTCCAAATTTGGAATCCCTGCGGCTTTCCTACAACAATCTCACAGGTCCTTTACCCAAGTCCTTCGCAGGAAGTGGGTTACAAAGCATTTGGCTTAACAATCAGCTTTTTGGTTTGTCTGGATCGATTGATGTAATAGGAACAATGAACCAGCTCACTCAGGTATGGCTTCATGGGAATGCATTTACAGGACCCATTCCAGATCTTTCCAAATGTACGTCTTTATTTGATATTCAGTTACGTGCAAATCAATTGATTGGGGTCATACCCAATTCATTAATGTCACTGCCTCAATTAGCTAATGTTTCTTTGGCTAACAATAAATTCCAAGGTGCTTACCCCACTTTTCGTTCTGGAATTCAAGTTAATCTTGGCACAACCAACACTTTTTGTGTACCAAATCCGGGTCCTTGTGCACCCGAGGTGACAGCATTGCTTGACGTTGCGGGAAACCTTGGTTACCCTTTGAACTTACAGAATTCTTGGGAAGGGAATGACCCATGCCAAGGCTGGAATTTTATTACATGTGATGCCCAGAAGAAGAATGTAATAGCAGTTAACTTAGCAAAACAGCACTTTTCGGGAAAAATTTCATCTGCCTTTGGTAACCTTACTTCATTGAAGAGTTTGTTGTTGAATGACAATAATCTCAGTGGCCCAATACCAACTATATTGTCAAAAATGAATCAGCTCCAAACACTTGATGTTTCCAACAACAACCTTTCTGGACAAATTCCGGATTTTCCCGCCGGTTTAAAGGTGACAATGACAGGTAACAAGTATCTTGGTAAAGATTTAGATGAGGATGGGAATCCAGTCTCAACCTTTCCAGGAGCAAACAGCTCCCCTGGTGTGGTTGCTGGTGCAGTGGTTGCCGCTGTGATTTTTCTGGCTGTTGTAGCTTTTGTCATCTACAGATGTTATACTATGAAACGCAAACAGAAAATTGGGTTGGTGACACTGCCTCAGAATGGGTTTAGGCAGGAAACGGGGAAGAATGGATCGGTAGGCGCTTCATTTGGATATGGTGGGTCTCTGCGTGATTTAAGAAGTCAAAGCAGTAATATTAGTGAAGTACAGTTCTTTGATGGTGGAAATGTTGCTATTTCAATTGAAGTTCTTAGAGAGGTGACCAACAACTTTGGTGAAGAGAACATATTGGGTAGAGGAGGATTTGGAGTTGTTTATAAAGGGGTGCTACATGATGGAACACAAATTGCAGTGAAGCGAATGGAATCTGCTGGAATGGGTACGAAGGGTATGAATGAATTTCAGTCCGAGATTGCAGTTCTTACGAAGGTTAGACATAGGCATCTGGTCGGTCTTCTGGGGTTCTGCATCAATGGGAATGAGAGGCTTTTAGTGTATGAGTTTATGCCACAGGGAACTCTAGCGGAGCATTTATATGAATGGAATGAACTTGGGTGTCCTCCACTCACTTGGGTGCAGAGAGTGGCAATTGCACTAGATGTGGCCAGGGGTGTAGAGTATCTTCATAGCTTAGCACAACAGAGTTTCATCCATAGAGATCTAAAGTCAACAAATATACTTCTTGGAGATGACATGAGAGCTAAGGTTGCTGATTTTGGTTTAGTTAAGAATGCTCCTGATGGGAAGTACTCGGTTGAGACTCGATTGGCTGGAACATTTGGATATCTTGCACCTGAATATGCTGGTATGTTCTCTCTAGATCTGCCTTGTTTTGCTTGACTTATTGAAACTTAGGTTCTCTTTAATATGTATTATAGAATTAATTATATAATACATTATGACATATATAGTTGTTTGGTATGATTTATTATACTTATCTATATTTAAAATATATTGATATAATAAAAAAATATATGTTAGAAGATATTTATCATTATTGTGATAATCTATTATTATTTTTTTATGTCTAGTGCTATCAAAACGATTATTATTTACGACTCATTATTTATTTTCATAATTAATTTGTCTTACATAATCCATATTCATAAACACAAATATAAACTATATCAAAGAGGACCTTAATGTATTTCAATTATTCCAATGATTATTTTGTGTATTAGAAAGGAATGATATACATGTTAAACTGATCACAATCTTTGTTTTCTAACAGCAACCGGTAGGGTGACCACGAAAGTCGATGTTTATGCATATGGTGTGGTTGTAATGGAGCTGATCACCGGTAGAAAAGCACTGGATGACACCATGCCAGATGAGAAATCACATCTAGTGACATGGTTCCGTAGAATCCTGATCAACATGGACAACATTAGAAAAGCTATTGATCCTTCCCTTGACCCTGATGATGAGACTTTTAGGAACATTTGTAAGGTGGCAGAGCTTGCAGGTCATTGTACGGCTCGGGATCCTTCTCAGAGGCCAGATATGGGTCATGCAGTTAATATCTTGGCTCCTCTTGTAGAACAGTGGAAACCCAGTTCCCATGATGAAGGAGATGATTATGGCTCTCACTTGAGCCTAGCTCGTTCCCTAGAGAGGTGGAATGATGAAGATTCTTCCTCAAGAATCGTTGGTGATTCCTTCTATAACAGCAGCTTAATAGTGAATCCTGGGAGCACAAAAGCTTCTGGTTTTACCGACACATTCAATTCAGCAGAAGCCCGATGAGTGGAGAGAATGAATCAAATCCTGAAGAAACAGAAGGAAAATTTGTATTTCCACCACCGTTTAATCTGACGATGGGACATTGAGGAACACACCACATTTTCAATTCATTATTTTTGTTTAACATTTGTATAGCCCATCGTATCACTCCTAAATATATTTGTTGCCTTAAATCGTATGATACGAGAACTACATGTTTCTTGGTTTTGGCTACATGTTTTGGTTTGGGATGGTTCATGTAAAGGACGGATTGATTGACGAGGGCGTGGAAGAAAATAGGGTGAGATAATTGCAGTTTTAATGGTACTTGAACTTCCAAGTGAAGAATAGAAATTTGTATGCTAAATTGTTTTTTACCAGGTCTTGGAACTCGGATCAAAATTTTAATGCTAAATCATAAGTTATATTCCTTGATTTGAGTTTGAATGATATTATGCATCATAAATATATTTTAGGGGAAAAAGAGTTGGGAGTTATATGCCTGCATAGGAGCACCACTACAACAATAGGCATTTTTCGCTACAGAAATTGGCTACGGTAATTAATTTTCTATTGCCTAATATAATATTTAGCAAGGAATTATAAATTCCCTAGTGATAAATAAGTCTCAAACTACAGTTATTTTTCGTGGCCAAAAATATCATTTTATACTATGGAAGATATATTTTCGTTGTAGAATATACATTTCCAACAACAGTAGTATGTTTTTTCGCAGAGAAATAAATGACTCAAAACACAATATAGTATATATAACAACTGAAAATATTTTTCCGTGGTAAAAAATACATTTATCTCTACGGAAAAAGTTTTCCATGGCCAAAAATATCATTTTATAGCACGAAAGATATATTTTTGTTGTGAAATATACATTTCCAACAACAGTACTATGTTTTCCGTAAGAAAATACTTTACCCAAAACAAGATATAGTATATATAACAACGGAAAATATATTTCCGTGGTAAAAAATACATTTATGTCTATGGAAACATTTTTCCAAGGTCGAAAATATCATTTTATACTACAGAAGATAAATGTCCGTTGTGGAATATACATTTACCACTAAGGTGCTATATTGTCCCTAGTGGAATATACGTTTACACTATGGTAAACTGGTTTCCGTGGTCAAAGATAGAAAGATAATTTTAGAACCAATTTTTTGGTTTTTCCCTTTTTTATTTTTTTTATTTTTTTTGGATAGGTTTTTCCCTCATTTTTCCTGTTTTGTCCCGCCCGCACTCTCCCTCGCTCTCTCTGATATTTTCCCACGTTGACCCCTCTCTCCCTCTTCGATCGCTCTACCTCAAAGGAACTCTTTAGCAACCATTCTAGCTACCAACAGTACCCTTCTACTCCACCACCTACAAACCATGCATTACCCATTCCTAACGCAAGCCACACAATATACCTTCCCAATCTCTCACTCAAGCCATCCGGTGAAGACTGCGACGATGACAAATCCCTCCCAATGCTTCTCCGACAATGAAAGATAGAAGAAGTTTAGATTCTCTGCAACTCCTCTCTCTTGAAAGAACCCTCTCAGTGGATGCTCCTGAGGAACGTTTCATTGATCAGTTTTCTGCAAATCCTATCTCTTGAACGAGTCTCAGTGTCTACAACCCAGTCTTGCAACTTTTACTGCATCTGTTCTTCACCCTCTCTAATTCTTGACTAAGCCCCGTGCTCGTCCAAGGAGGGAGTTTGCTTTACCCAACTCCCCTTTTTGATAACAAGGCAGAAACCCTCGTGTATCAGGTAAACTATTATCTTCCCTATCTGCTTGAACTAGGAAAACCCTTAATCGATATTTGGTTGTGTATCTGATGATTCTAATTTTTATGGTTTAATTTCTTGTGATTGGTCTTTGTTTATATAAATTTAAGGTTTAGTTTCTTCTGGTTTCTTCTTCTCCCTTTTTTCCCTAAATTTTTTACTTCATATTGTGATTGGAGAACCATAACCGGTAAAGGTCTGGTTCCAAGAGCTTGAAAGGTCTTATCCTTCAAAGTTCTAGTTGTATTGCAAGAGCTTGAAAGATCTGGTTCAGTTAGAGATTCCACTTTGTATTTGCTCTGGAGCATGGCTAGGAAATGCCATCTTCTAGTTTTCTGTCAATATAATTTTGCTAGAGTAACACGAGATTTGATAAACCCTTTGCAATCCCATGTTAGAACTCATGAGAAATATTGTTCTACCTATGGAATTTCAAATCCCCTACTGTGCAATGAATTTTTGGCACTTGAATCTAACGTTTGAAAAACATGGACCTTTCCTTTTGTTTTTTGGAAGTAAATTGAATTTTTTTCCCCATTTATTTTGTTGAAATATTTTAATAGTTATTGATCTTCATCTCCATATATCCGGTGTTGCTGCTTTTTTTTTTTTCTTTTTTTTTTTTCTTGTTCTTTTTTACTCTTTCTAATGGTACTGCCTCTTCATTTATTTTTTATGAAATAGTTTTTTACTGGTGAAACATATCATATACATCCTGTGCATGATGGAAGTAGGATAAGGATTAAGTTGACAATAATAAAATTATTAATAATTTTTTATTTGGGCTCAAGGATAGTAAAAAATATATTAAGAAAAAGAAAAGATATTGTACCCTGTATACCAAACCTTTTTTTTTTTTTTTGGGAAAGATCTAATTAACTACTATTATGGAAAGATGTACTTTGCACTATACATTAATAGATGTCATCTTATATTCTTTTGCTGGTCTTTAGCTAAAAAAAAAGTATTTTGCATTATTGATTCAAGTTTGATTCCTCTTCCCACAAGGGTATACCCTCCACATGATTTGTCACTGTCGTGTGAAACCCACTGGACGTGGATGGTGATGGGGTTATTGGAAGGGTATCCATGTTGGGAGAGGATCCAAACTCGATTCCCAGTGATAAGATTTCCCCTTAGAAGTTACTGTTATGGAGATACCTATCTATGTAGAGAGATGCTTCTTAAACTGCTATAGTAAAAGTGATTATCTACTATGCATTTCCTTTTCAAAAAATTGGATGGAAGTCTTCAAGTATCCCTATTCCCTAGTAAGAGTTAACAGTAAGTGGGTAGGGCTTGGAATTGCCGAAGAGAGGATGCAAAAAGTAAAGATGGAAAAATGAGAGAGAAACAGAAAGTACGTAGTTAGGTTTCCTTCTTTTTTTCCTTTAATGGTTAGGCAAATGGGTTGGTGGTTCATGGGTGAAGAAGCGTCTGAACCCTAAATCAGTGCTCTGTACTTAATTTCAAAGTTAAGAAAGATAGAGAGATGCTGTAATTATCTCTTTGAAGTTTGCCACCCTAGGAATTAATTATAACTGTCATTTTAATTGTGCATGCATGTGTATATTCGGGTTTCATGCATGTTCAACAATATGATGCCCATGATGAAACACCATAATTTGACACGTGGTTGTATATATTCCATTCTTGAACCACCATAATTTGACATGTGGATGAAAAATTCAACATATCCCTTCTTTCCTTTCTATCCTTTTTCATGCATGACCATGCAACTATTGATTCCGACGTGAACCTATCCTTATTTTTTATGGCTTAAATGCATGACAATTACTTTTCTCTTTTATTTAACAGAAAAATTATTGAAGGTAGTACCTAAAGTTGTTTTTTTTTCTTTGATTGCAATGATGTGTTAATAGCATGCCTAGGAGTTGGGTCAAGGTTCTAGCGATCCACGTTTTAGGCTGACTTCTAAATATAGACGAGAGGTAAACAAATTCATAGAATATGCATTTTCTAGTGCATCGTGCAAAGGGGGCCGGATTGTAAGTCCATATACAAATTGCATAAATCACCGATGGAAGACTAAACCTGAAGTGTTAGAACATCTGGCTTGTGATGGATTTTTATGTAATTACACAGAATGGACCGATAAATCATTCTCAATGTTGCTAGACTTGTTGCGAGAGTCACATCCTATGCCGAATGAAGTGCCAACACTTTTTATGAAACAAAAAAGATTATCAAGGAGTTGGGGCTCAACTACAACAAGATTGAAGCGTGTGCAAATGATTGTATGTTGTATTGGAAGGAAGCAGAGAATGATGACCATTGTTCCACATGTGGCAAATCTAGGTATACATCAGAAAAGAAAAAAATTTCAGCTAAAACGTGGCGTCATTTTCCATTGATACCTAGATTGCAAAGGTTATATATGTTGTCTAAAACATCATTAAGCATGTTGTGGCACCACGAGAACTGTACAGATGACCAAAGGTTACGGCACCCAGCCGATGGACAAGCTTGGAAAGAATTCGATAAGCTTCATCCATCGTTTAATATTGAACCTCGTAATATCAGACTCGGGTTAGCAACTGACGAATTTAACCCATTTAATTCGAGGAGCAGCAAGTACAGCATATGGCCAGTAGTGGTAATTCCTTACAATTTGCCACCATGGATGTGCATGAAGCCGGACAACATTTTCCTTACTTTGCTTATTCCTGGACCTCGGCAACCTGGGAATGATATAGATATATATTTGCGACCATTGATAGAAGAGTTGAAGGAATTGTGGAACACAAGTGTTGTCACATCCCAATTCTGCACCATTCAGAACGGTGTGATGAACCGCTAATAAACCAACGGTTCAACCAGGATCTCTAATAGGCGGTATCCATTAAAAATAAAACCATGCACATCCACAACCATAATCAGAATAATACACAATAGCGAAAGTCTTATAGTAAATGAACTGAGCATTCTAAATGTAATAATCATTATTAAAATACCAAATTATTGTTGTATCAATTAAGACATAAGTAAATAAAATATTAATTACATCTTTTTATAATCCAAATAAAATCCTAATAGAATACGCATGAGTTGCACTCGCATGAGGGGTCATGCGTATCCTCTAAATCTTCAGCCTCCATTGCAGCAACACACGCATACACCAAATCATTCATATAATCTGCAACTGTGGTACCTGCATCATCAACTAAAAATATTCGACGTCGAGAGGGTGAGCACACATCATGGCTCAGTGAGCAAACAAAACAATGCAACAAACATATGCATGCACTCAATTCATATCTTTGGTCTGGTTTATAAGTTTGCAATGTGCTATAGAAAGGTTCGGTGGCCGCCTCACCTCTATATACGAGTATGTGAGTCCGCCCAATGAATATCGGCACTGTCGTCCCACATGCACCCACCATGGACAGTATACATCCCATGAAGATGGCATGGCTATACCGGTTGCCCATACCAACACGTAAGCCCCTGCTGATGAGGGCTTGCAAACTGGGCTCGCAACTAACCAATCCTAATGACAATCAGTGTATCCAAGGCCTCACCCCAGCATCCCTCAATACGTCCATAGAGATAAGGCTAAGGCCCCCCGGCAGAGTCAGAGACTATACGGTCCGAGACCACCTCCCCTCATACCCTATGACGTAATAGTTCTGCTAAGGTAATGGCGATACAACGATATTAGTGGACAAGACTTGAGTTAGAGATAGAGCTAGAGTCTGGTGACCAGGATGAACCACAGTGTCACGGCCTCCCCCTGATACTCCCTCGCATCAAGCACACCAACCATACACATACATCCACATGCCTATTCCTATCATCATCATCATCATCATGTTATAAACAATAATTAAATATGCATGAACAGTAATAATAGAAATATTGGATGACATGTTGAATGCACATGACAAGCATACACGCATAGAATCAATCATGGCATTGGACTCAAAATAAAACAGTTTATTATTAACCAATTAGTTTAGGTCTTGTTCCCTCGCCTTTACTTGATCGTAGGTCCTCTTTTAAGCTTTAAGAATCAACTATATATCGATATTATATCACTAGAAGACCTAACCAAATCGATAGGACTTAATTAGAATTAATTTAGACTTTAAAAAGCATGCTGTTAACTGGGGGTCGATGCTAGGGTCGGAGGTTTCATCGACCCTGGGTGCGACCACCCCTATTCTGGACTTCCCGAACACTGGGGGTCGATGATCAGGGTCTGGTAGGGTCGATTGGCCATCGACCCCCGTGCGACCCCCTGTGGATTTTGTCAATTTTTCATCCTACAGTCCATTCTTCGTGTTTGGGGTCCTATGGCTTGCTTCTACAATCCATTCCACACCTGTTCTATGGCCTAGAACCGTAGTTCATTCACCTATATGGCTTTCATGATTTCCCCCATGGTTTTCCATGAAAACCTAACCATGGATGGATGATTTGGGTTTCTCCTAGATCATTCCCTCTTCTCTATCTATTCTAAGGTCTATAGAATTTCATGGAGATAGTATCCATACCTGAGAATTAGGCTTGTTTCTCTGAAGCCTTCTCCTTGATCTTCTTCTCCACTTTCCTTCTCTTCTCTTTCTCTTCTCCTTCTCTTCTCCTTCTCTTCTCTTTCTCTCAATCCAATTAGGGTTCTAAAAGGAGTGAAAGAGGCTTAGGGACGTCCTATTTATAGAGTAGAAACTCCCAAAATAAGTCCCATGGATATTATGAAGGAATCCCATTGAAATTTGGAAAATTTTTAAATCACGATTTTTGTCAGCAGACTGGGGGTCGATGAGGGGGTCGGAGATCCCGTCGACCCCTAGTTCTTAAAATGTCTGACCCCCGGTATAAAACTGGGGGTCTGACTTTTATACTGGGGGGGTCCGACCCTACCTTGCTGGGTATGCGACCCTCCCCCTATTTTTAGTGTTTTTGGGTCAGTTTAATACCTGGGATCGTGATCTCCCCCATGCACTTGATCCATTTGGCTCTACCATGATGGGTAGACCTGGTTCAAGGTGGTAAGACCGGGTTAGTTCAATACGGGGCTTACAGGTGTTATGACTTATGATGGTCATAAGAAGGCCATGTTTAACCTAAAAGCATGTTTGTTGTGGACTATTAATGATTTCCCAGCATATGCAGTGCTCTCAGGGTGGAGTACGAAAGGTGCTTTAGCTTGTCCATGTTGCACCAAAGATACAAATTCCCGCTGGTTGAAATATGGAAGAAAGCATTGTTATTTGGGTCGTCGTCAATTCTTACCTAAAGATCATAAATATCGCTGGGATAAAATGAATTTTGATGGCAATGAGGAACATAGACTGCACCCTAAGCCAATATCGGGATTTGACATATTGGAACAGTTGCTTGGTGTACAGTTTTCAGACTTTGGGAAAGAAAATGATGGAACTAGTGGCTTGAAAATCAAAAAAAGGAAAAAAAAAAACATCAAGAGCAACCAAGTAACTGGAAGAAGAAGAGTATATTCTTTGAGTTACCATATTGGAGATCTAATTTATTCCGTCACAATTTAGATGTAATGCATATTGAG
The DNA here is from genome assembly GCA_028583415.1 of Protea cynaroides. Lineage (NCBI taxonomy): Eukaryota > Viridiplantae > Streptophyta > Magnoliopsida > Proteales > Proteaceae > Protea > Protea cynaroides. The sequence goes on along the minus strand of CM053275.1, from coordinate 27,700,839 downwards.
AAGAATGTATGTGACAGTATACTTGGGACATTGTTGGGTATTAAGGCAAAGACTAAAGATAATTTCAATTCACGTTTAGATCTAAGAGAGATGGATCTTTGATCTGATCTGCAACCAAAGTTTGTTGAAGGGAAGAAAAAGTTGTACATACCACCAACATGTTATACACTGACTAACCCTGAGATAGAAATGTTTTGTATAGTTTTACAGGGTGTGAAGGTTCCGGATGGGCTATGCAGTGACATATCAAAGCTAGTAGAGAAACGAAAAATAACGGGATTGAAAAGCCATGATTGCCATATTTTAATGCAACAACTTCTTCCAGTTGTATTATGTACTGTTTTGCCAAAAAAATGTGGCCCTTGTGTAGATAAAATTATGTGCATTTTATCGGGATCTATGTAGTAAAGTTGCAACAGTGGAAGATTATAGGATGCTTGGTGAATATATTGCCTTAACACTATGCAAGTTGGAAATGATCTTCCCACCTTCATTCTTTGATGTTATGGTGTATCTGAATATTCATCTAGCGCACGAAGCTAGCTTGGCTGGTCCAGTTCAATACCGATGGATGTATCCAATAGAAAGGTTAGGGTGAAACATTTATTATGTCCTTTACATAATAAAGGTGAGTTTCTTTTTTTCATTTCCAGCATATGTTAAATGAATATTTCACTACTGTGATTCAGGTTCCTTAAACGACTTAAGGACTATGTGCCAACTATAGTCGACTAGAAGGATCAATAGCAAAAAGATACGTTGCAGATGAGGCGTTGACCTATTACTCCAGATACTTTGAAGGTGTGGAAATGAGGTCAAGTAGACCAATTAGAAATTAAGGGTCAACTGAGATGGAAGATCCTGAGTCAATATTCCCTAGGGTGGGTAGGCCTGTAGGGAGTTGTGAGATGGTATGACTTAGTTGTAATGAAAGAGAGCAAGCACATCGGTACGTATTGGACAACTTTGATGGAGTAAACCAATATCGAGAGTAAGTAGTGCATATAAATTTTAGTATGTGGTATATATATATATATATTAATTATTGATTTCAATTTACAAGTTATACATACTATTTAGGAGGCACAAGCAACAAACTAGCCGCAAATTAGGACGGCAGGGTCGTCCACATGATGTAGATGCAAAACATGCTAAGAAATTTCCAAAATGGTTCACTGATTATGTAAGTAAAACATTTACAATCTATGTGATTTGACATTAACTTTTTCCAAAATTTATTTTTCTAAATTTGTATCATCAGATTATGAAACTACGCATGGACAATGTGGAAGTGCCTGATCATATCAAATGGCTTGCTCGTGGACCAAACTTGGATGCGAGGAGTTATAAGAAATACATCATTAATGGCCTCAGGTTTAATAGTAAGGCACATGAGATCAATAAAAAAAACTTAAAACAATGGGGTACTGGTAGAGGCGTTAACAACTTGTTATGCAAGTTCAAAAGATAAACATCTAGTCAAGGGAAAAGTTATGTATAATGGTCTATTAAAGAAAGTTATTGAATTGGAATACACAGAGTCTATCAAAGTAATGTTATTCCAGTACAATTGGGTTGATATCAGTAGGGGAGTGGAGAGAAATGAGTTTGGTTTTACAGTGGTCAATTTTAACCATTTAATGTACAGTGGTCGAGACCAAGAAGGTGAGCCATTTGTATTTCCCTCACAAGCAGATCAAGTGTTTTACATTACAGATTCCCATAGGCCCGAATAGTAAGTTGCCATTAGGACTAAGAGTAGGGATATTTTTGACATGGGAGGGGATGATCAGGGTGATTCAAGTCAGGCATATACCCAGAGTACATTAGAGTACAGACAGGATTTTGAAAATACCGAGGCTGATAGCAATGAAGCTAATATCAGTTGGTTCAGATCTGATGTGGATGGTATTACTATAGATACACCTACTGAGTTCACTAACGAATTGAAAAGTTTAGCTGACAGTTCATCGGATTGATTGATCATTAAAACAAAGTGAGTGACCAATTTTATTAACATCTGCCTAGGAATATACTCACTTATATACAATGCATCATTTTGTTCATTTATATTGCTATTTTTCCTTGTCAGTCAGGGATCTAAACTAATGTCTGTGCACTAGGTACACAACAATTTAATTGAAAAGAATGAGTGATCAGGAGGAGAATGATGCCAATATTGGCAGCACATCTATAGGAGGTACGTTAATTATACTGTTACCAATGCAAGTAGTACAAAGGCTATTAATGCCTTTTTGTTTCTATTTAATATCCTCAGTTTTTACACTTTACTATATAAATTTCAAGAAAAAGGAAGAGAAGGCAAAAAGGGCCAACATTGGCTCCATCCATTGCAAGATTGAGTGCTTCAGAGAAAATACCAGTGACTGTAAATGAGTACAACCAATCATGTGAGCGGTACTCATCAACAAAACTTGCTACATGGATTGGTGTACAAGTTAGAAACAACCACAAATTTTTCGTAAAATACAAGGATTGGAGGAAGTTTCCAAAACAATCCAAAGATGATGGTTGGATTGAGATAAAGGTAATATATTTGTTAGTGAATTATAGAAATGTCCATTTTGGTATGCATGGTTGGCTTCATACTTGCCCCTTCTCTATCATATATATACACATACATATAAATATATATTTTGCAGAGCAAATTTGGCATTAAAGAAAAAAGCAAGGGATTTGCCTTATCAAGGCTTAATGAAAGATGGATGGAATACAAGCATACATTGAAAAAAAATCACTACGACATGTTTGATTCTGCAGAAGAGAGGATGGCAAACATTGATTTAGAACAACTACCAAAGGAAGATTGGGAAACACTCTTTGCTATGTGGGATAATGAAGATTTTAAGGCATGAGTAATATATGGTCTTTGTTTTATCTTAACAGTTTTAATTTTATACAAACTAATTTCTGCTTATTTCTATGTAGGCTATCAGTGCAAGAAATAAAATACATAAAGATAACCAAAAAATAAGACATATGACTGGGAACACCTCTCTTGCTGTAATTAGGGCAGAAATGGTAACTGAGATATATTAGTCTTCTCTCGTTTTCTTCCCTCTTTTCAATGTAATCTATTTCGAAATTCTGTGGTACGCATTGGTAGATGAGTTATTTGTTTTTTCCATAAATAGGAAAGTAAAGATCCAAATGGATTACCTCCTTCTCGAATTGAAATGTTTGAAGCTACCTATGTTTCAAAAAAGACAGGACAATGCTTAAATGATAAGGCAGCTCAGATTTTGGTATTTAAACTACTCTCTTGAAGAAAGTAACCTACGTTTTAATGATTTTGTCATTAACTTTTTATATCAGAAAATTGTTAATTATTTGTTTTACATTCTATTTGCAGATTATACTTAAAGAAAAAATTGGTGAGAAGACTGTAGAAGAGCAAGCCGATAAGACTGTGCATGAATCGGTGTTTAAAGAAGTACTCAGTTCAGACTCTCATGGGAGAGTTCGGCTTTATGGGAGTGGAGTTTCTTCAAAACAAGTATTTGGTACAAAAGCAAAGCAAATCGAGGAGCAAAATGTAAAGATCCTGGAGCAAAATGAAAAGATTAAAAAATTGGAAGAAAGTATGCGAGCTCAAGAAGAATTTAATTGACTACAAGCAGAATATATGAAAAAGATGGACGCGATGTTGCAGTCGGTCACTTCACAACTGCACGAGTCACAGATGCGATCACAATCTTCGTGCGAGATGCAACCACCATTAGAAACTCAGTGACTACCTTGTACTCAACATTAGGTGAGCACCTTGTCTTAATTTTTAGGTTTTAATTTATTGTGAATGGTCACTGTTTATGTTAATTTAGGGTTCAATCTCTTCTGATTTCTTCTTCCCTTTTTTCATATGACAATGGGTTCCTTCCACTTCCTGCTTCTGAAACTCGATAGGGTTTTCCTTCTTCTGCTGTTTTTATTACTCAAATTCTGAAACTAGGGCTTGTACTCTTCTGGTAATGGTGGCTCTCGTGGTAATGGTGGCATCCCAGTGGTATTTGAGAGAAGTTCATCAACAAAAACAAAGTTGATGGTGTTCAAAAGGTTATTGTTGAGGAAATTTAATTTATTGTTGAGGAAATCTAATTGGGTTAACATATCATAATTCTCATGGTTGATAACCAGATTAAACTCATCATTTGCAGGCCATGTTGGAGAGAACTCACTTGATTCGTGTCTTCTATGAAATCCATGGGTGATGAAACTGAAGGTTCAGCAAAACTGGAAGGATAAAAGTATGTAGGGTAGTTATGAGCTTTTATGGTTATTCTTCCTCACCTTGAATCTTTTCATAGAAGTATGTAGTTATAGTTTGGTTTTTGTCTTATGTTGATAAGGAATTAGATCTGCTGTAGTTGTTTTGCACATTTCAAGTTTATTGGAATTATGATTTTCTGTAAATCACGACAAGAAAGTATCCTTCTTAATTGGATCTCAACTTCTGTGCTCTGGTATTTACGCCCTTTTTTTTGCTCCAAACACTTCATTTGTCTTGTGGCAGGGGTAAAAGGTGTAATGTATTGTCTGGAAAAATTGAAGTGGTAATAATGCTGCTATTTTTTTGTTAGTATTGGCTTTTATTTATTATGGCTTAAGTCATTTTATTTGCTATGTTACCTTGTTAGTAGTTGTATGATGGTGATGCAATCTCAACACCATGATTGGTATACAATTTATTTTTCATTTCATTTTTGCAGCATCTCTATTGACTTGAGTTCGGGATGATATGCTGTTCCAAATTGCTGCATAACCTTTTTTAATTCATTAGCTTTAACCCTTATCCAGGAATCAATTGTTAGAGTTTTTGTACTCCATCCTCAAGCTTCAGCAAAGACCACAGGTAAATTCAACCTTTTATTACTACAAAAGCACAATTTTCTCATGAGACTATTACTACAAAAAAGCCTGTCCTTTTCCTTCGCTACTAGAGAGTAAGCAACTTCTATTAGAGCCAGACCTTGAGTTGAATTGATCGTGTCATTTACAACTTCATAGATAGTTGATTAGAATGTTTGCTTTTAAGCTTCAATGTCACTGCAATGTTTCTCTTCATGGTCGCATGGTTTCTTGCACTTGCCTGAAATAATTGAATATTTTTCTACTTTATCCCTTATGATATCATCACGATATAAATTTTTTTTATATTTGATACTTCATTTGATGTATATTTCTGCTTCTGTATTTTTGAAGATCTGTAATGCATTTAGTGATAGAAAAAATCAGAACACAGATTGGTGGATGGAAGCCCTTCACCATATTGAGCAAAGCAAGGACTCCTCAAATGAGTTGATTAGAAAGTTGGTGAAGCTGTCTCTGGGGATTCAAACACCTCCAAGTCCTTGAGAATTGCTTCGAGGTTTGTTATTGCTGTAGTTTTCTTTTTCACAATACTTGGGTCCTACTAAATGTATATAACCATATATCCTTTACATTGGTAAACCCTTTCTTTTATTAGCAAATAAATAAATACATTAAGTCCATGCACCCTTTCCTTTCAGTAGTTCATTCGATGTTTGAAAATTATATACATAGAGAGACGATTCTTGTGGAACTAATGTGGGTCTTTTGTAGAGATCCATGGGCACGCATGATGCATGTGATGAAAAGGAAATTTGTGCATATGAAGACATGCATTTTTTTTACATTTCTATGGAACTGCTACAAGGTCAATAAATAAAGAAAATAGTAATCAGAAAATAATTGATAGTTCCTGGATAGGTTAATAGCAATTCTAAAAAAAAAAAGGAATATTCTAAGGACTCAATCAAATCAATAACCACATATCTCGAAAGACTTCACTTTACCAAAATCATCAGCCTTTTGTTTTTCAACCTTGGATCGGGGATGACAACGTATCCACTGAAGAGGCTGGCTGCTGGCTGACAAACTTTCTTAATTATCTAATGTATGACAGTCTCCAAGTTCTCTCTCTCAGTCTCTCTCTCTCTCTCTCTCTCCAAGTTCTCTCTCTCCAAGCATAGGAAAAGGACAGGGCTTCATTCAACCTTTTATTCCTCTCAACTTGTAGTCTGGCTTTGCTAGAAAAGCACAATTTTCTTTTATGTTCTTGTTCTGTCGATTTTATTCCGTTTGGTTTCGTTTGTTGGTAAAGGTATTGTTTGATGGGGCTTCTCTGATTCATTATCTTGTGTATAATGACTTAGACAATTCTTACTAGAGAGAGTTTTCTTTCATTCCCTTTTTGTGTTCATTCTCCAAAGTTTTTATTGTTTGGTTACTTGGTTATGTGTTGAAGAACCTAACCATTGGGTCTAGCTATGGTTTATGAAATCTTCAAGGCCAAAGAAGAGCTTTTGTAAATAACTAGGTTATATGAGAAAATGAAAGTGAATCATAAAACAGAGGGGTTTATTTTTTTTTTGTTGTTGGGATTCCAGTAGGAAGAATTTCACTTAAACCTAATCTAAATGACATTTGTCATAGTTAAGCATTATGTGTGCTTCATTTATGATTAATAAAAAAAATGGTTACCTTCTCACCTAGTAGGTAGAAAATGCATGTCATAGTCAGGTAATCCATACAATATAAGATTGACATCACAGCAGACAGGTCAATATAATATCACAAAATGAAAAAAGCTCCTATCAAGTAATCCATACAACTAGAGTGCTTTGTTATTCAATTGAAGATGGCATAGGAATGACAGCCTGTAATGATTCTAACAAAATTAGTACTCCAAAGGCAAATAAACTGGAATATAAAAGTGTTGATCACATAAAGTAATATTTAATGGACAGAACTAAGTATGATATCAAATTTATAGAGGTAGAATACTTCCACTCCAATGAATTTTAGCAAACATAAAAAAACTGATTACCTGAACAGATAGTACATTATGACAAAGATAATGAAAAAAAATGCCACAACTAAAAACATTATCTGGCTTGATTTGATTTTGAAAACCTACAGCAGCAACATACTCAGAAATGGAGCAGCTTCTGGATGATGAATATAATGTTAGCTACTAGGCCATAGCTATAAACATGACTTAAATGCTAATTTGTTAGGAGTGGTCTGGCTCTTTGCATCACAACAGGGAACTTTTATGCTCAAAACCTGATGCTATAATCCTAAACGTCATATGAACATAATTAATGTTATTTCCAATAGAGGAAAACTGTAAACCATTAAGAAAATTTTGGAAAAGAAAGCTACAACTGCCCAAAAATTTTGGAAAAGAAAGCTACAACTATCATTCATTTTTTAACTCTGCAACACTTCCAATTTGTTCACTCTTCCTTGGAACTTCAAAAATGAGGTGAGTTTTTAGTCCCAGCCCTGAAGATTTTATTCTTTTGTTATTCCTTTTATTTGATTCTTCATCATAGAAAATGGGTCTTGGCCAAAGGGGTATAGTATTACATTGATGTAAGTTATGACTTAGGAGTGTATGGTCGTAGGAAAAGAGAACTCAAGTGCTCTTTCGATCCAAGAATTAGAAGTAGCTGCAAATTATCTTAGGTGGGTTATGACTTATGAGTGTATGGTCAACTAGGAGCAGAAGGTAGCTGTTTTGCTGCCTGGAGAGGGGAACCAAATCCTCTCCTCCCTGCCTCCCCGGCTCCCACTCCATCCAGCCATTGGAGTGCGTTGGAGTTTGAGCCGGCTCACACTCCAATGGCTGGATGGGGTGGGACCCGGGGAGGAGGGGAGGAGAGGATTTGGACCCCTGGAGAGGGCAGTGAGCTGGTGAGAGGACTAGGAAGTTGCGTAGTCAAGGAAGCCCTGGGGAAAGAGATTCTAATCATAGTTTTAGTCCAAAAATCAGTGAGATCCCTGATGTGTGTTCTTAAATTCATTAAAATAAAGGGATAATATAATAAGGGGAAAAGATCCCCAAGCTAGCAGCTTGGGAATTCTTTCCCATTACCTCACAGTCTCTCCTCCTGACATCTTATCTCCTCTCCCTGATCTTGTGGTCCTCTACTGACGATAAGGATTCCCAAACTGGTTGGGAGCTGGCAGCTTAAGGAACCCTTCCCCTGTCAATAAGTCATGGTGTTCTTTTACATTCATATGTAGGCACAGCATCAAGTTTATTCAATTTAGATGCTTATAACATTAAACTCCCAAGCATTTAGTCTAAGGGCAGAAGGCATGTTATAGGGGTTATGTAAGACCCGTGTCAATCTAACCCGGTCTTACCACCTTGAACCAGGTTTACCCATCATGGTCGAGTCAAATGGACCAAGGGCGTGAAGGAGATCGAGATCCTAGGTATCAAATCGACCCAAAACACTTAATTTGAAGGGAGGGTCGCATACCCGCTAAGCGGTCCGGACCTCCCAAGCGAGAAAGGCAGACCCTCAATTTTGAAGGGAGGGTCGGACATCTTGAACCCTAGGGTCGACGGGATCATCGACCCTCGGTTATCGTAAGAAATAGAAATTAGGAAATTTCCTAATTTTTTATTGGGATTCTTTCCTAATCTCAATGGGACTTATTTAGGATGTTCCTACTCTATTTAAAGGACGTCCCTAAGCCTCTTTCACTCCTTTCACAACCCTAATTGAATTGAGAGAAAGAGAAGCAAGGAAGAGAATTTAGCCAAAAGAGTAGAGTTGCAAAGAAGGAGTATTCTTCTCAGGTATGGATACTAATTCCATGAGTTTCTACAGACCTTAGGTTAGATATTGATGAGAGTGTGGTCTCGGAGAAACCCAAACCATCAACCCATGGTTAGGTTTTCCTGGGAAACCATGGGGGATTACATGAAAGCTATCTAGGTGGATTATACATGGTTTGGACCATGGAATGAATGTAGAATGGAATGTAGGAGCAAGCCATAGGATTCCAAGCGTGAAGAATGGACTAAAAGAGGGAATTGGACCAAAGTGCACGAGGGTCGCACCGGGGTCGATGACCATCCGACCCTAGGTGATCCCGACCATCGACCCTCGGTGTTCGGGAAGTTCGAGAGTTTGGGGAGGGTCGCACCCGGGGTCGATCGGGACTCCGGCCCTACCTCCGACCCTCGGTTAACGTAGTTTTTAAGCTCGAATTAATTCTAATTAAATGCTATCGACTTGTTAGGTCTTCTAACAATACAATACCAATATAAAGGTGATTATAAAGCTTGGAAAAGTATCTATTAGCAAGCTAAGGTGAGGAAACGAACTCTAAACTAATTGGTTAATAACAAACTCGTTTTCTCTTTTCTTGAGTCCAATGCCATGCTTGATTCCGGCGAATATGTTTGTAATGTGCATACAACATGTCATCCAATATTTCTATTATTAGTTCATGCATATTTACTTTATTGTTTATAACATGATGATGATGATGATGATAGGAATAGGCATGTGATTGTATGTGTGTGGTTGGTGTACTTGATGCGAGCGAGTATCGGGAGGTGTGATGAGAACGTCAATAAACGTTAACCTTTGGCGGGTCTCGGCCTTTAGCTCTATCTCTAACTTAAGTCTTGTGCATTAGCATCGCCGTATCACCATTACTTTAGCGACTATTATGTCGTAGAGTATCGGGGAGGTGGTCTCGGTCCTTGTAGTCTCCGACTCTACCGGGGGCCTTAGCTCTATCTCTTGGACATTCCGAGGGATCCTTGGGGTGAGGCCTTGGATACACTGTTTGGCATTAGGATTGGTTAGTTGCGGCCCGGTTTGCAAGCCCTCGCTAACGGGGATTACGTGTTGGTGGGTATTATATAGCAATAAACGTTAACCTTTGTTGTATAATGTCATGATTAGGTGGATGGGGACGACGATAACGTTAACCTTCGGACGGACTTCCACACCAGTATAGGCGGGGTCAATAAACGTTAACCTTGACCACCCAACCTTTCTTTGCGCATTGTAAACTATAAACCAGACCAAAGATATGAATTGATTACATGCATATGTATTGTTGCATTGTTTTGTCTACTCACTGAGCCGTGATGTGTGCTCACCCCCTCGACGTCGAATATTTTTAGTTGATGATGCAGGTTATACGGTTGAAGATTATATGACGTGGCGGCGATGGAAGCTGAAGTTGAAGTAGATACACATGACTCCTCTTGCAAGTGCAACTCATGTGTATTCGATTAGATATTTTTTAGATTTCTTTATTGAATTTAATAAAAACATGTATTTGATAATTATTTATGTCCCAGTTGATACAGAATAAATTACTATTTAATATTTATATCACATTAGATTCTCAGTTCATTTTATTATAAGATTTCCGCTATTATGTATTTACTGTGATTATGATTACGGATGTGTGAAAGTTTAGATAACGCGGGGATAGCCTACTCGAGATCCTGGTTGAACCGTTGGTTTGCTAGCGGTTCATCACACCATTCTGAACAGTGCGAAATTGGGGTGTGATAGGTTAATCCACCCTAATTAAGTTTTCACTCTCACTAGACTTATCATGATATACTTCCATATTAACAGATATTTTCGGATAATAACGAAAGAAATAGAGTCAAGAAATCAACTGATAGTAACCCAAAAAAATTCACATTTATTCAATTAGTTTTTTGCATTAGGACATAACTCCTCATCACATGGAGTAGAAACAAAGTCTTATATATATTATGTTTTGGTTTTTCTACTCTTTTTGTTGTTTTTACAAATTTTATTTAGTTCATGTATGAATGAAACAGTGTGAAGCTTAAGCATCAAGTTTTATGGGTTATTTTTATTGCATAAGGAACTACATGAAGCTTCCCATTAAAAAATTCTTTACAACAGATTTGATCAACTTCTTGTGGTTTTAGGGGGTCTTACTATTGGCAGATTTTTTTTTTCAAATTTACAGAGGAATTACAAATTGCAGTTTTTTTAATATGCATCTCATGCTTAACTCATTCTGTCCTGAGAGTTCTTATATTGTGTTCTGGTCAAGTACAAATACCCAATCTGCATTCTTGGTTGGTACTACCATTTAATCTCATGCATTCATTTTTATAAATTTATTCTTATGTATTCATTCTTTTATTAACAACTATACTTTTAATTTTCAGGCATCTGAAGAGATAAAGAAAGTTTATGATGAAGAGGAGATAGATAGTAAGATTGAGTTTATGTTTTCGAACTTTGATTCTATATATGTATGACTTTGTTTGATTGTATATATGTATTTGACTTTGTTGATTGGGTTTTCTTCTTTATATGCAATTTTTACTGATTAATAGGGTAGGGTAGGGTAGTACAGAAATGTAATTAAAAAAAAAAAAGGATTTTTCCAACGAAAAATTTGGTCAGTAGCGTAATGTTTATTATAGACCACGGAATATAAGTTTCCCTTGTGGAAAATGTATATTATAGACAACAGATTATTTTCCGTTGTGTAAAATCAATATTATAGACAACGGATTGTTTTTCAGTTGTGTAAAATGGTTATTATAAACCACGGTATATGGTTTCTGTTGTGGAATGTATATATTATAGACAACGGGCCTTTTTCCATTGTCTAAAATCTACATTATAGACAACGAAATGTCTTTTCTGTTGTGGAAAATATATACACCCAATGCACCCAATTTTCCGTAGAGCAAATTCGCTACAGAATTTTTGACAATGAAACGACAATGAAAATTTTACTGTAAATGTTTAGTTTTGTCAACGGAAAATTGTTTTCCACAATGAAAAATTTTCGTAGTGAAAAATGCATATTGTTGTAGTGACCCCAATTTCTCTTTCTCTTGCCCTGTCTCTTATTGAACAATCTGTCATCGCTCAGCGTCCACCAATTGGTGTAGGCAACTGTGCCAGTAAAGAGAATTTTCTCCTATATATATTTACTTTCTATTTTTTTTAACTGATTTTGTAGGCTATATAAAAAGAATTCTCTTCTCGAAAGTAGGGTCAGAATGTTATAGTAAAAGCAACCATTTGAATAGTAGAATCATGCACATGTGGTGGTTATCTTTGTCGAGGGAAGAGTAAATCATCTTCCCATGCCCCATAACCTTGGGAACCGTGCATGGGAAACGAGACCTACTTCTAGAACGGTTTAAGATTTAAGGGTCCAGATAAAAATGAGCTGGGCCAGTTTATTGTAGCCTTGATGGTAGGGTGGCATATTTTTGTGGACGGCAAGAGTTTTTTTTTGAAAATTTACTTATACCATCTCTAAATTTAGGTCCAAATAAAGCTACAATCCCAAAGTTTACAATAACTACATGTACTACCTTAATTCTCAAACCTTGTTACACATAGTCCCACTCCGATAGAAATTTTCTGTTAGTTGTTGATGTCAGCCCGTTTTCAAAATTTGAAGGTAAAAAAAATACCCTTATGCATACTGCAAAAGATCTATATTGTCTTTTTAAAAATTAAAAAGATAAAATACCCTTTCACATTTCCTTTTCCCTTTCTTTTTCTTCATCTTTCCTTTCTTTCTTCAAATTGCGAACTGAACTGAAATGAAAGACTGAAATCGACTGAGCACTGTGCTAACTCGACTCAACAGTGTAGTAGAATCCCTTCCCTGTATTTGGTGGAGGTGTTCGTCATTGGAGCCTGCTGCTGTCTCAAGCAATTGTATCTCTCAAGATTTTTTGCTAGAAGATGCTGATGCTGATATACTTGTTATCTTCTCATAAGTTCGATCAAGTGTGGGAGTGATTTTTCCCTAACAAGTGGTATCAGAGCATTGGTTCGTTGATTTTCTATTGTATTAGCTTGATTGAATAATGAAGACAAATACAAGAAGAATAATCAGTTTGAATGGTTATAACTATCATAAGTGGAAAGGAAAGATGAAAGATCTCTTATATGTAAAGAGTTGGCATTTACCCGTGTTTGCTAAAATGAAACCCGACTCTAAGTCTGATGAGGAATGGGAATTTGAGCATGAACAAGTTTCTGACTACATTAAGCAATGGGTAGATGATAATGTGCTTAACCACATTAGTGATGAGACAAATGCAAAGACCTTATGGGATAAACTTGAATCTTTTTATGCTAAGAAGACCGGTAACAACAAGTTATTCTTGATCAAGAAATTGATGAGTTTGAAGTATAAGGAAGGGTGTACTATCACCAATCACTTAAGTGAATTTCAAGGTGTTCTTCAACAGTTGTCGGCTATGGGTATAAAGTTTGATGATGAGATTCAAGCTCTTTGGTTGCTAGGAACTTTGTCGGATTCTTAGGAGACATTTAGGATGTCACTTTGTAACTCAGCCCCAAATGGTGTTGTGACAATGGAGATGACTAAAAGTAGTGTCATGAATGAAGAGATGAGAAGAAAGTTTTAAGGTTCATCGTCAGAATTTGAGGTTTTATACACCGAGAATAGGGGGAGAAATAAAAGCAAGAGTCCAAAGGGTAGAGATAAAAGCCGTAACAAGTCAAGAGGAAGATATGAAGATAAAAAGTGTCATTATTGTGACAAGTTGGGGCATATCAAGAAGAATTGTTTCCAATATAAAAGAGATAAGAAGAATGGAAATTTAAAGAAAGACAAGAACAATCATGAGAATAGTGCTATCAATTTGGAGTCACGGCAATTATTGTATAAAAACTTTTGGCTGTTATTATGTTGTTGTTTTAAAACACAACGACCACTATCTATTGACACTATATCTTATACATCTGCTTCACCCTTTCATCTGTCCATACTCCTAGAATTCCCAAACCCTAATTTAGTTAGGGTTCTGCATTAGTTTCAATCCAATATGTTAACATGGTCGAAAAGTCTTACCAAATTATTGCAATGCCATTGACATCTGATACATAATTTCTGTTGATTGCTGAATGCATTGTCAAGATGATGGAAATAAAATGATTAATGAGATAATGATCTTGAAAAGATTTCACAAAGTCGGGCACTGAAGTCTGTGATCAACATTTTCAAAGTATTTAGCGATTATGGCTGATTTCCAATATATTTTAGTTTGGATTGGAATCGACATTTGAGAGAGAGAGAAAGAGAGAGAGAGAGAGAGAGAGAGAGAGAGGTGAAAACTTATCACAGAAGAGGAGAGGGAGTCAATGTTGGCCGGAGTCGATGCTACTAGCTGGAGCACTTCTGTCGAACGTTGTAAAGGAGAGGGAAAAATGAAATGAGATTTTCTAATATAAGGGTTTGGGAGGATTAATTTGGTCATTTCATATTTTGCCAATTTTGGAAGGTTAAAAATGTCATTTCATCCTTAATTGCTTGTAAATGCAACAAAAGGTAAAGTTGACATTTAATTTTTGGGAAATCTACTTGTACCACCCCTAGACTTAGGTCTAAATACAACTAGTACCTTAAAGTTCACAAAAATTATGCGTAGTACCTCTAATTGTCAAACCTTGTTAGACACAGTCTACTCCGTTAAAAATTTTCTATTAGTTGCTGATGTGAGCTAAGGATGTAAATGGATAACCAAAAATCTGACTTTGATTAGAATCCGCATCCGTTTAGAAAAATCCGAATCCGAACAATCTGATTCATATGCGATTCGGATAAATGAGACCGGATTTGGAGGTGGATTCGGATATCACTCTAACCGAACAGATATAATCCGCTCCGATCTGTTTAAGTGTAGCTTTAGCCAAATAAATAGGGATAGTATAGTAAAATGGAATAAGGTTGTATGTAACCGTATAAGTAAGGGTGCAACATTTGGACCAAAATCGAACCAAACCATTTACACCAGAACGGAGAGACAGTTTAATAATCGGTTCGGTTCTGGTTTCAAATATTAAACCATTTACTTAATCGGTTCGGTTTGGTTTTGAACTGTTTAAACCGGCCGGTTACATCGGCTAGACACCGATTAAACCAAATAGAATATGAACCGTTGATTCTCTAAAAACTAATTCATTTCCTATATTATTAATATATTATTTTCAAAGACTAAAGTAAAGACCCCAACCCAACTGCAATTAATAAATTATTTTTTCAATACCCAAACCCCATTTCCTAAGGCCTAAACCATTAAACCAAAACAGACTAACTCTAGAAAACATAACCCCATTAGCCATTACGCATAGTGGCATACCAATAGTCAAAAATCTCACTCTCTCCCTGGGCTCTCTCCTTCTCATTTGCTGGAGTCAATTGCTATAGTGCTGGATGCTGGAGGAAGTCAGAAGGTATACTGCTAGTGTGTTAGACGCCGGAGGAAGTTGGAAGGTGTATTGCTGGTGTGCTGGATGTCGGAGGAAGTCTAAAGGTATACTCATCTATTACTCTTTTACAATATAGTGATAGTGATACACTGTTCTAGACTTCTAGTCTTTTGTTACTCAATGGATTGCGGTCATATGATAAATAATGGAATGAAATAGAAACTCTAGAGATGAAACCCAATTGCTATTGAGCCGTCAACCTTAACCATTAACTTAAGAGTAGTGTCAACCTCTGTAACTTATTCTTTGTGATCAAGGAAAAATCAACTGGTCATTGTTGTGTAAGGTGACGTTCTACCGTTCACTGAAGTTGTTTTGCAATACATGTTAGTTTGTTTTTTGTGGTTTGATTGGAATCATGCATGGCCAACATATATTACAAGTTATCAAATCCGAGTCTCTGACCAGTTACTAATAAACTGCCTGTTCTCATAACCCAAATGCAAACCAGGTTAGCATTTAAATAATAATCACCATTGAAAGAGGACAGGTGAACTGTTAAAGAATCCTTTTGCTGACAGCAAGGTGGTTGCAATAGAGTTGGTTTGATAATTCTTTTTTTTTCAAAAGAATAATTTTAAATGATATTAGAAAAAGGGGGATACAATATTCAAAGTTAAACTCTAGAATTGAAAAACATTAACAGGCTATCATTAGTCATTATGGTTGATTTTTTGCCTTTGATCTTGGTCATTTAATTAAGTTGCATTTTTTTTTAGGTTAAATAGTCTAAGAAATTGCAATTACTAATTACTCATCCTTAATGTTGTATTTAGGGTGTACCTGTCCATGTAAACCATGGGTTTAGTGTTGATATTGTTTGGAAGAGTACCAGCTTTGATCGGATACACATTTTTTTTATGAAAAATCGATTAATAACTAATACGTTAAACCGTTCATAAACTGCAAGCAAAATCGATTAATGAAAAATCATTTAAAAACCGATAAATTGAAACCGATTACTAATAGGTTCTAGTTTCAATTTTGACATCGTTTAGTTAATCGATTCGGTTCTGGTTTTATCCTCTTATACATCGCACCGGACCGTTAAACTGATTATAAACCGTTTAACACCCTTACGTATAAGTGTTTTGTGCATTTACTAATTTATTGAGAGTTAGGAGAGGTGTTGTGTGCATTTACTATTTTCTTGAGAGTTGATTTGTGCATTTACTGTTTTCTTGAGAGTTGAAAGGCGTGTTTTGACTTTTATGCACTTACTGTTTTCTTGAGGGATGAGAGGCTGGAATGATTTCTCTTACTTAAGGAAATGAACAAACTTAGGGTTTTAGCAGGCATGAGGAAGCATTGTAGAAAAAGATCCAACAAAAAAGGGTTTGAGGTTAAGAGGTCGAGAGCAAGGCAGTGGCCATCCACTTGGGAAAAATGAGGGGAAAGGTAAGGTTGGGAAGCTAAAGAAAGTAGTCTCTCTAACGAAGAGAGATGGCAATAGTTCAATAATCTTGATTCTTATGAAACGACTCATCTTTTTTCTCAGGGAAAATGGTTCGGAAGAGAAGGGCTTGAGAGAGTGGAATCAGGAGATAAAGAGGGTTTTGTAGATGGGAGGAAGAAATTAAGAACAGAAAAGAAGAGGAAAGAAGTTAGAAATAGCAATTTAAGTTTCTAAAAAGCAAATAAAGACGAAGATAGATATTAAAATGCTATCTCAGTTCAACTCGGATTCAAATCGGATTTTAACTAGAAATCCAGTTAAAATTCGAATACGAATTCGAAACTAATTTTTATTAATCCGTCGGATGTAGAGACAGATTCGGATAGAGGGATAAGATGTCGGATTCAAATTCGGATAATAGTATATCCATGCCGAATCCAGTCCGTTTACATCTCTAATGTAAGCACACCTTCAAAATTTGGAGGTGAAAGATACCCTTATGCATATTGCAAAATGTCTATATTGCCCTTTAAAATATAAAAAGATAATACCTTTTTAGCATTTCCTTTTCCCTTTCCTCATCTTCGTCTTTCTCTCTTGCTTTAAATTGCGAACTGAGTTTCCAACATCCACTTCTTCCTTCTCTTATTTTGTTCTCTATTATTGTTTTTTTTCTTATACTTATTATAAAGTTAACAAAAAGAAATGTTGATGAGCAACAATCTAATCATAGCCACCATTCTCTCTCTCTCTCTCTCTCTCTCTCTCTCTCTCTCTCTCTCTCTCTCTCTCTCTCTTGCTCTCTATTATTGTGTTTTTTTTTTCATACATCATTTATTGCAAAGGGAAAGAAAAGGAGAATAGAGGAGGGAAAAGGAAAAACAAACCTTATTCAAGGCAAACCCCCTCCCCCCAGGGACCCAAACAAAAAAAACACAATAAAGCAACAATAACAGCTAGGGCTAGAAAACATCAAATCTAAGCATGTGATGGGGTGGTTGTTTTTTCTCTTTATTATTGTAATTCTGCTATTCCTTTCCTATTACATTATTTCATAGTTTATTTGTCACACCCCAATTTCGCACTATTCAGAACGGTGTGATGAACCGCTAATAAACCAACGGTTCAATCCAGGATCTCAAATAGGTTGTGTCCATTAGCTTAAACCATACACATCCACAATCATAATCAGAATAAATACACAATAGTGGAAGTCTTAATATTAAATGAACTGAGAATCTATCTGTGATAATCATAAATAAAATATCCAATTATGTTATATCAACCGAGACATAAATAAATAAAATATCAAATTACATTTCCTTAATAGTTCAAATAAAAATCTAATAAAAAACGCATGAGTTGCACTCGCATGAGGAGTCATGCGTCTTCACTATATCTTCCGCCTCCATAGCAGCCACGTGCCCATATGCAGGACGATTCATATAATCTTCCACAGTAGTACCTGCATCATCAACTAAAAATATTTGAATTCGAAAGGGTGAGCACACATCACGGCTCAGTGAGCAAACAAAGCAATGCAACAAACATATGCATACATTCAATTCATATCTGTGGTCTGGTATATAAGTTTGCAATGTGCTATAGAAAGGTTCGGTGGCCGCCTCGCCTCTATACACAGGGTGTGTAAGCCCACCCAATGGATCAAACACCATTGTCGTCCACATCCACCCCACCATGGAATAGAGATAGAGCTAAAGTGCTTAGGACCGCACCGCATCACACTTCCCCTGATGCTCTACCCATACCAACACGTAAGCCCATGTTGGCAAGGGCTTGCAAACTGGGCTCGCAACTAACCAATCCTAATGTCAAATAATGTATCCAAGGCCTCACCCCAGCATCCCTCAATACGTCCATAGAGATAGAGCTAAGGCCCCCCGACAGAGTCAGAGATTACACGGTCCAAGACCACCTCCCCTGATGCCCTACGACGTAATAGTTCTGCTAAGGTAATAGCGATACGACGATGCTAGTAGACAAGACTTGAGTAGAAATAGGGCTAAAGTGCTTAGGACTGCACCGCATCACACTTCCCCTGATGCCCCACTCGCATCAAGTACACTAACCACCCACAAACATTCACATGCCTATTTCTAGCTTCATCATCATCATCATGTTGTAAATAAACTGAATTGAATATACATGAACAGTAATAACAGGAATAGTAGATGACATGTGATATGCACATTACAATCATACAATCAGAGAATCATACATGGGATTGGACTCAATAAACGAAAACAGTTTATTATTAGCCAATTAGTTTAGGTCTTGTTCCCTCACCTTTGCTTGAGTGTAAATCTTCTTTCAAGCTTTAAGAATCACCTTTATATTAATAGGAAAACCTAACAAGTCGATAGATTTTAATTAGAATTCATTCCTACAATTTTAAGCTTGCTGTAAAGCTAGGATCGCAGGATGGGTCGCACGTTGGGTCGCAGGTTTCTGGGACCCCAGGGTATAGGGTCGATCCTAGGGTCGGTTGTCCCATCGACCCTAGGTGCGACCGCAGCTTCCCTGGACTTCCCGGGAGCTAGGGGTCGATCCTGTGGTCCGGTAGGGTCGATTCCCAATCTACCCAACGTGCGACCGCACGTGATTTAAATCGACCTTTTCATTCTACAGTCTATTCTTTCATGTTTGGGTCATTTGGCTTACTTCCATAGTCCATTTTATGCTTGTTCTATGGCTTAAAACTCCAGGTTATTTCCTTACTTTGTCTACCATGATTCCCTCCATGGATTCCATTGAAATCTTCCCATGGATGGATGATTTGGGTTTCTCCTAGATCATACCCTCTTCATGAACTATTCTAAGGTCTTAAACAATTCATGGAAAGCATATCCATAACTGAGGTTTGCTGAGATTCAGAGGTTTCTCTGAATTTCTTCTCCTTAGTCTTCTTCTCCAACCCTCCTTCTCTTCTCCTTCTCTTCTCTTTCTCTCACTTTCAATTAGGGTTTCAAAAGGAGTGAAAGAGGCTAAGGGACATCCTATTTATAGAGAAAATCCTCCTAAAATAAGTCCCATTGAGATTAGGAAAGAATCCCCTTGAATTTAGGAAAGTTTCCTATTTACAGTTTTTGTCGGTGATCCTAGGGTCGATGCTAGGGTCGCAGATCCCGTCGACCCTAGGGTTTCAGTTGTCCGACCCTAGGACTAAAAGTCATGGGTCTGACTTCTGATTTGGGTGGGGTCGACCCTACCTATTTAGGTATGCGACCCTACCCTCTATTTTACTGTTTTTGGGTCAATTTCATACCTGGTCTTGCTATTTCCTTCACGCACTTGGTCCATTTGGCTCGACCATGATAGGTAGACGTGGTACAAGGTGGTAAGACCAGTTAGTTCGATACGGGTCTTACATTATTATTCCTTCGCCATTGAGTTTTAACCTCATACCCAAGGTTCCCTGGTTTAACGGTACCAACTTTCACCCATATGTTATAAAGGAATTTTGCTGTTTATACTGAAAACATATCTCCTAGGAATCAGCCACAAAATCAATATGATCAAGGAGGTGATTAAGGAGATTTAGCCAAAGCCTTATCCACTCAAGGAGGATATCAATCTCCTAGTAATCAGTCCCAAAATCAATGTGATCAAGGAGGTGATCAAGGAGATTTGGCCAAAGCCTTATCCACTTAAGGAGGATATCAATCTCCTAGTAATCAGTCTCAAAATCAATGTGATCAAAGAGGTGATCAAGGAGATTTGGTCAAAGCCTTATCTACTCAAGATACAAGATAGGATAGAAATTTTATCTTATCTATTGTATATATTTAAATCTAATCTTGTGTACAAATCCTGTATAAATGAATACTAGATCTCCATAGGTGTGAGAGACAATTCAAATTTCAAACTCTTTCATGGTATCAGAGCTCACTCTCTATTAGCAATTTGTTTTCCTCTCTCTCTCTCTCTCTCTCTCTCTCTCTCTCTCTCTCTCTCTCTCTCTCTCTCTCTTTTTTACCTAATGGCATCCCAGACTATGCCCTCCACTGTTGACTCTACAACTGGTTCCGCCGCTACCTCCATCCGTTTTGGCTTTGGCGGAAACATCTCTCATGTTCTACAAATCAAGTTGGATAAATCCAATTATTTGCTTTGGCGTGCTCAATTTCTCCCATTATTTCGGTTGCACGGCTACCTCCAGTATGTCGATGGAACCTACACATGTCCACCATGTACCTTACCTGCTGGCACTATTGTTGCAACATCCAATGGAGAATCCAGCACTGCCAATAATACAGAGAATCCCGCCTACACATATTGGCAGCAACAGGATCAGATGTTCCTATGTTACATTCTATCCACTTTGACTAAACAAGTTTTCTCTTTGGTTGTCGGACTGCATACATCTCATTCCATTTGGACTGCCCTTGAAAAACACTTTGCATCTCAATCTCAAGCCCATATTATGCTACTAGAATTTCAGTTGCGATCTCTAAAAAAAGGGAGTCTATCAATTCCGGAGTATGTTCAAAAGGAAAAAAACTTTAGGTGATCATCTTGCCACTATGGCTCACCCTATTCCCGATTACCAAATGGTTTTGAGCATTCTTAGTGGCTTAGGCCCTAAATATGATGAATTTGTGACCTCCATTACCTCCCGGTTGGAACCCATGGCATTAGATGACTTTCTTGGTCTTCTCTACAATCAAGAGGTCATATTATAGAGTTGAACTATTGATGTTGTTCCTCCCTCTCCAGCAGTGAATATATCTGCAAAGTTTCCCAACAATGATTATCAATCCAATCGGCAAGGTCGAGGCCGTGGTTGAGGTAAAGGCCAAGGACGTTACCATACTGAAATTCATGACAATCGACCATGGGTCATCTATCAAGTTTGCAACAAACCTGGAAACTCTGCCATACAATGTTATCAACGGCTCAACCCAACCTATACTCCATAGCAATCACAAATGAATGCATTGTATGCTAGGCAATCGCCTTCTCCAGCTGATATGGCATGGTATCCCGATTCAGGAGCCACTCATCACCTCACTTTAGATCTCTCAAATCTTTCTCAAGCATTCCCATACAATGGAACCGATTAGGTTCGAGTGGTAAATGGCTCAGGTTTGCCAAGTAGTAATGTTGGATCCTCTACTTCACATACACCTTCATACTCCTTTGCTCTTAAAAATGTCTACCATGTACCAACAGTACAAAAGAATTTTCTTTCCATTTTACAATTGACATGTTACCCACCTGGTAAATGGCTCAGGTGTGCATGTTACCCATGGCTCCGCCCCTATCGTCAACACAAGCTAGATCCCAAATCTTTACCATGTGCCTTCATTGGATATTCTGCTCAAAACATGGGATATCTTTGCTTACATCAGCAAACTGGTCATGTATACATCTCTCGCCATGCGGCCTTTAATGAGTAATCAGTTCCCGTTTCGTTTCATCCCTCCATCGTCACAATTGTCCATCTCTTCCACTGGACCTATACACCTCCCAGCCTTACCTATTCCACCTGTGACACAGGGGGAGCCTATAAATAGGACCATACCACTAGCACCAACTTCCACTGAACAACTAATGTTGTAAGATCCGTACGTTCAAATTTCAAGGATGAAATTTCTTTTAAGGGTGGTGGAATTGTAAAACCCGCACACCACGAACCTGGTTTAACCTTACATTCTTGTGTCGTGACCGATCTTTCCATCATAATCGGCTCAAGTGAACCAATTGAATGAAGAAACGACAAGATAAGGTAAGCAACGAGTCAAATTTAGTTGGTGTGGTTGGCCATTTAAGATCTTGTGGAAGCAACCAGTCAAAAACTAAAAACCAGAAAATTTTGGTCATGTGGTAGCAGGTGTGGTCGATACGTGTGGTCGGTACGTGTGGTCGATACATGAGACCACACATGAAACCACACCATGAGATCACACAACATGTGGTCGCACGTTTTGAGGTGTGTGGTCGACGGGTTCTGCGACCACACCCTGCGACCACACGATGCTGAGCTGACTCCGTGTTTAGGAAACTTTCCAAATTTGAGAGGGGTTCTTTCCTAATCTAAGTGGGACTCTATATGGAGGTTTTAACTCTATATAAGGGACGTTCCTTAGCCTCTCTTACTCTTTTAGAACACAAATTGAAACCCTAATTCTAAGAGAGAAAGAGAAAGGAAGAGAAGGGGAAGAAGGAGATTTGGAGGAAAAGCTTAGAGAATAAGGTTTTGAAGAGAAAAGTTCTATCTCCCTACAGCAAGCTTAAGGTATGGACTTGACTCTGTAGGCTAGATTAGATAGGATAGGTTCCTTTTATCAAGTTGATGTGTTGAATCTAATGCAACGATTTTGGTTATGGATTTTCTAAGAAAAACCATGAGAAAATAGATTAGGGAAAATGGTTAATGAGAAATTATAAATAATGGCAATAGAATAATCATAGGATGAACCCAAGTGATGAGCCGAGGAATCGACTTAGGAAGAATTCGGATTGAAAATGAAAAGTGACCAAACATCATGTGGTCGCATGGTGTGGTCACAGAAATTGCAACCACAGGGTCCGACCACACAGTGTGTGGTCGCATATATTGTGACCACAGGATCGACCACACGTGCGACCACACGTTAACAACAAGTATATTTTGAGACCAAACAAGGTTTTTGACTACTGTAACTTGGTAAATTTGAACCCTAACTTAAATACATTAATTGTTTAGGTTCCTAATAGATTTGAAGTGACTTCCAAAGCTTGGGAGAGGAACAAACATCGATCAAAGGTGAGGGAACGAGACCTAAACTAATTGGCTAATAATAAACTGTTTTTATTTATTAAGTCCAATACCATGAATGATTATATGCTTGTATGCGTGTATTATGCATTTCACATGTCATCCAATATTTCTGTTATTACTGTTCATGCATATTTAATTCTGTTTATTTATAACATGATGTTGATGATGATGCTAGGAATAGGCATGTGAATGTTTATGTGGTTAGTGTGCTGGATACGAGTGGAGCATCAGGGGAAGGATGTGACACTGTGGTTCATCCTGGTCACTAGACTCTAGCTCTATCTCTACTCAAGTCATTTCACTGACATCGTTGTATCGCCATTACCTTAACAGAACTATTACGTCGTAGGGCATCAGGGGAGGTGGTCTCGGACCTTGTAGCCTCTGACTCTGCCAAGGGGCCTTAGCTCTATTTCTATGGACGTATTGAGGGATGCTGGGGTGAGGTTGTCACACCCCAATTCTGATCCAACCAGAATGGTGTGAGTGAACCGTCATTGAACCAATGGTTCACACCAGGATCTCGAATAGGCCGTGTCCATTCATACAAACCATTACACATAACCAACAATCAGAATATAAAAATTACAGCGGAAGACTTTAAATAGAATGAACTGAGTATCTATTGATAATTTAAATAAAATATCCAATTATTCAAATCCAAACATAAACTATAATATCTTTTACATCTCTTAATACCAAACAAAAATAACGGGAACAACTAAATAAAAATCCATCACAAGTACACACGAAAGGGCACTCGCGAGGAAGCATCATGCTCGTCCTCCCCCGTTGTACATCCGGAGCGGCCACACCACCGTCCAGTGGGCGCGTTCACATAGTCGTCCACGGTGTAACCTTGCATCAACATCTAAAAACATGTATATATACAAGGGTGAGCTCACAACACGGCTTCCAAGAAGACAATCGAGCAGTTTCACAATATTATGCATGAATAACAATCAATTTTATGCTGTGGCCTGGTTTTAAGTTTGCAATGTGCTATAGAAAGGTTTGGTGGCCCCCGCACCTCTATACACGAGTGTGTGGCACCTCATGGATCACACCCCCATTGGCCCACATGCACCCATCATGGAATAGAGATAGAGCTAAGATACCCCCGCACCTCCCACGATACTCTACCCATACCGGTACCTAAGCCCCTACGGCCGGGGCCTCGCAAACTAGGCTCGCAACTAACCAATCCTATATGTCATCAATGTATGCTCTATCCCAAGACAGCCGTCTACGGCATAGAGATAGAGCTAAGGCATTCCCACACCTCCCCTGATGTCCTATCCGCAACTAACTCACTAGGATAGATACATAACGCAGGTAGACCCTATCCCAACATCACTCCCTACGGCATAGAGATAGAGCTAAAGCATCGTGGACAAGCCAGCGTCGACACGGAGACCACAGTGCCACATAACCATGGCCAAGCCAACATCAATATCGGAAACCACCGTACCACGACCTTCCCCTGATACCCCACCCGTACCAAGCATGTTAAGACAGAATACTACAAAAGATGCTAGTGTGAAGAGCGATCCCAGGCCCATGACCCACTCCACACACTAACGAAAACAATCACATGCCTAACAATCACATCCTATCAATGCATGAACAGTAATACTAACTGAAAGTAAAGGATGGCATGTGAATATGCACAAACAACACATCACATATAATCAGGTGATTAACAATAATTTACTGTCTATTAATTATTAGGTTTAGGTCAGATTCCCTTACCTGACGCTCGTTTGTTAGCTTGCTCCTCGTCGCAAGATCCAAACGAAAAGTCACAAAGTCCTACAACGTTATTAGGGTTTCATTAGAATATTTTTCTTAAGGTTTCATGTTGGTCGGAAACCAACATGGTTACAAATACCCTCACAGAGCTGACCGGTGGCATGTACCGGTCGTAGCTCTATGGGAAAGACTGGCGACCGGTATGGTCAGCCGGTCCCCACAGACAACCTCCCGAGGGATAGCGGTCGTAACATACCGGTCGCACTATGTGCAACCGGTATAGTCGACCGGTATGTCTCCGGGAGACCATACATGGGTTTTTCGACTGCCGACGATCATCCTCCATGGATTTTCAGGGTTTCTCCTATCCATTCTAAGTCTAGGCTTTGAGTTAGAGTTATCCCCAACTCATTCAAGTCTTATTTCGATGAATATCATCTCGAAACTCAAATCTTTGGTTTAACGGCAACTTAGGGTTTATTGGCCAATTTAGGGTTTTAGATCAATACCTACTTTGCATGGTATTGATCCACCCACAAAATTAACATAGGATAAGAAGATTGATTCGAACACTTACCGTTGATAGGCGTAGCGTGAGCTTCGTCGAACAGTAATGGTGGCTCCTTCTTCTTCCTCCTAGCTCCTTCTTCTTTCCAACCTCTTTCTTTTCTCTAGGGTTTGTGAGAGACAATGGAGAGGATTTGAGGAGGTTTAAGGGTGTATTTATAGGCTAGAAATAGGGTTTAGTAACCCTACTAGGATTAGGAAACTTCTAGGATTCGAAATCAGAAAAGCGGGACCCGTAGAGACCAATTTCCAGATTTCCGCACATAACTGCGCAGGCCATACCGATCGACCGGTACCAAGACCGGTACCATAGACCGGTATACCTAAATCAGGTATAATTGGTCGACTTCGGTCAGATTTTGTACCTGTTTGTTATTCGTTTGCCCCGTCTGGCCCGGTGATGATCGGAAGACCTGTCATGACACAAAACCAAGGTTTAGACCGGGTTTTCAGAGTGCGGGTCTTACAGAGGCCTTGGATACACTGTTTGACATTAGGACTGGTTAGTTGCAAGCCCAATTTACAAGCCCTCGCCAACAGGGGCTTACATGTTGGTATGGGTAGGGCATCAGGGGAAGTGTCATGCGGTGTTTGATCTGGGCCCTTTAGCTCTATCTCTATTCTATGATGGATGCATATGGGACAGCAATGGTGTTTGATCCATTGGGCGGCTTCACACACTCGTGTATAAAGGTGCGGCGGCCACCAATCCTTTCTATTACACATTGCAAACTTATGAACCAGACCAAAGATATGAATTGAATGCATGCATATGTTTGTTGCATTATTTTATTTACTCACTGAACTCAAGTTGGAGAGCTGACCCTCACGCGTATAATTCTTTTTAGTTTCTGATGTTGCAGGTATTACGGTTGAAGATTATATCGACACGTCAACATATGAATAGGTGGCGGCTACGAATGAGAAAGTTGTGGAGGACTATTATGGTTTGTTAAGCGAGCGTTTCAACTATGGATACGCTTAGTGTTTAACTTTTGTATTTGGATATTTGTAATATATATTAAATTATGTTTTGGTTACTTAAAGATAACTGGAATATTAATTTATTTATCATGATTAGACCTCAGTTCATTATTAATAAGACTTCTGCTATTTACTTTATTATCTCTGATTAATGTGGAATGTGTTTTGGTTTAACATGGTTGGCATAGCCTATACGAGATCCTGGTTGAACCGTTGATTTATTGACGGTTCATCACACCATTCTGGTTAGTCCAAAGTGACAACTTGGTATCAGAGCTCTCAGGCCTTGCCCATCAAACTTGAATACTTCCACTAGAGTCCATGAACTGAGTTAGGATAAATTAAAAGCTTTAATACAAACACACCATAAGCACCTGTGTTGGTTGAGACAGAACTTAAACAAGACAATAATGTACATATAAAAGGTGGAACCATATATATACACAGACAGAAAGAGAAAATCTAAATTTATCCTGATAAACAAATAATATAGGGTACTATCTATAAATCGGGCAGTTGCCTAAGTATACAAAGGATATAGTACAGTAGCAAAAGGGGGCATCTGTAAAGTAGAAAATTAGAATACCGAGTTGGTACTCACAAGATGTAAAACTTGATGTATGACAGAAGAAGAAGAGAAATGACTAGTAATGCCTAAATCCTGCAAAGGTAAAGGAAAAGATCTCAGGCTAAATCCAACAGAGATAGGAGAACAATGGTCATACACCAAAAATGAGAGTAACTATAAAAGAAGATAAGGCTATACTCCTGGGTGACGTGGAGACTTAGAGTGAGATCCACCACAAGCTGATCCATTGCCCGCTGAGCATTAAAAGAGGCCGCAACTTGACCCCACCACTATCTGGGTCGAGAACAAGTAGTGAAAACTCATCTGAGCAGATGCTAAATAATGATAATCAGACTGTAGTAAATCAAAAGAGTGAACAACCGGGTCACTCCAGTCAATCTACCTGAACTACCAAGTGCCTTGGCTACGGTTGTAATAAACGTAGTCCGACAAAATACAAGAGCAACAACAGATGAGACCAACTATGAAAGTTGCTATGTGAATCACTATCCAAGTTGCCAATGCTACATCAACACTCCATGTCAAACCATGTATGGTATCTATTTGGTAGCAACACTGTACCCCCAGCACCTGTTAGCTATAACACAGTGCCTACCATACAGCAAGTCCCAGTAATGCACACCCCAGTGCAGAAGCTTGGTGCACAATAAGCAGTGTATCAAGGTGATTACCCTTATCAGCCATCGATGTATGGGATAGCTGTATCATGGTAGAATGATCCAACAAGGGTTGAGAAATATTTTCTGACGATGAAGCCTCAAACGTTCTCAGCAAATGATCAAATCTATTGTGGCCATATAACTAGATAGGTTTATATAGGATGCGGTGCATTATTGACTTACTCTTATGATTATAGAGGATGCACATACCTGATTTTAAATTCTCATGTCTTGATAGGATACCTTCTCAATTCAACATGTCAATTGGAGTAGATATTGTTTTCCTAGAATTAGTCTTGATTATACCAACGTAAGCCACTCTCATGATCGACAACATGAACAGAGATATGAACTGAATGAACAGTTAAATGTTTAATCATGTTGAGCGTACATCTTTTCGATTTATATCTGATTTATTGATGTACCAAAACTTCTCCAGATTTATTCCTGTAGTGCCTTGACTAATTGGCATTATATACTCGATAGAACCTGTAACCATGAGGTTAAGAACTGTAAAACCTTTATTTTTATGTATTTAGATCACGTGTAACTTATCGACCTTTTGATGTCGGTTGGATTACCATAGATTTACTCTTGATCCTTTAAACCTAAGTTCATTAGATAAAGCAAGTGTTCGTCATTACACTGAATCCGAAAGAAGAAAATGAATTACTTTTGGACAAACATTCTGATTCCTATATTCCTTGACATCCATTGATAAGATGTTTAGTTAATAAGGGAATTATTGGAAGGAAGATGATTGAATTCAGAATAATCTATATAGCTAAGAAACCTCAGATGAGGCTAAGGAGAATTTGTTTCGAGATTGCTGAATGGATGGATATGAGTCATGTCTATAAAAGAGTGTATGAGCAAAAAATGAGAACTATCAAGAGTAGCCAGTAAAGAAATAGATTGCACTCAAGTAGAGTTAAAGATGGCTATATCGGTATGAATTTTGACAAGGCAGAAGATTTATAAAGGCAAATCTAAGAGTGGATATAAGGATAAAGTCAAAAATCATGGCATTGATAGTATTCAGATTAGTACAAGTAATACT
This sequence comes from Protea cynaroides, assembly GCA_028583415.1. NCBI lineage: Eukaryota > Viridiplantae > Streptophyta > Magnoliopsida > Proteales > Proteaceae > Protea > Protea cynaroides. The sequence goes on along the minus strand of CM053275.1, from coordinate 27,671,923 downwards.
GAGTTATGCCCAATGTCGAGTGAGATGATTAAGAAAAGACCAAAAGAGTTTGGCTGAATTAATGAATTTATAAGCATATAACCTAATGCTTAGAGGTAGACTTGGGATATGAAGTAACAATCATAAGATATTTTTTGAGGTATATGAAAGAGAGATCAGGGTATAACAGCAAGGATAAAAGAAATATAAGATAATGAGTTTTTCAATATATGAGATTTTAAGCGATAGTCTTTAAAAAACTAAGAGATGAAGGAACTAGACAAGCTCTTAAGACCTTTAAATCAGATTTTTCTAGTTCAAGCCCTTTTGGATTAAATGTTGCATTGGATGAGTGTTATGAACAATGTTCGAATCATATGGATGGACAGAATTTAGATGCAACCTAAATCGACTTGAGATGACAGACTTTGACGTTATCTTGGGAATAGACTGGTTGTCTCAATACTCTACAAAGTTGTTATGTGCATAGAAGAGGTTATCATTCAAGAATAAAAATGGCATATAATTTAGTTTTATTAGAAGCATGTTGCCTAAGAAGTGAAAGCTGATTCTCTCTATGCTAAAGGCGAAGAGATGCTTTGAAGAGAAAGGAGTTGGATATACGGTATCTGTGGTATACGTTACCAAAGAAGTACCACAGATGGAAGATATTGATGTGATGCGTAAATTTCCTGATTTGTTTCTAGAAGACTTAATTGGGTTCCATCTGATCATGCAACCGAGTTCGTCGTCGACTTGTTACCAAGGACGATACCTATATCAAAGGCACCCTATAGAATATCTCTTATAGAACTGAAGCAACTGGAGACTCGACTACAAGAGTTATTAAACAAATGTTCTAATCAGCCAAGCATTTCATCATGGGAAGCGCCAGTGCTATTCATGGTGAAGGACGGTAGTGTTCGACTATGTATAGACTACCAAAAATTGAACAAGCTCACGATCAAGAATCAATATCTACTACCTTAGATCGATGACTTATTTAAACAGTTGCAAGGAGCAAAGGTATTTTCTAAGATTGATCTTCGGTCAAGATATCATCAGCTGAAGAATTTAGATAGCGATATTCCGAAGATGGTTTTTAAAACGGGGATTAAGCATTATGAGTTCCCGATTATGTTATTGGATTAACCAATGCCCTTATATCTTTTATAGAACTTATGAACCGGGTATTCTATGATGTATAGGACACATCGGTCATAGTTTCATAAACTGTATATTGGTTTATTCCAAAGACGAAGAAAGTCCTATAACGAATTTTAGATCAGCTTCACAATAGTTGAGAAAAGAGAAGCTTTATGCCAAGTCCAAGAAATATGAGACCTGATTAAACAAAGTAATCTTCTTAGATCACGTAGCATCATAGAAAGAGATTAAAGTGGACCCTATTAAGATAGAAATAATCATATGGAGAGAAACACCTAAAGAACATTGCAGAGATCAGAAGTTTCTTGGGTTTAGCTGGTTGTTACAGACGATTTGTGGAGGACCACTTTAAGATCGCAAAACCTCTTACCAAGCTAACCAAGAAGGGAGAGGAGTTTAATTAGACTGACAAGTGTGAAGAATGTTTTCAGACTCTAAAAACAAGGTTGATATTAACTCCCATCTTTATCGTTCTGACACCAGGGAAAACATTACCCTACACATCGAAGCTTTCGGATTGGATCTAGGATGCGGGTTGATGCAAGGTAAATAAGCGATTGCATATGCTTCAAGAAAACTGAAGGAGCATGAGAAGAGTTACCCTACTCATGATTTGGAATTATCGGTGATGAATTATACAATCAAGACTTGGAGACATTATCTATACGGATAAGAATTTTAGATTAAATGGGAACACAAGAGTTTTATTTATCTCTTCACCAGAAAGAGTTGAACATGAGACGGAGAAGATGGTTTGAATACTTGAAGGATTAAAACTGTGATATTCAGTATCACTCAAGCAAGGCTAATGTAGTAGTTGAGGCCTTAAGCAAAAAGGGAATTATGAAGTTCGAGGAAGGACCCAATATAAATGTTGCCTTATGTTTCGCAGCAACAGATTCAGATTTGGAAAAAGAGTAACATATAATAGAAACTCATGATGATCCAATTGAGCGAGAACTTATGGATGAACTTAAAGAGAAATAATTCTTCGACTGCACTTGTGGCATTAAAGATCATCTCTGAATTGATGGATGAAGTAAAAGTAGCAATTTTGTTAGATCCATACATAAGAATGGTGCAAGAATATTTAGAGAAAGAAAAACTTAATCCTGACTTACTTCAGATGCGAAAAAGGTCCTGAGATACAGAGGATGATTATGCATACCTGAAGTAAAAAACATTGATCATAAGATACAAGATAATGCTAAAAGCCCATTCTATTACGTATCGGGTACATCCTAGAAGTAGAAAATATACCAAAACATAAAGAGATTATTTTGACAGAAGGGAATGGAAGTAGTTGTGGCTAGATGCATGTTTCAGTGACCAAATTATCAGCAAGTAAAGGCTGAAAGACAAAGACCAACATGGCTTACTACAACCACTATCAGAGCCAGTCTGAAATTGAAACTGCATTACAATGAAGTATGTCACCGATTTAGCACTGACTCCTACATCGGTTGATGCAGTTTGGCTGATTGTTGATCGCCTTATGAAGATAGCTCATTCTATTGCTATACGACCTCGGTATGCTTTGGAGCAGCTAACTAAGCTATATGTGGATAATATTGCCAGATCGAATGGTATACCTGAGAGCATAGTGTCGGTCAGAGGCTCATGCTTTATCTCGAAGTTTTGGGAGGATCTACAGAAAACAATGGGGACAAAGTTGAAGTTTAGTACCGCATTTTACCTTAAACCGACGAACAGTCGGAGAGGACTATACAGATCCTAAGAGATATGCACCGAGCTTGTGAAATTGATTTCAAGGAGCTTGAGTTGAGAAGTTACCGTGAATTGAAGTTACTACCAAGCTACCATGTAAATGTCACCTATAAAGCATGGTACGGTAGAAATGTCAAACCCCTCTATTTTGGAATAAAGTTGGTGAACGAAGAATTTTAAGACCCGAGTCTATTGAAGAAACTTGTCGAGTAGCAGACAAGATCGAAGAAAAAGGGCCAAGACAGCTCAAGATTGTTAGAAGAGATGCCAAGACCTTGAGTTCGCCATAAGTGACAACGTGTTCTTGAAGATATCACTTATGCGTAGTTTGAAGCAGTTCAGCAAGAAGGGAAAGTGGGGTCCTATATATGTGTTGGACCTTATAAATTTTGAAGAGATGTAGAAAAGTTGCATATCAATTAGCATTACCACTGTCCATATCTAGTGCGCATGACGTATTTCGCGTGTCTCTATTGAAGAAGTACGTTGGAGATCCATATTAAAGGTATTGACCACTGATCCACTGGATTAAATAGAAGATTCAACTATTAAAGTGGTACCAGCCTAATTCACTAGTTGGAAGGTACAACATCTCCAAAGCTGGGATAATTATTATTATATGAAGGTAACTTGGCGAAGCCAAGATGGGAAGAGGATTGCATGGGAAGAAGAAGATGCAATACGAAAATAGTATTTCCACCTATTGACTCCGAAGTAAAAATCAAATTTTGAGGACAAAATTTATTTTAAGGATGGGGGAGTTGTAAGATCCGTACATTCAAATTTCAAAGATGAAATTTCTTTTAAGGGTGGTGGAGTTGTAAGACCTGCATGCTACGAATCCGGTCTAACCTTACATTCTTGTGTCGTGACCGATCTTCCCATCATAATCGGCTCAAGTGAACCAATTGTAAGAAGAAACCACAAGATAAGGTAAGCAACGAGTCAAATTTAGTTGGTGTGATTGACCGTTTAAGATCTTGTGGAAGCAACCAGTCAAAAATTAAAAACCAGAAAATTTTGGTCGTGTAGTAGCAGGTGTGGTCGATACGTGTGGTCGGTACGTGTGGTCGATACTTGAGACCACACCATGAGACCACACAACGTGTGGTCGCACATTTTGAGGTGTGTGGTCGACAGGTTCTGTGACCACACCTTGCGACCACACGATGCTGAACTAACTCTGTGTTTAGGAAACTTTCCTAATTTGAGGGGGGTTCTTTCTTAATCTAAGTGGAACTCTATATGGAGGTTTTCCCTCTATATAAGAGATGTTCTTTAGCCTTTCTTACTCTTCTAGAACAAAAATTGAAACCCTAAATCTAAGAGAGAAAGAGAAAGGAAGAGAAGGGGAAGAATGAGATTTAGAGGAAAAGCTTGGAGAAGAAGGTTTTAAAAAAAAAAGTTCTATCTCCCTACAGCAAGCTCAAGGTATGGACTTGACTCTGTAGGCTAGATTAGATAGGATAGGTTCCTTTTATCAAGTTGATGTGTTGAATCTAATGCAACGATTTCAGTTATGGAATTTCTAAGAAAAACCATGAGAAAATAGATTAGGGATAATGGTTAATGAGAAACTGTAAATAATGGCCATAGAATAATCATAGGATGAACCCAAGTGATGAGCCGAGGAATCGACTCAGGAAGAATTCGGATTGAAGATGAAAAGTGACCAAACATCATGTGGTCGCATGGTGTGGTCGTAGAAATTGCGACCACAGGGTCCGACCACACAGTGTGTGGTCGCATATATTGCGACCACAGGATCGACCATACGTGCGACCACACGTTAATAGCAAGTATATTTTGAGACCAAACACGGTTTTTGACTACTGTAACTTGGTAAACTTGAACCCTAACTTAAATATATTAATTGTTTAGGCTCCTAATAGATTTGAAGTGACTTCCAAAGCTTGGGAGAGGAACAAACATTGATCAAAGGTGAGGGAACAAGACCTAAACTAATTGGCTAATAATAAACTGTTTTTATTTATTGAGTCCAATACCATGAATGATCCTATGTTTGTATGCGTGTATTGTGCATTTCACATGTCATCCAATATTTCTGTTATTACTGTTCATGCATATTTAATTTTGTTTATTTATAACATGATGTTGATGATGATGCTAGGAATAGGCATGTGAATGTTTGTGTGTGGTTAGTGTGCTTGATGCGAGTGAAGCATCAGGGGGAGGACGTGACACTGTGGTTCATCCTGTCACCAAACTCTAGCTCTATCTCTACTCAAGTCTTGTCCACTGACATCGTCGTATCGCCATTACCTTAGCAGAACTATTACATCGTTGGGCATCAGGGGAGGTGGTCTCGGACCGTGTAGTTTCTGACTCTGCTGGGGGGTCTTAGCTCTATCTCTATGGATGTATTGAGGGATGCTGGGGTGAGGCCTTGGATACACTGTTTGACATTAGGACTAGTTAGTTGCGAGCCCAGTTTGCAAGCCCTCACCATCAGGGGCTTACGTGTTGGTATGGGTAGGGCATCAGGGGAAGTGTCATGCGGTGTTTGATCCGGGCACTTTAGCTCTATCTCTATTCCATGATGGGTGCATGTGGGACGGCAATGGTGTTTGATCCATTAGGCGGCTTCACACACTCGTGTATAGAGGTGCGACGGCCACTAATCCTTTCTATTGCCATTGTAAACTTATGAACCAGACCAAAGATATGAATTGAATGCATGCATATGTTTGTTGCATTGTTTTGTTTACTCACTGAGCTCAAGTTGGAGAGCTGACCCTCGCGTGCGCAATTCTTTTTAGTTTCTGATGTTGCAGGTATTACGATTGAAGATTATGTCGACACGCCAACATATGAACAGGTGGCGGCTATGGATGAGCAAGCTGTGGAGGACTATTATGATTTGTTAAGTGAGCGTTTCAACTATGGATACGCTTAGTGTTTAATATTTGGATATTTGTAATATGTATTAAATTATATTTTGGTTACTTGAAGATAACTGAAATATTAATTATTTATCATGATTAGACCTCAGTTCATTATTAATAAGACTTTTGCTATTTACTTTATTATCTTTGATTAATGTGGAATGTGTTTTGGTTTAACATGGTTGGCATAGCCTATATGAGATCCTGGTTGAACTGTTAATTTATTGACGGTTCAACACACCATTTTGGTTCGTCTAAAATTGGGGTGTGACAAATGCCCACCATCCACCCACCTTCTACAAACAACATACCAAATCCCCCTTTACCCGAACCAGAACCAAAACCACTCATCCCTACCATAACAACCTCCACCCATCCCATGCAAACCAGGTCTAAAAATAATGTCAGGAAACCAAAGGCCTTCCAAACCACCTTATACCCACTGTGCACATGCTTATCTTCCACCATCCTACCCACCGAACCAACTTGCTACACACAAGCAAGTAAAGACCACAAATGGAAAGATGCGATGGCCAGCGAGTTCAATGCTTTGGTGCAAAATGGGACATGCTATCTAGTACCATACCATTCAGAAATGAATGTGGTGGGATGCAAATGGATATTTCGAATAAAGTCTAAATCTGATGGCACAATAGAAAGATACAAGGCAAGATTGGTGGCAAAAGGCTACACTCAACAACCTGGATCTGATTATAATGAAACTTTTAGCCCCGTTATTAAGCTCGCTACTATCCGTCTTGTGATATCACTAGAAGTAACTTTTCAATAGTTTATCTGGCAGCTCGACATTAAAAATGCATTTCTACATGGTACATTAAATGAGGAGGTGTACAGGCAACAACCACAAGGGTTTATTGATGCTCGACATCCAGATTATGTGAGTTATCTTCGAAAGGCTCTATATGGACTAAAGCAAGCACCATGAGCATGGTACCATCAATTGGGCTCATACTTACTCACGTTTGGATTTACAACCTCTAAGGCATATTCTTCCTTGTTTATCAAAAGGAAGGGCAATGACATCATGATAGTTTTAGTCTACGTAGATGATTTAATCATCACTGGGAGTATCAACTCCTCCATTACTAACTTATTGGCAAATTATGAATTGAATTTGCCATTACAAATCTTGGAACCTTAAACTACTTTCTTGGTATTGCTGCACATTCTACTACAACAGGTTTACACCTTGATCAAAGCCGATATGCATTGGATTTGTTGCAACGGACTGCTATGGGAGATGTAAAACCATGTTCTACACCAATGGCCCCCTCTGGTTCCAAATTAAAAAACGATGGTGAACCTTTTCCCAACGCAACTATATATCGGAGTATAGTTGGCGCTCTTCAGTATCTCACACTAACAAGGCCGGATCTATTAGTTCCCCTCAATAAGGTGTACCAATTTATGCACAACCCCACAATGACACATTGGATAGCAGTGAAATGAATCTTTCTGTACATCAAAGCCACTTTACATTATGGCATCACCATAAGACCAATGCTGAAGCTTGAATTGTTGGCTTATATCAACACTGACTGGGCCGGGTGCCCAGATGATAGAAAATCAACCAGTGGGTATTGCATATATTTTGGACAGAATCTTATATCATGGAATTCGAAAAAGCAGGCTACAGTCGCCAGGTCCAGCACAGAGTCAGAATATAAAGGCCTTGCCAATACAACAGTAGAATTGACATGGTTGCAACTTCTTCTCTGTGATCTAGGTTACAAACTCTTAAATGCCCCTCAGATCTGGTGTGATAATATTGGTGCAACATACTTGGCTGCAAATCCAGTTCTTCATGCACGAACAAAACATGTCGAAATAGATTATCATTTTGTCCTAGATAAAGTAACCAACAAAAAATAAATGTCTGGTATGTCTGCACTAAAGATCAAACCGTTGTCATGCTTACAAAGCCACTGGCTGTTACATGTTTCTGCAAGCTACGGGACAAGCTCACTGTGTCGCTTGAAGGGGTGTGAAAACATATCTCCTAGGAATCAGTCCCAAAATCAATGTGATCAAAGAGGTGATCAAGGAGATTTGGTCAAAGCCTTATCCACTCAAGATACGCCTTATCCACTCAAGATACAAGATAGGATAGAAATTTTATCTTATCTATTGTATATGTGTAAATCTAATCTTGTGTACAAATCCTGTGTAAATGAATACTAGATCTCCACACTATATAAATGAATACTAGATCTCCACACAAAAGGTGTGAGAGACAATTCAAATTCCAAAATCTCTTATATACTAGCATTATAGTTTCTGAAACAAAATGATGATTGTAAAGGAAATGTTTGTTATCATACTCATTCACTTTTATTATTAAATCCAAAATATCCACTATATATTTTTATTTGTGAAACCAGATAATATATTAAGCTTCTTCCTTCAAGTTGGTTTGGGTTGGTTTCAGACCTAAGTTAGATGGCTAAAAGGACTGTCCTCATCCATTAAACTCCTTAACCTGCCTATGTACTGTGTTAGGGCTTTAAAAGGGTTGCTCTATTAATTCTAAGTGCAGTGGTCAAGAGGCATTCCAGATAAAAGGTCCCTTCTTACCTATGGATTATAAAAATCAAGAGTTTGAGATTTGAATACTCTCCTTGTAAATATTGAGGAGAAGGTCCACTACATATATAGAACTGTCACATTAGGATAAGAATTACATTTGAATTTTAAATCCCACATAATTGGTTAACAAAAATAATGGGATAAGATAAGATTACATTTGAATTTCAAATCCCAAAAAATTGATTACCTAAAATAATAGGATAAGATAAGCTTGCTAAAATAATGGGATAAAATTTTACAAATGAGGTTGGTGAACTATTTGAATTCAAATAAGTTGGAAATCATTTAAATTCAAATTAGTTTGAATTTGGATATGGAACTGCTAAAGATGTGTTCCTTAACATCCCCCCGCAGGATGAAGGTGGTCTTTGAGTTAGCTTTAGCTTGTCTCATAACCATGTAAATCGAGCTGTAGAGAGTGGTTTTGTTAAGATATCAGCCACCTGATCCTTTGGGGGTATAAACTGAACCTCCAATAATTTTTTAGCCACCAGATGTCATACAAAATGAAAATCAATTTCAATGTGCTTTGTACGTGCATGGAATGTGGGGTTTGATGTAAAATATGTGGCACCTAAGTTATCACACCATAACACAAGAGGATGTCTGAGGCCGAGTTGTTGATGAAGACCTCATCTATTATATATATATATATATATATATATATATATATATATATATATATATATATATATATATATATATATATACTAGGTTCAGAGTCTCTATAGCCTAAGTTATTGATGAAGACATCTCTCTTCTCCCATACGTAAAGAGAACGGAGAGGGATCTCTGATGGGCTATAAAAGACTCGGATTATAGCTCGAACAAAAGAATATTTGAAAATCAATTCTCAACGCACAAGTATATCTCAGTTAATCATCTCCTTTTAATACCATTGTATTTTAGAGTTCATGTATGGATTGTTATGGGTTTGGTTGAAATCCTAAATTTATAAAATCTAACAGTTGGTATCAGAGACTACCATACAAACCTAGGATCAATGCTTAATGAGAGTATAGACCTACCCTAGCAAATTCAATCTGAAATTGGGTTTTGTTCTCCCTATTTTGAACGAAACTGTCAAAGATTAGATGTTCATTGGACTTTTTGATGTCAAAATATAGGCATGAAATATATCAAATTGAAGGTCTTGAAGAGACAGTCATGGCTGTATAAAAATCGTCGTTGCTAGAAATCAAACACACGGCCATGCACTAGCGGTAGCAGTGAATGAGAACCATTCGTAAAAAGAAAAAAAAAAGTCTGGCGATGACTCGAAAACCCTACCTAAGTTAACGAGGGAGAGGCATCTAAGACAAGGCCGAGTTAACTCGAAAAGAATTGGCCGGGTCATATGTGACCCAGCCCAATAAGTTGATCTGAATCAGAAACTAGACCCTATAATCCGAAATGGTCACCCAAATACCGTATCCGGAATCCAAAAACTTGGCCGAATTTTGACCCATTAACCGAAAAAAGTAACCAAGTTCACCCGGGTGAACCGGACCCCATCGAATTATGGCAGCTTTAATCGATTAACAGAGAACCAACCCGGTTCCATGAAAGTGATTTCACGTGCCATCTTCCAGAGGCGCACGTGAGCTTTTCGGAGCATCAATTTTTTTGCGTTGCATCTGTATTTTGTGCTCTATAATCTGGTATATTATTTAACCCATTTTGGGGTTTTAAAAAATGTGTTTTTTTACCTAAAAGTACCCTAAAGGAACCCGATTTGCATATTTTCTGCGTGTTATTCAAATATTCTTGTAGCAGATACATGGATGAGTTGAATGTGCATCAAAATTTTGATTGTTAACCCACCAAGTGCTACAAAGTAGAGCTTGGTGATATCATGGTGAAATTAGGTGGAACCCACGAAAGTGGCATACCTAGTTTCATTATGATGTCTTTAAATTCAAGTTTTATGTATTTATAAATATTTCATAGTAGAGTAATATGTACATCCAAATGTGGAATTGTCAAATTTTGTTCAAATTAGAGTTTATGGGTATCATATAAGAGCTGAGTGGAACTCACCAAAGTGGCACACCTAATTGCAACATAATGTTCTCAAACTCCAAATTTGTGCATTTATAATTACAGTAAAGAAAGACAGTCTTCACCAAATGTGGCATTGTTAAAGTTTACACTTTTGTCAGAAGTAGCCAAGAAAGGCAGTGTCTATTCAAAGGTGGCATTGTCAAATCTTAAAGGATAATCATGCACATGGATTGAAGGATTTTGACTTTAGAAGTTTCATTCACTCAAAGATGGTTGGATTTCTGAGGGTCATTATTCATTCACAATCACTACACAGACACTGAGAAGACCATTGCTTATTTGTCCTAAAAGATAAGTGTGTAGTTTGGTTTAACTCTTTGAAAGGATTTATTGCATGCATATGTTTACACACTGCTAGTGCAGTTAAATTGTATGTATGATTCTTGTATTATTTACTACTTATGTGATATTGTGTTAGACTCATATATATATATATATATATATAAGAAGAGGGATAAAGATTTGAAAACTAGTCTAGGGTTCTTTGACCTAGATGTAGCCTTTAGAGTAGTGTATTCTGATTATAAGGTATTGTGTCCCTGAGGCTGTGTGTAGTAGTATTCGAATGAAAAATATTGCAAAGGGATTATCTAAGGGAAATCCAAGGAGAATTTTTTATATTTCCAAAAAGGGGTGGAGAGATAATTTAATGACTTAGCTCACCTGTGCTAGTTTTAATGATGATGGTAGTGTGGGGGAACACTTTTTGGAACTATCAACTATTCCTGAAAAGCTCAAGGACATGGAGACCCCAATATATGATACATTAGGCACTCACTTCTTTGCTAAAAAAGTATACCTAGATCTAGGTAGCTTACATTGCCCCAAAAAAAAAAAGGCAAGTGAGAGGGGGGGGAGAAATAGAGGTAGTAATGCGGAATGCTTGAAGTGTGACACAAAGGGTGAATTGACCTAAAATTATAAAGCCAAATAGGCTTAGCTGGAGAAAAGGAGAAGATTTTGAGACTTCTGAGTAGGAGGGTATTGAGGATTAATGATTTGAGTGCAAGTTGGACTAGTTAGGATTCATTTTTTCATTCACATGTTTGTCTTTCTTTTCCTTTAGTTATTTACTTTGTTTTTATGATCTGTTAATTGACATAACATGTTTTTCTATGTTGAAAATGTGATTGGTGAAATATTATGTGTTTATCCTTATGTGGTATGCAAATGAAATGATGAGAATTAATATTACATTAAAATATGCAATGAAGCTATTTTAATTTAATAGAAAAGTTCTAACACCTGGTGGACAAGGGTTCGAAACAAGAAAACCACATCTCCACATTGCATGGATAAAGCTGTTAGAATATTATGAGTTTAGGGTTTCCAAGAAACCCATTCTCCATCCATACAGTAGCTTTAGAACATAGAGAAATCATAAACTATGAATCATAAAGACATACCTGTCTGTGAAGAGATTAATTTTCATACGCTCCACGATGCTCCAAGCTTTGATCGAAATCCCTCGGCTACAGTCTTCCACAGCCTCCAGAGGATATCCTGACGTCTCTTGCTAATGGGTGCAGAGAACTGATTAACCGTGGCTGTGGGGACTCTAACCTTACTAACCTCCCATGCGAGTCCAAACTTGATTAAAAAACCTTAATCAAAGTGCCCCAAAACCTTTATGGGCAACTTAACATGGTATTTAAATATTCCAGAATTACAATACCATACTTTGGTTAGACACCACTTTAAATCTTTGGCTAAATACTGCCTTGAAACTTTGGCTAAATACTGCCTTGAAACTTGGGCTAAATACTGCCTTAAAACTTTGGCTAAATACTGCCTCATATCTGTGACATGTCAAACACATAACTATGTATGCAAAATAGCAATAACGTAAATGCTAATGTAAACAAAATCATAGTTACAAAAAATTATACCCATCAAACCATGAGCAATACAATCAAGTACAGTAAGCAATGTGAAAACACAAGTATAAACATAAAAAATCTCCCACTGATTAAGCATATCAAGAGACTCCCACTGATTCCCAGATCTTTGACCACTTAAGCCTCTGAAAAAAATTATTTGTTTTCAACCATTCTTATATTGGACATACCGTCCCTTAAAGACTCCCACTCGACAAAACCTTCGTCTGAGAATCTACAATGATATAAAATCTTTCTTACTTGAAGTGATTCAATCTCCATTATACTTTGAAATACTAGATTTCATATTATTATTTGAGAAGAACACAGCTGAACCGCTGTCAGAATACATCTCAATAGATTTAGAAGTGGAGTCTACAATCTCCAAATTAAAGAATAAATTTTCACACAAGATATCTTGCTTGTTATCTTTACTTAGAGTTACAAAACCCTATCACCATGACAATGAACCTTGAAGTTGATTTCTTGTCATCAATACAATCATTATAAATTACATCAAAATAGCCTAGAGTGTCACTACTTTTATAAATGAACTTATGATCTTTGGTCCCTCGCATGTACCGCATGACCTTCCTTTTCCCCATTGTCCAAGAAACTATACCAAAGATCCAACCGAAAACATCCTATGACACTCAATGAAAAGGCTATATGAAAATATTACAACCTTAAACATATATCAAGCTCTTTCCTTGCATTGTAAATGCTAATACTCGATATCATTCTTTGCTTACAATTTTGTCAATTTATCTCCTTTCTCGATCTTAGCATCCGCAACTTACTAGTTATACATGCATACTGAGCCATTCAAAAACACGAACAATATTTATACTTTGAGATAAATCCAAAATTTTATTTATCCTGTCACGAGCAAACTCAATTCCAGGTACAAAGGTACTTGCTCATACAGTTTTACATGTCGAAGTTATCATGATTTCAATTAGTAAACCATGTCACTACAGGCCAATGAAAATCATCAACACACATGACAAGGAAATGAATCCACTCCCACTGACCTATAGATATATATACAATGGTCAATGACAATCTCAACAAAGTTGAAAGAAGATACAACCCCGTCAAACCTCAAATACCATTATCCGGATACCCGTTTAATCCACGATTGACTTTATAAGTCTATAAAATATATCTTCTTTATTCTTACCACAAAACCTTGTGATTAAAATATATAAACATTTTTTTTCAAGATTTTCTTTGATCAAAACGATCTTTACATCTACCTGATGTAACTCCAAAATAAAATGAGCAACTAAGACCTTAAAATTAAAGTTCAATATTTTCTCTTCCCTTTGTGTGATTCCACTTTGCTATAAGTCTTATTTTATAGCAAACAATTCTCCCACTGGAATCACACATTTTCTTTGTATATCTATTTTTAGCCTATGAGTACACCGCTCATTGACAAAAGCATAAATTCCAAGTCTCGTTATTGTTCATAGACAACAACACATCCCTTATGATCATTAAACATTCAAGAACAATTTCATTACTAATAACTTGCTCAAAATCATTAGGATCTTCATTTTTGTCCATCACCAAAAACATCTATTTTGAAGTACAACATGTGATTGGATGAAATCATAGATTTACATGGTCCAGTATATCTCTTCTTTGCCTCATCTAGCTCTGCTACTATGGCTGAACCATCGATCTTAATGAATATCTCTATAATCATTTCATTACATTCTAGTAACATTTCTGTTATCTCAACTGGTTACTTCACATCCATTTCCATGTGGTCTCATCAAAACTTTAAGTTTCTTGAGTCTATTTTGACATCTCATAATATAACAACTCAATGTCCTATAATAATCACTCTCCTACGAGTGCTATGAAAACATGTCAGTTTTACAGTCTCATAACAAGAAGATAACTTAAACTGAAACTGAAAACTGACTAACTAGCACTCTACTAATAATATAAGCTGCAATATCAATTCTTTCCTTACAGGATCAAATACATTCTTAGATTTTAGCAAACACTTGCTTAAATTTATCAGGGAATAGAACAAGTCACATGATCTCCCAAAACTCTCTCATTCGGATCCAATAGTTTCAATTCCTTTAATAAAAGTTTTTCCACCTTAATTTTTCATTATTTGAAAAACAACCATAGATTAAACTGTGACAAGAAGTCCTAGATGAAATCTCGATGTCCACCAATTCCAATAAATCCTTGTTGTGAATAACCTTCACTTACTTTAATCTTGTCATCTTCTCTTTTAATTAATTCTCACATATATACATGTAATAAATCTTGGAAGGAAAGTTTGAATATTATTCTTTCTAATCTTTCTTTGGACAACGGTCATAAACCCTTATGACCAGGGTGGAAGATTACAATATACAGTTTAACTTCTAAAGATAGAATAAATTAAAGATTAATGCTTAAGTATCCAATATACTGCTCCTTCTTGCTCAGAAGTTTCATAATCCTTATTCATTTTTTCACTTAAGCTGTCCAGCTATATAAATTTTTCCTTATATGTCCCTTCTGAGTCACTCTACAAGAATTTTATTCTACTTAGATCCATTTTATCTTGTAGTTTCTTAATGTCTAATTCTTTGTCATAAGGTTTCTGACTATTTCATGAAAAATATTTTCTTTCTATGGGTTTTCCTACCCCTTTTACAACTTGCCTTTGTCTGGGTATATATTATGCACTATGACATTGACATTCATATTTTTCTCTTTTCTTTGAACTTTTATCCTTAGTTCTTTCACTTGAGGGTTCACTATATTTTTTAGCACTATAAGTCACCAGGATCAGACTATACAGTTCTTGTGAGGAAGTGAAAAGTCTAAAATGTCATTTACATAGGTTTTAATGAACCTACAAATATTCACTTATCCTTGAGCTTATCATTAATACTTAACAGCTCTACCTTGTATTTCCTCACATTTCGAATATCATCTCTTATCATCAAAAATTGATACTGATGGACTTGAGTAATAAAATATTTCTCTGCCCCTTCTTGAAAAATCAAATATTTCTTTGGATTTCTCAGAAAATATCATTTTTCAATGTTTCTCATCTGAACATTGCTTTACTTGATCTTAAGGACTGAACACCCTAAGGATCAGAATACAGTTTTTCTGTAGAGTACGTCTAGGTTAAACAATCCTAGACCAGTTTACAGTTTTCATGCCAATTCATAAAACTGGCAGCCAAAGACAGGCATCTTAAGGTATTTAATCATTACATGTCCACAACAATGTAAATAACTGTAAGTCTATGATTAATACCAAATAAAATTAGCTAGCAAGAATATATATACATAACATGTGCAAGCTAATTAATATCTTTGAAAAGTCAATCGAACTACACACACATCCTTTGGGACAATATGTGCACTGGTCCTCTCAATATCTGTACAATAACTACGAAGAGATAATGACTTTCAAAAATCTCACCACCTTTGGGTGGATGAAGACTCCTAAAGCCACAATCCTTCAACCATGTGCATGAGTTATTTATTTTCTTTGACAACGCCACCTTTGGGTGGACAGTGTCATTCTTTGCTACATCCATAAAAGTGAAAGTTTATGTTAGTGTCACTTTTGTGTGAACACTATATTTCCTTATAGTAGTTTGTAAATGCATAAATGCTAGATTTGAGCATATTATGCTAGAATTAAGGTTGCCACTTTGGTGGTCACACCATAATCCTCACACAATAGCTATAAATCATGATTTGAATAAACTTGGACAATGTCACCTTTGGGTGAACATTATCAAAACTGAAGCATTTACAAATACATATTCTAGAATTTGAACACATCATAATAAAACAAGGTTGCCACTTTGGTGGTCACACCAAGTTCCACCATGATATGAACAAATCCTAAACTGCAGCTTATGTGGGATATTTATTTAACCATGAATGCTTTAAAATATAATTTTACAAGTCTAAACATTCATATGAACATACACATTAGCTCAATCAATCAATTTTGTACAATAACTTTAAGAAAAATCAGTAAAAACATTGCAAATTGAGTTCCCATATGGCATTTTTCCATAATAATATATTTTTAAATGCATCAAAATGTACCAAAATTTATACCAGATTGAAAAGCATTAAAAATGGAGTCCAACAAAACAAATCGGAGATCAATCCGACATTCCTAGTTCCCAGAATCACTATTTAATGTCCTTTTTATCAAAACCAGAAGCTAAACAGACCCTTATAGGAAAACCCTGTCTAGGTCGGTTCGGGTTGGTTCGATCCGGTCTGACCAAATCGGTTTGGTTCTCTCAAAGAACCGAATATTCCCTTTTTATTCTCCACCTTTGTTTTTTTTTATTTTTTATTATTACTACTTTGGTCCAGGCCGAACCACACGGCTCAGGCGGATCGAACCACGGTCTGGTTCAAGGGTCAACCGCTGGTATCCGGTCCAACTAAATGGGCAGACGGGTCAAAAATTTGGACTACCGGGTCACCCCACCGGACAGGGACCCGGGTTTTCGGGTCAGGACTGGGTCTGCCAGACGGGCTGGCTTGGCCTGGGCCCGCGCCCATGGTCGGGTCCGACCGGTCGGGGCCGGCTTGGCCCGGGCTCGGGGCTTGGCTTAGGGCCGGCCAGCCTTTGCGGTGCCGGTCTTGGCCCTGGCGCCCGGGCCCGGGGTTGACTCGGCCCAGGCAACCCGCAACCCGTTTAGGGTTAGCGATCCGGCGCCGAGTCGACCTGCGATGACTTCGGCGCCGACGAAATTTTTTTTTTTTTTTTTTTTTTTTTTTTTTTTTTGTTATCCGGGTCGGCTCGGGCCGAAGTCACGATCCAACCCGTTAGGGTTGCCGAGTTGACCCGGTGATGACCGGGTCAACGCCGCGGATCTTTTTTTTTTTTTTTTTTCTTTTTTTTTTTCCCACCCGCGAGTGGATCTCACTCGCGGATTCCACCGGAGATGCCGGCGATTTTTATATCGCCGGCTCCGTCTCTTCGAGGCCTTTCCAACGGTATGTAGCTTGATTTATTTTGTCGGTCGAAAAAATTTTCGTCTATGGAAAACTCCGAAAGATCTGATCGAGATTCGATCCAAAACTTGAGAAAAATTTCTCTTTTAATTTGATCATTCATTATCAGTCTTTATAATCGATCTCCATCGATTCTAGGTCTGTATGGTTGGCTCTGATACCAACTGTTAGAATATTATGAGTTTAGGGTTTCCAAGAAACCCATTCTCCATCCATACAGTAGCTTTAGAACATAGAGAAATCATAAACTATGAATCATAAAGACATACCTGTCTGTGAAGAGATTAATTTCCATACGCTCCACGATGCTCCAAGCTTTGATCGAAATCCCTCGGCTACAGTCTTCCACAGCCTCCAGAGGATATCCTGACGTCTCTTGCTAATGGGTGCAGAGAACTGATTAACCGTGGCCGTGGGGACTCTAACCCCTGTATTTATAGAATACGATGTAACCCTAAAACCCTTCCCACAATAGAATTAGGGTTACCAAACCTATCTCATACCGTGTGACGAACCAAACCAAACCGGTTATACCGTGTCAATCGAATTCCCACTGAATTAACTAGTTTAGGTAATTAATTAAGCCCACATAAATCTAACAAAAGCTACATACATTCTGCTCCTCCCCATACCCTACAGTAGTGGCCGGGAGCCTTGTGTACTCGGATACCCTTTTTTAGGTAAATTGTAACACCTGATATAAATATGTGTAATGTATTAATGTTGACTATATTTATTGAGTGATGTAATGAATGGGTTTCTACAAGGTTAGGCTATGCAACCGTAAGTTCAAACTAGTTGTACCAGACATAGTGTGACATCTAGGGTAGAGTAAAGACAACCTAAGATAGCTCACTTGGAAACACTTGGCTAGTGGGAGACCTAAGATAGTGTGACATAGTGGGTGTTTTTAGAAACACTTGTCTAGTGGGGAGACCTACTATTTGCTTGTTTTTTGTCTGTGGATTTATGGGCACAATTATTTTGATGTATTTTCTATAGGATTTGTAGTTGGTATGTTTATTTTATGACGTGTCAAAGTTACAAGCTAGCATTTAGACAAAGTTCAAAGGTGGTAAGCCAAAGTGTAATATTAACCCATGAGGCGGTTGCTAAGGTGTAGGTTAATATCAAAGTGGCACGCAATTGAGGTTTTCAAGGCAACTAGATCGTGGGTAATTCGATCAAAGTCTTGGACTCATACAAGTATCTCAAAGCGGTTCATTCTATTAAGTAAACATTTGTTTGTAACTGATAGAAAATTATACACTATATATTGATGTGCCAATTCTACTCATCAAACATTTCCTTAGTCCTCATCATATCTCTTACAATGAGCTTGCTTTCATATGCTTTCTATATGGACTTCTCAAAGGGGTTGTTAGTGTAGACCTAGGCAAGAGAATTTATCCAATAGATTAATTTCTCAAAGGGCATTTTTTTACCTCTCTTTAAGTATTGAGTGCAATGTTAAGTTTTCATCTCAAAAGTTCAAACTAATTAGTGAAGATACTTTCACATATATAAGGCCCCTAAGGTTCCAACATATATAAAGCATCCAAGGTTCCAGTCTTAAATAATGTGGGACTACTCCCAACATTCCCCTTCAGGTGCCTTCTAGGTGACCGTGGTCCCTCTTTGGGTGACCGTAATGAGGAAACTTGGAACTCAGAACATGTTAAGTTTCCTAAAACTTAACCTAACCTAAGCCGCATCTCAGTCTCTCAGACTCTCATCTCTCAACTCGTCTCTATTCTCTCATCTCTCAACTCGTCTCTGTTCTCTCATCTCTCAACTCTCAACTCGTCTTTGTTCTCTCATCTCTATTCTCTCGTCTCTGTTCTCTCATCTCTCTCAAAGATTCAGAATCACAGGATTCACAGCAGCCTTCTCAGTTCCCCTCTTCTCTCAATCTCGCTCGAATGAACGAACGACAAAACCCTAAGGCTAAGATTTACGGCGCTCCTTCATCTGATCATCTCTTGTTTCGCTCCGCAATCTCTGGTTTGGTAACTTTGGCTCCTCCCTTTTGTTTTGATTTGGAAAGTTGGGAAGTAGAGATTTGTACTCAAACGAAACGGCGCCTTCAAGCTTCATCTCTTCTCTCAATCTCCCCGTCTCAAACGAAACCCTCAGTCACTCAATCTCTCTCTCTCTCTCTCTCTCTCTCTCTCTCTCTCTCTCTCTCTCTCTCTCTCTCTCTCTCTCTCTCTCTCTCTCTCTCTCTCTCTCTCGAGTCTCTCTCATGATTCTCTCCGATTTTGTGATTAGTTGCTAACTTGCTATTGTCAAGGACTCAAGATTCTGAATCGGATACCAGGTAAGTTACCTCAGGTAGTTTATTTCAGTTGGTTTTTTTGTTGATCGAATTTAATGTTGGTCTCTCCTTATTCTTCCATCCTCTAAAAACTGCAATCCCTTCCTCAATAACTCTTGTTTGGTGGTGCTAGGTCTTGTGGTTTGGTGGTGCCTGGTCTTGATGGGGAAAAAAAGAGAAATTAACTGCAATCCCTTCCCCAGTATTGAATCCAGCTTTCACCCGGGAAGTTGGGTTTTTTTTTCCCTCATTTTTTCTACCGTGTTATTTTGCTGGAACTGGAAGGGACTGTCGGACTGATGTGTTTTAATGGAAAGAAGAGAAATTAACTGCAGTAGTGCGGGTGGTATTTCTGTCCTTGGTTTGCTTCTTAAAATTAAAATTAACTTCAGATTTGAATCACCCGAAAGGTGCATCTTCCAACTACTAAAACCAAGTTGCAGTGACTTTAATGTATTTTTAATGTTATTCTTACAATATTGCAATTAATAAATATAATTTTAATTTTTGTTCATCCCTTTCTATTTTCTAATATTTTATTATTAAAAATCATCGATTCAAACACTGGTCCAGGATAAGTCTATATGGGCAATTTATCAGATCTTTATGTTAAACATTTAAACTTGTTATGATTTGTATTTGTTCCTTGTTAAACACTTAAACTGATTTGATTTGTATTTATTAAGTTATTAAAAGAATATCATAGGTTGCTTGTATTTGTCATATGTTTTAAGTTGTAATTGTTATTTGATAATTTACTGTATGTTTAGGGTCAATCAGGGTCAATATCAAGTCAATCTAAGCCTGAATCGGGGTTAATCAGGGTTGACCCAGCCCAACCCGGCCCTGTCAGGGTCAATCAGGGCAGGTTAGGGTTAGGCGCCCCCAACCCTGTCAGGGTCAGGGTTAGGGTTATACATTTTCTGACCCTGGCAGGATTGGATTGGGTTAGAGTTAAATTTCAATAGTCAGGATTGGAGTTAGGATTTTAAAAAATCCGATCCTATTGGAGCCCTACTCATATATATATGGGAGCCTAAGATTCCTGTCTTAAAATGTCAAATAGTGGCTCTCACGGGTTAGAACCAACATCGAAGTCCTCTTCTAGTGATAAAATGATTATCCTTTTGAGTAGCCTAATTAATCAACAGGGTGGGAAATGACCATAGTATAATCAGTATGCATGCATGACATATTATCAAATACAAGCGGACTAAAATTATTTTCATCATAATCATGGCTCTTTTCCTTCATAGCCATCAGATTGTGAATTGAAACTATCAAATCCCTATATGAACAGCTGATTCTATCAGTGTCATTGCTCATATTCTGATTGGTTAAAATAAATGTGTCCCATCTACCAAAAAAATTTGTGTCCAACATTCAATATTTTAAATCATAAGTGTCGTGTCTATTCCTATCGTCTAACATACACTCGAGCCCCTTTTTGTTTTAGTGATAGAGCAAAGACAATAAACTTTTTGTTTTAGTGATAGAGGAAAGACAATAAGAAGATACAATCATGATGCATTCATGGTTTTTGTTATATCATTCTGAAAATTGATATCGGATTGGTATTGGATAGATACAGAATAAGTGACAGTGACATATGACCGATTTATTAGTAGATATTAAAAAAAAATGAAAGTATCAAATATCATTGGGATGGAGTTGATTGACTAATCCATATGCCTAAAACCATGGATGCATTGAACTATCTCGATATGTGGATATGTGGACTTGTGAACAGATTAGGATCTTTTATAGTGAGGTCATTCCTGCAGTGAAGATTGCATCTGTTCAAAGTGGATTTATGTGTATCTCAATACATTTTGAGTAGATCGAAATACGTATCGATCCACTTTGAGTGGGTAAAATCCTCACTACATAGTGGCCTCACTACAGATGATCTTTTTCCCCTATGAACTTAAGTGGGTTCATTTTGATATGGTTATGTTTGAATATTAAGGAAAAAAATTGAATTATTAAAAAAAAGTAGACATCCAAATATAATATAATAAATAAATAAAACCCAATTATCTTACCATTTAAGAATTGTAGAATCCTTTAATGCGGTGATCATAATTACCGTATAGAATAAATTGTGACTTAGGCAAACTTAAGTATTTGATATATATATATATATATATATATATATATATATATATATATATATATATATATATATATATTGGTTAAGAGGACAATTTATTGAGAGGGAAAAACGGGAGAAACTGAGGCCCCTTGAACATCATGAGAAAAGAGCCACGGAAAGGAGTTTGGCCAATAACCCACTTCAGAAAGGTTAGTGGCCTTTCTGGTAAGGACATCAGCAACAAAGTTGGAAACCCTTGGAATACAAGAAAACGAACAGAAGATAAATGCATTGCATAGACAAGGCAGAAATACCTCTATGATGGACCGAACAGCAACGGGAGGATCGCGATCTTGGTGCTGAAGAAGATTAATCAGCTCAATGCAATCCGACTCTACTAAAATGTAAGAGAAACCATCTTGAAGAGCATTAGACAAAGCTTGTCTAAATTTGTAGATAACCTTATAACCTTTTTGAGTTCAGTTTTCCCCATTTACATACTGTCCACGGAACCATCCATGTCCATCAAGTGTTGGATTCAGCTCTGGATCGGGGGATCCATTAGATATGAATATTAATAAAACACATGGAGGATACATATTTTTATAAATTAATTTTTTATATGTTTTATAACCTAAACCATTTGTATAATTTATTAAACAAAAATATTAATGCTCCCATATGATTTTTTCTGAGAATTAATTTTCATTAGTTTTAATTTAGACATAAAAAGTCCCTGATTAATTCCAAGTTGGATACTATTTTACCCTTTTAAAAAAGATAAGAAAGTAGACATGGATGATTAAAGGTTTTAACTTTAAATCTTGTAACACATATCTGATTTCTTAAATTATAAAATAAGAAATTCTCTTTTTCTTTTTCTTTTTTAAGGGTGTTTCTACTTGACACCGACCACATCAAGGTCCTCTTGACATCATTTTCTTTCCGCGCCCACTCATTGAGCCATCATACAGAAACCACAATATACAGGGAGGGTAATTTTGGCATTTGATACGAAGAGGTAAGGGGATTTTGCATTGATTCAACAAACACTGATTTGGTATCAACAACTGTTGACGCTAATAATCGGTTCAAGAAGAAAATAAAACCAATTTTTAAACATCTATTATACCTATTTGGAGATTAAAGTAAACCCCACACTTTTTAAACGTGGGTCCGTTTCCATGACACCGGCTTATGTCAAATAACCTTGACACCATAGACTAAAAGGGATAGGATGGGAAATTCGTAATTAAGGTGTCAATGTGTATGATGCTTGAAACGATGTGATAGAGATAAACCCTTTTTCAAAGTTGGGATACAAGTTGCCCCCATGTTTCTTCTTACAATCTTATCTTTTTTGTTGAACTTTACAATCTTATTAATAACACAAGTCATTGGTCCCATATCAAAAGCATGAAAAAAAAAATCTAAACTTTACAGTTGGCCCTTTGAAGGGAAATTCTTCAGTCTTTATCTGTAACACTTGTCTTCGTCCTTACTTTCTTTTTCCAGTCTCTCGCCCCCCCCATGTGAAACCCCTGCAACCTAATTAAGAACCTCTTAATTCCTCCCTGATCGTAACAGTAAGTTCGTGGTCGTGGCTGCTAATGACAGTGGAACTCCAACCTCAATCATATTCTGTTCCAGTAGAACAACAGGGATTGCTTTTGACTGATAGAAAGACTCGACTTATTAAGGAATTTTGAGTTTAATAATCAGAAAGTGAGAAAGAAAGAAGCATCCCATGATGAACGATCTTACTGTAAATTTTGCCTTTGTCTCGCCTCGTTCCTTGTTACTACCAATCAACATGTGGGAAAAGCATCTTTCAGTTTGGAATCCAAAGAGCGGTTGAAGAAGCTCAACGTCTCCATTTCAGCTCTTTCAGATGATGAGAAAAATCTCTTACCAATTAATTATATCAGAGAAATTGAGGGTGGCGAGATCAGATTTGAGAGGAAAAAGATCTTCTGTAATGAGGAACATCTAAAATAAGACATGGATATTCCATGTAGATCTCTGCAGCAGAAGAGGAAAACTTTTGCCATCAGTTAATTAAAACAAATATTGAATGATGAATTTTGTAAAATGAAAGAACTAATTAGTGGGTAATCTGATTTTATATTCCCTTCTAATTAACATCAGTCTTCAGTCAATATCCAATATCATAATCAGATAGGATGAATTTTCCATTCTACCATGGGTGATAGAGTAAACTCTAGTGATAAAGAGGAATCAAATGAAAGCATCGTTTTCCAAGGGTAATTCACACACATATGATGTAACTTTCATGGGACCCGATGGATCACTGTCCAAATCTAGTGGAAAAGTGGGTCTCATACTTTATGGACGGTAATTAGATCTGTAAAAAAATGCATGTATGTATAAGTGAATCAGGCTCTTTTCACGAAAATGATCTAAACACTGTCCATGTATTTACAATATATACAATATACATGTTAACAGGTATAAGGAGAATGGATCCACATCCTCTCATGCCTGAGTCTAGGTAAGAGAGTTGGTGGCCTGGATGGATAATCGCCACCTGGTTCTTGGGTGGATCCGAACCCTTATCAGTTGGGATGTCGGTTTGGATGGAGGACTCAGATCCACCCAAGAGTCAGGTAACGACTATCCATCCAGACTGTCAACTCTCCCGTCCAAATTCAGGGCAAAAAAAATTTCTATACAAAGAGAATTGACAGCTAATTAAGTGGGACTCAAATTGTATCTATGCGATTGGAATGTATTAAGACACGTGCAGATAAACTCTCAAATAAGTTCCGGATGCGATTACAATAACTGCCCTGCAGGAAATCCAAATCTGATTGATTAGAAAGGGGCTTAGAGTTCAAGGTAGAGGGAAAAAAAAACCGACTTTGAGAGGAAAGTACACGTGGCCAGCATGTAGTATGTTTTTTTTTTTTTTCTTCTGCTTGCAAAAGCAAAATAAAGTGAAGAAGCCATATGGCTACCGCTATTAGCCGTTGACAACGGTCACATTTGATTCGTGTAAAACTTGAGTCTGAAGACAAGTGACACGCTCACTCGTATGAAATAGACTACAACGTCTGCGGCCTGCCTGGGACAGTACTCACACCACTCACAGTCTCACCCACCGACCCACCCACACCTGATCGCTAAAGTCACTACTATCGCTCAAAAGCTTTCCCACCTTTGAGGCTCGTCTCTCTGCTCATCCAACTAGTTCAACACCATACATTCTCTTCAACTATTCGCGGCGTTTACATGTTCTCCAATTGATCTCTACCTGCCCTTAATTTATGTTTCCCTCGTCCTCTGATCTTTTTTTGTCGACTTTGTTTGATTGCAAGGAAAATTGAAAGAAAGAGAAGTGAAATGAATATGGGTTTTCTTCCTCTCTTCTTCTTCTGCCTTATTGCTTTCTCCAGTAAGTATTTCAGAAAACAGAAAATTGGATTTTTATTTTTTTTCCTATTTGAATGTTATCTAACCCATTTTTTTTTCTTCATTTAACAGATGCAGAGATCTCAAGCAAGATTGGCATAAACTATGGTCTTCTGGGCAACAATCTCCCTTCTCCATCTCGATCAATCAAGCTAATCAAGCACATGAAAGCAGGTCTCGTCAAGCTCTACCAACCAGTCCCTGAAATCCTCAAAGCCCTCGGTAAGACCAATCTTGAAGTAGCTGTCATGGTTCCAAACGAATTAATCTCCAACATCTCCTCAAACCAGACCCTTGCAGACGAATGGGTTAAAACCAATATCCTCCCCTTCTACCGCAAAACCAAAATCCGAACCCTTTTCATCGGCAATGAAATCCTTAGCGCTTACGGTGACCAAAATAAGAAAACCTGGTTCGATCTTGTCCCAACAATGCGACGAATCCGATATTCCCTCAAAACCCACAACCTCCGTAACATCAAAGTCGGAACAACTTGTGCCATGGACGTTCTACAATCATCCTTCCCACCCTCCAATGGAACGTTTCGATCAGACATAGCCATACCAGTGATTAAACCCATGTTACAGTTCTTGAACAAAACCAAATCCTTCTTCTTCATCGACTCCTACCCATTCTTCGCCTGGTCCCAAAATTATCCCCAAATAAGCCTGGATTATGCTCTGTTTCGCGGCCGTACTAAATACACCGACCCTGTAAGCAATTTAACCTACACAAACCTACTCGATCAAATGCTCGACTCAGTGATCTTCGCCATGACGAAACTCGGTTTCGGAGACGTACGATTAGCAATCTCTGAAACCGGTTGGCCCAATGCTGGCGATATAGACCAGTTCGGAGCCAATATCTACAATGCCGCTACGTATAACCGGAATCTTGTCAGGAAAATGACGGCGAAACCGGCGATCGGGACGCCGGCCCGACCGGGTGTGGTTATCCCGACCACTATCTTTGCCTTGTTTAATGAAAACCAGAAGGACGGGGCGGGAACGGAACGGCACTGGGGGCAGTTCTATCCGAACGAAACGGCGGTTTATCAAATCGATCTGAGCGGAGAAACACCAGATCATGAGTACCAGGCGTTGCCTCCACCGACGAACAATGAACCGTACAAGGGAAAGATATGGTGTGTGGTGGTGAAGGGAGCTAATGTTACAGCTTTGGGTGGAGCAGTGAAGTATGCTTGTAGTCAAAGCAATCGAACCTGCGATGCGATTGCACCGACTGGGAACTGTTACGAACCGGTATCGATAGTCTCACATGCGAGTTACGCTTTTGATTCGTATTGGGTTCAGTTCAGGAGTTCGGGTGGGACTTGCTACTTCAGTGGACTAGCAACTCAAACGACCAAGGATCCGAGTAAGTCTCACCGTTTTATAGTTTTATGTGGTGTAGTTAGTCATAAGAGTTAAGCACCAGCCTCATAGAAGCGATTGATTGGAATCAGATGGTGGAACCCCACTATCAGTCTATCATAATAATCTAATCTGATGGTTGTGATTTGTTTTGTAGGTCATGGATCATGCAAGTTCCCTAGTGTGACCCTGTCCGTATGATTTTTGCAGGAGGACTTCGTCAACACGATCCCGATATTTGAAACAAAGATTTTCTTGCACTTGTAGAAGGAGAATGGGAAGAAGTCCTGAGGAAAAAAAAAAGATTTGGGTTTCATATGTAGGAGAAAATTGCAAGTGCAATGCACGTGTTTCATTTGCACGTGTACAATCATGTTTAAAGAATGAAGCTTTAATTCCATTTTACGTATTTTGATAATATATTATTAACTTCAT